>BMAU01021411.1:0-503780 GCA_019973935.1 Trichonephila clavipes
TTAAATATCCCTTTAAAAGCAGTCGTAAGGAGCACGGTCAAGGGATGGTGGTAGAATGTTTTTAGAAGAATTATTTTTAATCATTATTTATTTTTAAGCCGTTTTATACATCATTTTGCAGTATGAATTACGGCTGAAACTTAGTGAAAAACTAAGTTTTCTTGAGGGTAAAGACGTCTATTTTCTCTTATCTAAGTGCTTCAAAATTTTATTCTGATAGTATTATGCATCAATTTTTGCCTTTGGTTTAAAAAAAATGGTATCGTTAAGCCTTAAAATGACATTTCCATCCATACCATTACACCTGATGACCAACCTTCCTTTTGCAAGATAGCAGCGTCTTTACGACCTTTTTCAAGTGAAACAAAAGGTATCTTAGTTTTGCCAGTAGTAAATGACACATCACACAGTGATTCATCCGAAGTTATCCAAGTTTTGTATCTACATTTGCGCAAGAATAATTACAGAGGCCAAAAATATTATCTTCGCTTTTGTACGGCCTTTGAAGACCTTTGATGACAGGTGTTTATTCACTTTTTATACCAAATTTTCTTCATCTGATGACAAATTGTTGATTGTGATATCTGTATTTTCTTTGCTAAAGTTCCGTGAGGCAGAGGATTTTCTACAGTGATAAGTCTTCTCATAATTTTTTCTTTCTCACCAAGAAATTCCTTTCTTACACTATAAATCATTTAATGGACATTCTTTAAATGCTTTATTTGTAACAGAGTGTGGACAACCATCCTTCAAGAGCTGTAAAATTTCATCTCAGGTTTAAGGATCTAATTTGACAGCCATAATTTTTCCGACTAATAAAAATAGCTATATTGGTAATTTAACCGTTTCAGTTTTAAAATATGATCGTCAGTAAAGCGATTAAAATTTACCATAAATAGTTACATGCTTTTAAAATTGGTCACACTATTTTTTTGGATTAATCAGTACTTCTTCACTAAATTTCTAGTACTATTCATGTATATAAATGTTATTTATCATGCTGTTTTGTGACCAGCATTTTTACATTTAATTAATATAATGTAACTGAATTTTTTTTAAAAAAATAATAGGTATTTTCCATAAAAAAAAAGAAATGTTTTATACTTAGTACTCGATAAAAAATTCGAGGAAAAGGTTTTTTTCATCCCAATATAAGAAAACATTGTTTTAGAAATAAATATTAACACCTTTTTTGGCTGTAGTTTAAATTTTTGTTCAATACTATATAAACAATGTACTCTCCTTATAGAAATTAACTATTCAATAAATTTAATTTTGTTTTGAATTTTTTATTTTTGTTTACTCATTTTTTTTTCAATTTATAAATCATACATTTGCATTCATTTGTACTTTTATGCTAAGAATATCATAAATCTAAATTTATCTCTGCTTCACCCAACTATTTATTTTAAAATTATCTATGTACTGTGTGAATTTCTTCCCTTTTACTCGCAATAAAAGAAAAATCTATTAACTAATTGATCCTCGAGAGGCTAAAATATTAGAAGAATAATTAATTATTCTTTATGTAAGAGTGAAGACACACAATGATTATACTAGTACATAACTTTTACGGAAATTCTAATTATATGTTCTATAATAAATTTATTTATTTTGTATATAACTCACTCTATTTGCTAATATTCACTAAAGCATAAATTTATTGAAGCAAAGTATCAAAACACAAGATACCTTAGTTTTTATTTTGCTTTTTGTTATTATAAATAGGACTTTGTTTAATGAAATTTTTTTTATTAGATGCGAGAAAACAAGCCAATAGTGGTCCATCAAATGCAGGTAAGTTGACATCCTGTACCTAATGTATTTGAAATAGACGCGCCGTAAATACAATAAAGGATAATACAATTGTGTGTGTGAACAACTTAAAACCATTTAAACACATGTGAGCAGCTTAAAATGGACAAAACACATTATTTCGTTTCATTCCATAGATCTCAGCTTATATAAAGGTTGCTTTTTAGAGGTATAGAACTTTAAATTGCAATAAAACAACGATGTATTATTCGATTGGCATGAATTTTTTTTTATTCGAAAGATATTCTTGTGGCATTACATTTTAAATATGATTTCTGGCATAGGACTGCCACGGCTGGCTCGGATGTAGTCCGATCTGGACGTCCAATTTTCAATGACTTTTTCCATTATTTGTGCCCGTATATCGGCAATAACACGGCGAATGTTGTCTTCCAAATGGTCCAGAGTTTGGGGCTTATCCGCATAGACCAATGACTTTACATAGCCCCACAGAAAATAGTCTAGCGGTGTTAAATCACAAGATCGTGAAGGCCAATTCACAGGTCCAAAACGTGAAATTAGGCGGTCACCAAACGTGTCTTTCAATAAATCGATTGTGGCACGAGCTGTGTGACTTGTTGCACCGTTTTGTTTGAACCACAGCTCCTGGACATCATGATTGTTCAATTCAGAAATGAAAAAGTTAGTAATCATGGCTCTATACCGATCACCATTGACTGTAACATTGTGGCTTTCATCGTTTTTGAGGAAGTACGGACCAATGATTCCACCAGCCCATAAAGAGCAACAAACAGTCAGTTTTTCTGGATGTAACGGTGTTTGGACATACACTTGTGGATTAGCTTCACTCCAAATGCGACAGTTTTGTTTGTTAACGTAGCCATTCAACCATAAGTGCGCTTCGTCGCTAAACAAAATTCGCTTATTAAAATCGAGAACAACGGCAATTATATTCGAAATAAAATTTCACAATTTGAAAGCGTTGTTCAGGCGTTAGTCTATTCATGATGAATTGCCAAACCAAACTGAGAATAAATCACTTGACAGCTGTTAAATCGGTCGCCATCTTGGAAAGTAATGCCAACTGAAACTTCTATACTTGGAAAAAAAACACTCTTTACTTCTTTTTCGGAGCTTCTGGCACATTCCTCAATCATATGATTTCCAGATTTTAAGGCTGCTTTCGGTTAATGTTAAGGAATACGACCCGAATTTGGAACATTTTTTTAGATATAAAAGAAATGAAAAATTAATATAATCTTGTGGCTTCAATATCCTTTAGAAAGCAGTATTTTCTATCATACTTCCCTTTTTTAACAGAGAGAATCCTCATTTTTTCTGGTATATAATTTGTTTCACGTTTTTCACCTATACAGTAGTGTTAAATGGGATATGCCTTTCCGTATTAAAATGAAAAAGAAAGTATTCATGGAATATTTTGAAATTTTTAAAAAACACTATATTGTTAACATAGATTAGAACTATAATTTTATAAATTTCCATGGAAATTGAGGCATTTTTCTGTCTGAAAATGTGCTTCGTGTTTAGTTCAAGCTCTCGTACTTTTATCGAGGACAGCCTTAACACGCTCTGTGCCAAACTCAATAGCTAATGCAATAAATTCTGCGTCATTTCACCATGAAATATGGCGATATGCAACTCTTTTAGGAAGTAAAGTTGTGGTTAAGGTTTCCGACTACATTCGGAACCGTGATTTTGCAAAAGACGTAAAAATAGATAATATTTATGATATTTAGTGTCACTTAGATTAGAAAATGTATATAAAATTGTTTTAAGAATAGTATTACAATAAAAAATTATTTAAGTACAATATTTTGATAAAAAATGAACTTAGAATGACCCATTTTCAAAATATTTTCCTTTTGGGAAAATGCTTCTATTATAATAATATTTTGTCTGTATATACCTCAGAGCTCTGTACATAGGCTCAGCTAGAATTTTTTAAATATATAACTTAGAAGTGGGTTTATTCATATTTTACGACAACAGGGGGGAGAAATTTTAATAATTATTAATCTTGTTCCTAACTTAGTATTGATAAACTAATTATCAAATGCATTGTGCAGTAAGGATGCATTTATATGTATATCATACGAGTATAAATATATATTTTATTTTTGCTATGTCAGAATGTTTTTTTTTTGCTTTCTTTCAGTAAATTTATAATTTTTCAAACCTTTTGTTTTCGACTTTTCAATATGCTCGCGCCCTCCTCGCAGGATTACCACGCCCTTCTAAGGGGCGCGCACCACAGTTTGAGAAACACTGACTTAGGCTTAATGCAACTAATATACAATTAAAATTAATTAACTGTACCCTGGAGTGCTTGGACACCTCCGCTTGAATTCTCTTTAAATACACTCATGTCCATAAATTAAGAATAATGAAGTTCGGGCAAAGAAAGAGACAGAAGCAAAACAAATTTGACTTATTTGTAAAGTCTATTTATTAAACAAAAGGTAAAGAGCAAAAAAGATGCTATATGTTTGACATAATTAATAAAAATTGTGATTTTTACTCCTTGGAGCAAATTTCAAAAAAGAACCTATTTACAAAAAACAGTATAACATGGTTAGTATGATGGTTAATACGGAGTATGTCTCCCGGACGACGCAATACAGGCTTTACAATGCCTAGGCATGCTGAGTATCAAATTATCAATCTGATCTTGGGGAATATTATACCACACATCAAGCAATGCCCTCCGAAGTTCCGGTAGACAGGTGGGAGGGGTTGACGGGCTGCAATTCGTCGGTCAAGCATATCTCACACATGCTCTATTGGACTCTAGTCCGGTGAGTATGCTACCCAATCCATACGGGTGATATCCTCCGATTAAAGGCATTCGTCTACAATGTTTGCACGGTGAGGACGGACGTTGTCATCCATAAACAGAAATTCAGCACCCATGGTGCCAAAAGCAAACGTACATGTTGTTCCAGAATGACATCCCGGGAGATGGGGCCTGCCATCGTTACACTCTGAACATGCAGGTCAGTTCTGGAACCAAGAATACTTCCTCCCCAAACGCGAGCTATCCTGCACCACCGTAATGGTGTCGTTCAATGGTGTTCTCTTGGTGGTAACGGGTAGCTGACCCGAGAATCAGACTCCATATCGGAAAACATAAAGTTTGGCGAGAATCAGACTGCAAACTAAACCTGGACTCGTCGGAAAACATCACACAAGACCACTGTTGTGGTGTCCACAATGCATGCTCTCTACTCCAAATTAATCGCTAGCGACAGTGAGTTGCGGTAAGTGGAACACATCTTACTAGCCTACGAGCATATAAACCAATATTCCCTAAGCGTCTGTAAGAGAGCTGACGATACAGGTCTGATGCTGTGCTCCGTCTGTTTCTTTTCGCAGTAACTGCCAAATACCGGTCCTCATTCGGCGTTGTAACTCGGGGGAGACCTGTGCTGCAACATCTACTCACATTATTATCATCTTTGGAATCGTTGTCTAAGCCTGTAAATGACACTCTGGGCGATTCCAAAATCCTCGGATACTTCCAGCTGGGTACGTCCACTTTCCAGTCGTCCAATAAGTCTACCACGTAAAAAATCATCCAAATGCTTCCTTTGTGCCATAACTATGTGGTTATTGCACTGAAAGGCTTTTAAAGCGCTTGTGAACAATTTTACTTCTTTGCCACATTCCTTATATACCCCTCTCTTACACTCTCGTCATTGTGGCCTACTATCCGCGCCATGTGGTGGTTTCCTGTAATTTGCATATTCTTCTTCAAGATGTGTGTGATAATTCTATAGGTGAAATTTTTATTTTAGAGTTCAATTTCTGTGTTATTCTGAATTATCCTTAATTTATGGACATGAGTGTATCTTGCTTAACTGAAGACCTCAGGTCGTAGTCTTTGTTCAAAATTTAATCGACTTTTAATCGCCAACTACCATCCATCATCGCGTACACTAATACCAATGCTTAAATAGTATTCATTTACCTAAATCTCGTCTTCTTCATTGAGGAATGCTTTCATCAGAACTTATAGTTAAAATAATAATTTTATCCAAAAGGATTAGTAAAAACTTCGCGGTTTGACCCGTTATAAGGTGACCGCTTCTAAAGCGTGCCAAAGCCGTTAAAGAGCCTTGGATCTCCTGCACTGTAAAGATGTCAGAACTCTTAGCTACGTACCTGTGGTGAGCAGGAGCATTTCACTAAGTCAGATTCATTTTAACTCGGTGGAAGGAAGGAATTTCAGAATGGCTTCAGGCAGAGTAACTGGATTGAAAATAGGTAGGGAAAACAATGAAATAAATGCAGCTCGTTCATGGCGATGGGTATTATGCAGCTTTCCTTTGGGTGAGGAACCACTTGGGTGGAAGACTGACTAAACCTCCTGCCTGTTGGTCCGCTTAAGTTATTTCATGCACCTTCTACCCCCTACTAGAAGCCCAATGACTGACCGTTAGTGTATCGCGCTTCCATGTCACGTGTCTGGGTATCCAAATCCCGGGCTGGGAAAGGTCAGCTTGGCCTTTAATTCCTTCAGTGGGTCGATAAATCAGTACCAAACTTCCTCGGGAACTGAACACTGTGGGTGCAGGGAGACTGGTCACTTGACGTCAGACTGATCACTTGACCGAAACATTTGCACATGCACCCTGTGTGGAACCCCCTGGGTTCCACCCTGGACACGAAGATTAATTTGTGACAAAGAATTACTAAGAGCCATTTTGTATAGTAATAACTTGCATTTATTATAACACTTCACAAATATCAGCAACTCTAATAACATATAATATTTCTATGTTACGTCAAACAAAAGGGATTTGCCTTTAATTTTAAATTAAATAATGAATTATGAAATTAATCAATAATTATGCGTAAGATCAAATAAGGTCTACCGAAAAAGGAGGTCCGAGAAATACACGTAACTCGAATTATTAGCTTTCATTAACTTTAACTAATTTTATTAAACTAACGCTTATTTTAAGTGTAAATAAATTATAGTTACCACTTGGTATATCAGCTTTCAAGTTCTTCCGTAGAATAACAGCAAAAAGGCTTCACTAACGTAATCCCATGGAATCATCTAAATTTGAGGCTACTGCTGCTGGCTCAATAGCCCTCTTACTTTGTGACAAATATATACGGAACTTTATCACTAACCTTCTGAGACGTCTTTTTTAGGGAAATTTAATTCCCTACCTATTTCCAATCAGCTCCAAAAAGAGGACAGGGATCCCGTGTTATGCAGATTAGATAGAGTATCTAAGTTAAACGGAATAGTAAAGTGTGAGGCAGTAGGAAAGAGAGATTGAAGCAGGAAGTTATAATAGTGAAGTTAGAGATTTATTATTGAAGATTTCTAGGTGGATAAATTAGGCTCAGGAAGAGCTGAGATTCAGTGTGGTAAATATTGATTTATAATTAAAGTCTCATTAAAGTTTTTATATTAGGAGTGAGATTAAAGCTAAATGTTCAATAGGAACATTATTGAATATAATTCTGGGATCTCTTATTGCAGTAATCTCTGCGTGATCGATATTCTAATTGATAATTAATTGGATCAGTAAATATTTAAGTTAATATAAAGGAAAGTCCCATTTTAACCTCATAAATCTATTTGAATTATTTGTTATTAAAAGTCTTTGATTCTATTTGGGAAAGATAACCAAATAAAGAAAGTTATTCATAAAAATGGCTACTGGTTCTTCTTTGACTCAAAATTATTCTCGTTCTCAAAGTGAGATCCAAGGGGATCTTCACAACTTGCTAGCTTACAACGCTCTACTTAAATACCCTATCTACTTTGCATATCCCGTTCACTTTTTGTAGTTGATTGGAAATATACGCGAATTTATAATCCCCGAAAAGACGCCTAAGAATATTAATGGAAAGGTTCCGTACAGATTCGTCACAATCCTAAAGCCTCGTAAACTGAGATAGGCACAGTAGACCTTGGCTCTCATGGGTTGTTGCGCCACTGAGTTCAGTTCTACCATCTACTGGAAATCCAAAAAAGACATCTCCTGATCCGTCACCTAGGGACACGCGCTGTAGGGGATATAATTGAAATAGAGAATTGAATATATACAGTGAAAATTAATTCGGACAGGCTGTGTAAATATTGTGTATATATATCAAACTCCTTATTATAAAATGGATGATTTTTCTTTATATTTTATACCTCATTAAGTTTTTTCATTACATCAGTAAAAGTAGCAAACATTTTAAAAATTTCTAATATATACCAAAATACAACATTGATACATGGTCTTTTCTAAAAAGTTACATTCTCTTTACATTAGAAAAATGCGGTTCATAAGAATCTTATTTAAGTATTTTATTCAATATATTACCTACGCCATTTGAATTCTTTATTACTCTTAATAAAAAAATAGATTAAAAGCAGGATTTATCTTACTCTTTTTAAAAAGGGAGTTCTAGATTAAAGGTTATTAAAAGTTCTAGATTCAACTAGAAAAAAAGCCAAAAATTGCTCCTCATCTTGATCTTACGTATATAGTTTCATTTATGGTTCAAATACCTTCTATTTGTAGATAGGGATAAGGTTTTTTGAACAGGTTTTAAATAGGTTGATCAATTTTTCCAGAATTCCAGTTTTAGAAAAATTTACTCATTTCTACTTTTTATCAATTAGAGTTTTGTAAAACTCATGTTTATATTGGGAAATATTGATCAAACTTATACATTGATACAGTATTAAAAATTAATTTTAAAGAAGCTGCATAGAATTATTAAATTTCTTAAAACATTTTCGTAAGTAAATAATTAATGTAAATGCTTCAAGATTAAATGCACAATACATATTTTACGACCGCGGTAGCCGAGTGGTCAGGGTATCGGATCGTGGCTAGTCTTGGCACGAGTTCGAACCCAGTACCACTAAAGACCAACCGTGTAGTGGAGCGATGCACGTTAAATCTGTCGAGAGCTCAAACGTCTTCCCGTTGGTGTGGTAGTTATGAGAGGGGGTTCCAGCTCATATGTCATCCACATCACTTGACCATGGTTCAAAATTACGTGGTCCGTCACCAAAAGCCCTCGAGTATAGCTGAACAGTGCGCGACGTTAATATTTACTTACTTATAATACATATTTTTAAAAAATGAATCAGATTTTCTTTTCCAAAGCAGGAATTGTACTTTGATTTCTTATAGTTGTCAAGTGCAATTTACATAGCATATTATGTTGAATAATGAAAGACTCCAAGAACTCAAGTGTTGAATGGTACCACGGAATTTGGACTTTGAATTGGAACTGGAAAGAAAAAGAATCGATTTATTTAAGTTCTATATATCTTCAGTTTATTTTGTTACTATAACATAAACTTACCAATATCTTCTAATTTAGCATAAACCAATTATTTATCATTATTACAAGTGCATTGCTTCTTGATTTCTTGTTTTGTATTCACTAGTACTTTTCTGTTTCAGTTTCCTATGAAATTACTTGTAGAAGGAAAATTTAATTCAATTGAATGGACTAGAAGAATAAAGGAATTTTTTTTAAAGAAAAATATCAGTTATACTTTTTGCATCTCAGCATGCGTTCATCCACATATCTTTGTAAAGACAGTTTAGATAGACAAACAAAAATCATAAACCTAGATGTCAATGAGATTTTGAAAATGGATAACAATGCCAATACTCGCGGTTCTCTGCTCACTGCTCGTATTGTACCTACTGGTTAATTGTTTCAATTCATATCATGTACCAATTAAAAAAAGAGCACTCTTCTAAAATTTGAAAGAATTATATTTTTAGTGTAAATAAGAATATACACAAAATAAAATTATTCATTCGAAACTCAACTGAAAACCATTATTTTTGGTGGAGCGAAAATTGGAACTGAATACATACATACATACATACATATATATATTTAATTCTTCTCGAATGAAAAATTTATGCTTCAAAACTCAGAAAAGGAGATCCTCAGAAAGAAAATGCCATATCCCTGCAGGGAATTTTAAGCGCATTTTCTTTATGTGAAGGGGAAATTCAAAAAGTTAAGAAAGCAGTAGTTAAACTTTTTGTTCTCAGCACTGTACAAACGATAATTTGTGTACTGTTTTATTTTTATTCAATCGATTGCTGTATGTAACGTCACCGTCGGATATTGTTGCTTTAATAGTTGTTCTATTAGTTACGTGGTTTGGTTTGTTAATAAAATGATGGAAAAAAAAGTTTTCAAAGTCTCTTTGAAATGCACAACACGAAACTTGACGGCGTTGAAACTCACAGGGAGAAATATATCATCTATTACTTAGTAAGAGATTCAGATAAAGTTTTCTACTTCTTAAAAGATTTTTAACACTCAGATAAAATTGACATATTAAATGATAATTTAACGATTTAACGATTCAGTTTCGATGTCATTTTTAGTTTAAACTTTTTTTTAAAATGTTTTTTAAGTTGAGTATTTTTGAAGTGAAACATGCATAATAATAGGCAATACTATTATTCAAAATATGAATAGTTAACGTTTAATTATGAAAGAATTATGATCCATGCCAAAATGCTCGGGAAAATGAATTTGAAATTTGTATTTACATATGTATTACATTCATTTATGTATTTTATGCATATTCTGATATATTTATTAAAAAACAGGAGGAAGTTCCAGACCTGCTCAAAATGCTATGTGTGACAGTTTTCCAGTGTGCCCTCTAGATTGTGCATTAGATGTATCTGGTTCATGCCCACAATGTGACTGCTCAGGTGGTTTATCTTTCGTTTATTTTATTACCACGGTTAAAGCAAAATACTTATTTTAAGTTCTTTACTTATTCTAAAAGTAGTTATGGTAGTGTAGAACCTACTTAGCCGCACTTTAAGAATATAATAATATATAACAGAAATTGGGTCAAGAAACAATTTGCATTTCAATCTTTTCTGTTAGATAAACATTACTCAGAAAGTTTGATTTCATGATTTTGGATTAACCTAAATGGTCATAATATTATTATACTACTTAACGCCCTCGAGCATTTCTTTTTTTTTTTTTTATTATTGTGAATTTTTCAAAAAAAAGCTTTCAATTTTGAAATTCATAACAATAAGTAATATTTTTATTGTTTAATTTTCAGGTTTTTGCGACGTAAATTGTGGTGGAGATTCATGCAAGATTGTCCGCAATGGCAATGCATGTGCTTGTGCCTGTACAAGTGGCGATGATGACGCTGGAACCTCGGGAAGTTGCTCCATAACCTGTCCAGGTGGATGCAAGGCTATAGCCAATAACGGACAATACTACTGTCTGTGTAACGATGATGATGGAAACGATGTATGTGATGCAGACGATATTGACTGCCCACCCCAATGTGAAGTTACAAGAGACAGCAATGGTAAATGTCAATGCGTCTGCTTCTAACGCTAACACTTGTGAAAAATGATGTCTACGAGAAATAGCAGCTTTTCCAACTCATTGTCTGAAATATTTGTTAAATAAATTTTAAATAATCGCTTGTTTTTGTTTCTATGCGTCCTTTTTAACAGTATCAACATACGGGTTTATTTACGCAACGTATGTAAATACATTAGCTGTTACCCACCCTCTTCGTCAGGTATATCATCACATTATTACATTATACTTTTTTTATATCCTTATTTTCTTACCTAGCATTAAGGTTTTAATGGTATTCAAAAATACCCTTAAAGTCATCCCCTTTTGGTTTAAAAAAGACATGATTTAAATTTATAAAAAAGAAGTATATTAGTCACTCTCGCCATTTTAGCCCCCGCCCCTCTTGGAGTCAATTTTCTCAAACCCCATTCTTAAAGAGTCTCTACTTCATAAAAATAACATGCTCACAAATTCCCATTTCTGTAGAACTGTTCAAAAATATGGGAATTCCACTACCCTCTTAGGCAGTCGATTTCCAAAAAAATCTGTTTTAAAAGATGCATACTGAATGGAAAAAAAAATTATCAAATAAAAGTATGCAAAAACAAGGGACAAAAACAGGAATTTTTGTCCATAATGCCCTCTCAACCCTCCTTTTGAGTCTATTTCCATAAAACCTGTTTGTAAGCCTAAAAGTTAAGAAACATCAAATTTTTATTTCAACAACCTCACAACACCTCCGCAAAACACACACCCTTAGGATCCGGTTTCCACAAAACTCGTTCTTACCGGATCGCTACTCAACAAATGAAACATAATTACCAAATTTCAAGACTGTAGATCTAAGAGATCCAGGAATCTTGTAATGAGTGACTTTAGTGGAACGCATTTTATAAAGAAGATAGCCTTCACACAAAAACGTGGTGGTACATATTATGGACTCTCACATTTTCTTACTACCAATGCTGATTTGAGGTACTAATTATTGTAATATTGACTTATTCAGTTACATAATATATGCACTTACCTGTTTTGTATCAAATATCGCGAAAATAGTTTCATCTAAAGTTAAAAATACACAACACATACACACACACACAAAATATACCACACAACTGACTTATAGCTGATCAAAGAATGAACCACTGCTTGAGCCCATTGCACACAACGAGCTTCTGTAGGAAACTTCAGTAACTTCTAGGAGTTGATTTCTGTGATGGTTCAGAGAATGTACCATTTAGCATCAATTTCTAAGGCATTCAAACAAGTGGCACGTTTTATGTACCACCCCACAATAAAAAATGAGAATTGGTGGTACAATATGTGTACCACCAAGCATGAAAGAGATAATAGGTGCATCTTATGTCTTAGTAAAGATAATCATAGCAAAATGTCTTAGTGGTCCACACCGATCGATCGCCGTTGACTTAATGCTTTCCTCTGGTCTATAACTATTGTTGAATCTTGTGAAAGAGCACTTTCTATTCTAAATATCAATAAGAGTAATAAGGAAGAACGAGAAGGCGCGTGTTAATTATTAGTTCAATAGAAATTCGCTCATCATTCTAATTCTATGTAATTTGTTCTTTCCTTAATATCTTTTATGATCTTAATGTCTTCGTTTCCTAGAGAAAGTTCAAAAACTAAATTTTAAGCATTGGTTTATTTCCCTGAGACAAGTCATCATTATTACTCACACTTACAATTTCTAAATTACTATATAAACCATTAATATTTTCGTATCAAACGTTCTTCCAGCATCGAATTTTGAAGAAAATTGGGTTCTATGAGAAGAGCATGCTTAAAAAAAATTTTACACAAAAAGGAACAAATAATTTTCTTTTCAAAAATACAAAAATGTACTGATTTCTTCCGAGAATGTCTACATGAAATAACAATTTTTTTACTATAAATATGTACGGTAATTTAATATGTGAATGAGTGATAATTTATGATTGAGATGGAAAGACAACCACTGTTTAGCAATTGGAACAAATGCCGTTTTGTTATAAAAAAAATTGAAAATTAGTGTACATTTAACCCTTTAACAGGCACAAAGTGTTGAATAGTAAAAGCCGTTAGGTAGCGCTGTTGCAGTGAGACACTTCTATTTAGAAGTAGTCTTGTGGCAACAGTCAGTGCATGTATCTTTCTTAAGATGCAAACACTCGTTTTAGTGAAACATTCTATTGTGAAGTATTCTTATGTCGAAATGCTAATACTTGTTAACTACGTACATTATTACATATGAACTATTCTAATCATATTGAAATGTTCTTCAGCGTTGAAATATGTCCAATTATATCAAATTGAACTTGGACTTATCATTGAATCAATTTTCTTTCAACAGACAGCAATTCGAAACCGAAACCTTTTAGTCTTAGACTACAATTGTTTACAGTCCGCTAAATTCGTCGCTATTGCTAACATACATAAATTAATGGTCCATCGAGCCGGAGTATCTAAGCATTTAAAAGTTTTTATCGGGTTGTAGAATTCAAAATTTGTGTTTTCGTTTTGTTGAGGAGTTACTTGTGTGTGACCTACATTCGGCGTTTCTTTGGACGAGTGGATTACTCCATTGGTTTCTTCTGGGTGCTTCTCGGATGTTTAGGTCGGGTGAGTCAGCTCATTTTGTAAACATATTATCTGAATGATGTTTGTGTGTGCCTTTAGCTTGTTTTATTTCTATAATGCTTTAGTATTTTAATGTGATTTATTTCAGTGAAGATTTACTTAGTGTTCTTTCTGTTTTTTGCATTTGAGTAGTAAAAATCAATGTGATTGGATTCCGAATGTGAAAAGCACTTGTGTTACTTATTTTAATTTGATTTAAATGTCTATATGAGTGGAATTCTTCTGATAAGTAATTGTTCAAAATTTAAATATGAAATCTGAAGCGTGCTTAAACCAGAAAAAAGCCATTATATCATCAGTAACGCGTTTAAAAAATAAAACGTTACAGGATATTAATGAATTGGATTCTACCGAGCTCAAAATTAGAAAAAACAGGTTTGATGTAATAGGGGAAGAATTGAAAACCCTTTTTGATAATTTATTTAGTCTTGCTAGGGATGATGAAATTGAGTGCTATATTTTAGAAAAACAAGAGCTGCTTGATACATGGGAGGAAATGTTAATTTTATTAGAAAGACGGGTCTCACATCTAAATAAAACAAATAAGAGTACGGAAGTAATTCATACAAGAAATTCTGATTCAACCGAAATTAAACTTCCTACCTTGTCGCTTCCGACATTTTCTGGAGTTATTGATGAATGGTTAACTTTCTCGGATCTGTTTCAAGCAGCCGTTACAAATCATCAAATTTAACTGGTGCTCAAAAATTACAATATCTCAAAGGGGTTTTAAAAGGAGATGCTCAGAAGATAGTTCAATCACTTCCAATAACAGATGGTAATTTTCAGATTGCTTGGGATCTTTTAAAGGAAAGATATTTTCATAAGTGTGAAATATTGAGTTCTTTAATGAAAAAACTTATGAATATTACGCCGATAACTTGTGAATCCCATGCTCAAATTCTAAAGTTAGTCGATTCAACTAAAGAATGCGTTCGATTATTGGAGACTTTAGATCTCAAGGTCGAGGGCACAGCAGACATAATTCTAATGTTTATCATTCAATTTAAGTTAGACTCAACCACAAGAGGTTGGTGGGAAAGGTCTCTAGATAATGAAAAAATTCCTTCGCTCAGCGAGCTTTTACAATTTCTTTCGAATCATGCTATATCACTTATGACTAAAGGTTATGGAGTTAAAAGAAACATTAGTAACAAGAAAGTAACACTAGTTGCTTCAGGTTTCCAACTGCATTGTTCTTACTGTCAGAGCAATCATAATTTAAATAAATGTGATGCATTTCAAAATCTTACTGTTAAAAGAGTGAATTTTGTAAAATCGAATAACATTTGTTTCAATTGTTTGACTAGATTTCATAAGTCTGCTTGTAAAAGCACTAATAAGTGTTGTCGAAAATGTGGGAAATCGCATCACACATTGTTACATTTTATGACTCCTAGTGAGCCAAATTCTTCCATTCCTGGAGATGCTAATAATTCAGTACTTTCAGCTTCAGCGAAAGTGTTTCACCCAGTTTTGTCTTATGCTACTAATACTGATACAGGTCCAAATCCTCCTAATGTAAATAATCCAAGTATAACTTCCTGTTCAGGGTTCGATTCCAATTCTCAGGTGCTTCTATGTACTGCAGTGCTTCTCAAACTTTCAATACTGGCGCCCCCCTTTTCAATCACAATTTTTATCGCGCCCCCCTTATACATAATAATTTACTGAATGCAATAATAATGCACTTTTACGATAAAGCAACAATATTTATTATAAACCGTACAAATTCATGACATAAGTATTAAATTTTGTATATGTTACTTTTAAGCAAAAAAAGTTAAGTAATAGGATAATTACTAAGTTATTTTTCCTTTCTCTGATTTTTAAATTGGAACATATTACAAAATGCTGTGGTTGCTTAGAAGATAAAATATAGATATCAGCTAAATATAGAAAATGAACTCAGAGGGTCAATTTCTTATCTTAAAACTCCTTTCAAAAACTTTGCTCTGTAAGACAAGCCCATGGAAGTAGCTAATAATTATTAAACTTGTTGTTAATTTAGTATTAATTAATTAGTCATAAAATACTCTGTGCACCACTCATACATTAAAAGCAGTGTTTCTCAAACTTTCAATACTGGCGACCCAATTTTCAATCATCATTTTTGTCGCCCCCCCTGTACAACAATGATGTATTTACTGCAATAAAAATGCACTTTGACGCTAAAACTACAATGCGATCTTAATTATAAACCGTACAAATTAATACGATAAGTATATTAAATTTTGTGTATATATTTTTAAGTAATATATATTTTAAGAAAATTACTTAAAATATATATTACTTAGAATTATGTTATTTTTCTTTCTCTAATTTTTAAATTGGAACAGATTGCAAAATGATGTATTTAATTCAAAATTTATTTCCTTCAGCATTCATTTCTCAAAGTACAAATGTCATTAGAAAAATAGTCTCGTCAATGTCGCTCTCTATCATATCCATCACATCTGGCATTATAGGGTACGTTTGCGTGAGTCTGGGCAACCTATCGGACGTCTGCGCAGAACATGTAAAAATGCTTTTCCTCATACAATTCCAGTCAGTTTTGGTCGACTCGATACTCCTATAGCTACCGAATCTAGCTTGAATGTACATTTTTTAAAATTTCCACGTTAATTGTAATTCACAATAATTAAGTATTTACGGCAGTAGATTAAAACAATATCATACATACATTTTTAAGTCGTAAGCAAACATTCGACCATAATAAAGAATCAACAAGTACACAGACGAACGAGCATGGTTCCCAAAATTAAATCAAAGCGATCTTCTCAAAAATACTTAAATTTTGGATTTACCACTACTGAAGTAAATGATGGAAAAAAAAGCCCCAGCTCGATATGTGTTAAAACTTACAAATCTGTAGAACAACATGTGAAAGTTGTTTTTAAAACATGTAAAATCATTTAGCTATGTTGGCAAAGAATTTTAAAAAGTATTTTCTGGATGAGGGCAGCTTGGTAGCAAGTTACGAGTGGATTAGGGATCTATTTCAAGATACTCCAGAAGGGCTCTCAACTTCCGAAGAAGAAATCTTCATAGATTTCACATCAGTGAAAAATTAAAAGGCAAATTTTGTAATAAATCGCTCTTTGAATTTGGGGTAGAGGTGGATGAGGAATTATCTGTACTAAAAACAAAAGCACTTCGTATACTATTACCATTTTCAACATCCTACCTTTTTCAAACCGGATTTTCTGCAGTGGTTGCCTTGAAGACAAAAATATAGATCTCAGCTAAATATAGAAAATAACTCTTTAAGTGTCAATTTCTGATATTAAACCTTCCTTTTTGAAAAACTTTCCTCTACAAGACAAGCCCGTGGAAGTCCCTAATAATTTTTAAACTTGTACTTAATTTAGTAATAAGAATGATTGATTGAATATTAACGTCGCACTGTTCAGCTGCACGAGGGCTTTTGACGACAGACCACGTAATATTGAACCATGGTCAAGTGACGTTGCTGACACCTGAGCTGGCACCCCTCTCTCCTAACTACCACACCTCACCAACGGGAAAACGTTTCAACTCTCAACAGATTTAACGTGCATCGCTGCCCTACACGGCGGGTCTTTAGTGGTACTGGGCTCGAACTCGTGACAAGGCAAGCCACGATCCGATACCTATACCACTCGGCTACTGCGGCCAAATTCAGTAATAAGAAATTGTTTATAAAACACCTTCTTCAGTACTGATACATCAAACGTATACTGGCTGAAACACCGACTCTTCGCACGAGTTCATTTTTTTAAAAAATAAAACATTATTCTTGATATAATAGCTGAACTGTAAGGAGAGTAAAACTGTGTGCACGACATTGTATACAAAAAATGTAAAATGATTTTTTTTTTTTAGATAAATGCTATAATTGTAAATAACTGTTTAAAAGAACTGTAATTTTAAACCTCACACAATTAGCATTTAGAATTAATGTTAAATTATGAAAAAGAATATAAAATTCCGATGAAGAATAATTGTGTTACTTTTTAACATTTAAAGCGAGAAGACTTCAAAATGTTTTAACCCGGGAGCAGGCGCGTACTCGATACTAACATTAATGGTAGTGCGGGGGGACTCAGTCACCCCAATCATTTGTTTAGAATTATTTTTACTGTACTCGATACAAATCGGAGTTCTAGTGAATATTTTAATTTATAGAAAGTGTACTTACCTTCTTTCAAGGACTATTCAATTCTTTGATGATTTGAGAAAAAATCCAATAAAACTGAACTAAAATGATTCAAAAGTACAAGACCATAATAAAGGACGCAAATCAGACACTTTTCAATTATCCTACAGAAATGTTAAACCAATCAATTCTTTTTCCAAATATCGTAAAACTCTATTATTTACAATTTCCCTAAGCGAAAAGCAAACGCATAAAAGGGGAACAAATATTGAATAACCATACCATAAGATTGAAGGTCAATCAAATGATTAGCAAACGTACTATGCAGCCTGGCTGAAAAGTGAATCATGACTTCCTTTTCTTTTCTACAACTAATGTACAGTATTTCAATAATAATTACAGTGGTGAATTGTTTATCTTAGAATTTTTCTCAGGGTCTGGGTTTTGTTTTTTTCTTTTAACGAGTAATATTTTATGTTAAAACGTAATAAAAAATCTCTCATTGAGGAAATACAGCAAATAAAACAAAATGTTTTTTTTTTTTTTTCTTTAATTTGGTTTTGGGATCAAAGATAGCTATTTGATGACGGAAAAAAGCCAGATAATAAACATAAATTATGATGATTTTTTTTTTTTAAAGTCTGAGGTATCTAGACTGCGCCAGCAGTCTTCAGAAACCCATAAGCTATCTGGAACTGCGATGTTCGTTGTGTTGAAACTTTGTTGGAGGGATGGGCGTGACTTCAAGGGTGGTTGTGACTTCAGCGAGCATAAATTAATCAGTGTTGTTGTGTGTAGTTTTTTTATTATGGAAGAAAGCATTTTGTTTTACTTCTCTTTCGGTTGTTTTTTTTTAAAAAAATCTTTAAATTTTCGATACGCTCGCGCCCCCTTGTAGAGGTCATCGCGCCCCCAGTCGTGGGCGCGCCTAATACTGATACAGGTCCAAACACTGATGTACTGCACTAGTCAATGTTTGTGATTCTTTCGGTGGAACTCGGTTGTGTCGTGTTCTTCTTGACCCGGGAAGCCAGGCTTGCTTAATTACTAATAGTTGTTTGGAAAGACTTGGATTGCCTAGAAAGCGAACAAATGTGCGCATTTCATGCCTTGGAGCATCAGATACTCGAACTAATGGTATTTCGGAGATTAAGTTTACCTCTCATTTTACATCTAATATTTCGTTTGTAACTTCAGTATATGTAGTTAATAAGATTGTAGGTCAACTTCCACATTTCAGTTTAGATTCTTCTTGGTCTGAGCCTTTTAGTGATTTGAAGTTAGCTAATCCTGCTTTTTTTAAGAGTGGTCCTATCGATATTCGCATTGGTGTAAACATAGCTCTTCCAATACTAAAGGGTCAATCTCTTTCCCTTGGGGACAATAAACTATTTGAAGTTCGTTCAGATTTAGGGTGGATAGTCGCAGGAAATGTTTCTTCTGAAGATGTGTTTTCTTCAATCGCGGTTAATAGCATCCAGGTAGTAACTGACGAGTTAGTGATTAACTTTTGGAAGTTAGATTCAGTACCTGAAGCTAGCTTATTGACTAGTGAAGAAAGGGCATGTGAAGATCATTTCATAGATACTCATGTTAGAAATGAGGATGGACGATATGTAGTGTGATTACCATTTCATTCATCACCATCTAAATTAGGAGATTCGAGAGAATCAGCTATTCGAAGATTCAAATCATTAGAACATTCACTAATCAAGAAACCTGCGATTTATTCTCAATATAGAGACTTTATGCAGGAATATTTAACTTTAGGGCATATGAAGCTTGTTCCTAAAAATGACTACGCTAAAAGGGAAGCATATTATCTTCCTCATCACGCGGTTCTACGAGATTCCAGTACAACAAATCTGAGGGTTGTCTTCGATGCATCAGTCAAATCAACATCAGGGTATTCTCTTAATGACATACTAATGGTTGGACCCCGAGTGCAACGAGACGTGTATCCAATTCTGCTTTCCTTCAGAACATTTCAAATAGCTGTGTGTGCAGACTTGGAAAAGATGTTCCGTCAAATAAGGATTTCATCGGAAGATACCAATTGGCAACGAATTCTATGGAGAGATAATCCAAAGGAGACGGTGAAGGAATATAGGTTAACCACTGTCACATATGGGATTTCATGTGCACCATATCTTTCCACTTGAACCTTGACTCAACTTGATTTTGATGAAAGGGAAAGGTATCCTTTGGCTTCATTCGCTACACTTCATCATTTTTACGTAGATGATTTACTAAGTGGAGCTGCGACAGAAAAAGAAGCAGTTGAACTCGTCTGCCAACTAAAGGAGATGATGAAAAAAGGAGGGTTCAACCTTCGGAAGTGGCAGTCTAACAGTAAAATAGTAATCAAGGAGGTTGCCAAAAATAAAGATCTTAAAAAGGTGCAAAATTATGAAGAAATAAAAATCATTGGGATACAATGGAATCCCAAATCTGATTTCTTCAGTTTCACTGTTTCATTACTAGAAGAGAGGTGCATTTATTCCAAAGAGATGTTCTTTCTGAAATTGCTCGTGTGTTTGATCTTCTAGGACTTTTATCGCCATGCATTTTTTTATTAAAATCCTTTTACAAGAGCTATGGAAATTAAATCTAGAATGGGACGAACCAATCCCTGAAGATTTAAATAAACAGTGGACAACCTTCCGAAAGGAACTTCATCTTATCGAGAAAAATGAAAATACCGAGGTGTGTCTTGCTACCTTCATACATTCAACTTGAGATTCATGCCTTTTGCGATTCCTCCGTAAGAGCATACTGTACAACAATTTACCTCAAATGTATCGCATTCGAAAGTATAAGTGTCTCGCTTCTCACTTTTAAAACAAGAGTAGTCCCTCTTAAAACTCAATCCTTACCTCGGCTTGAGCTGTGTGCAGCATTGTTGCTGTCTAATGTGTTACAAGTAGTGTTAAGGAGTTTCCTTTATCTATTCACAGAACCATTGCCTGGACGGATTCGACAATTACTTTAGCTTGGCTAAAAACAGAACCATATCGCTGGCAACCATTTGTCGACAACAGAGTTTCCAAAATTCAAACAACAATTACACCAGTTGAATGGTGTCATGTTTCGGGAATTGAGAATCGAGCCGATCTCTAGGCACGAGAGGACTCTTACCTTCTCAGCTTGTAGCTCATGATCAGTGGATTCAGGGACCTCTCTGGTTAAATCAACCCATGAATGAAACGTCATCTTATAAAATCCCAGAGACTTTCTCCTTTCCGGATAATGCCTTGAAAAAGAAAGAGGAGCGTTGTTACATGTGTTGCTAAAATTGTGCCTTTACCAGAATTTATTGTCAGAATATCGTCTTTTACAAAGTTAGTTCGTGTCTGTGCCTGGAATTTGAGATTCATAAAAATAGCCGTTCACCAGTCTCAAGAACTTTTGGTTACTTGAAATCATCGGAACTTCATACTGCAGTTGTTACTATTGTACGTTTGATTCAACAAGTAGAATTTCCGAATGAATTTAAATGTCTTTTTCAAGGAAACCCTTTACCAAAGGATAACAAATTACTTCCCTTGAACCTGTTTTGTGATTCTGAGGGAGTTCTTCGGGTAGGAGGTAGACTTTCGAGGGATACGCGTCTATCATATGACCAAAAACATGCTTTTGCCCAAAGGTCATGAGTTCACAAGAAAGATAATAAATTTTACCACATTACTTATCTTCATGCAGGTCCACAACTGACATTGTCTTTGATAAGACAAAAATTTTGGTTTGTGGATGGTAGATCAGTAGTTCGTCATACACTCAAAAGTGTCTAATTTGCTTCAAGATGAATCTGAGATCTTCTTCTCAATTAATGGGTGATTTACCACTTATCCGATTTCAGCAAAGTCGTCCATTCGAAAGTACTGGCTTGGATTTTTGCTGGTCCATTAACCACTAAATGTGCTCATAAACGAAGTGTGACAAAATTTAAATCTTACATTTGTCTTTTCATTTGTACTGCTACTAAAGCTGTACATCTTGAACTTGTTTCGGATTTATCGACTGCTGCATTTCTAGCTGATTTACGCCGTTTCATTGCTAGAAGGTCTTGTCTGAGCAAAATCATCTCGGATAATGGATCCAATTTTAAAGGCGCTTGAGTCATAAAAAAGCTCGAGGATTTATGTCTGCAAGTAGAAGTACAAAATTTCTTTTCTCTCAAAGGAATTGAGTGGTCTTTCATTCCTCCACACACTTTGGAGGTTTGTGGGAGTCAGCCATCAAGAGTGCCAAACAATTACTCATAAAGGCAACTAACTCTGTACTTCTTAATTTTGAAGAGTGTTCTACCCTATTGATCCAGATAGAGGCTTGTCTTAACTCAAGACCTCTCACAGAGCTCTCTCCAGATCCGTCCGACTTCAACGCATTGACTCCAGCCCACTTCTTAGTGGGAGGTCTATTCATCAGGTTCAGAACCATCTCAGCCCTCAAGGTCTGTAGGTCTTTCTGAAAGATTGAACCAGATTCAAAGACTAAGTCAGTACTTCTGGGATCGCTGGTCCCGGAGTATTTACATAGACTTTAACCTAGGTTCAAGTGGTGGAGAACTAAGCCAAATCTTCAATTAGGAGATACGGTTATTGTCAAGAAAGAAAAAAAAACTGCTCCATTAAGCTGGACTCTTGGTCGAATTAATAAACTATTTTTCGGACCTGACCAAAAGGTACGTATTGTGAGTGTAAATACCAAATACGGACAATTAACTAGAAATGTGAACAAGATTTATCTTTTACCTAACTCTCAAGAATGTTAACTTGAACTTTAATTTAATTCTTTTATTCTTATTTTATCATTTATCTGTATTTCATTATTGTATATTTCGTAACCTCTCCTTTTTTTGAAACCCATCTGAGGTTTCAAGGGGGCAGTATGTTGAATAGTAAAAGCCGTTAGGTAGCGCTGTTGCAGTGAGACACTTCTATTTAGAAGTAGTCTTGTGGCAACAGTCACTGCATGTATCTTTCTTAAGATGCAAACACTCGTTTTAGTGAAACATTCTATTGTGAAGTATTCTTATGTCGAAATGCTAATACTTGTTAACTACGTACATTATTACATGTTAACTATTCTAATCATATTGAAATGTTCTTCAGCGTTGAAATATATTCAATTATATCAAATTGAACTTGGACTTATCATTGAATCAATTTTCTTTCAACAGACAGCAATTCGAAACCGAAACCTTTTAGTCTTAGACTACAATTGTTTACAGTCCGCTAAATTCGTCGCTATTGCTAACATACACAAAGCTAAAACACAATTATCTGTGATTAAGTACCTTATAAATGTACTGTTCTCATCTATAAACATTGTTTCGTCACAAAAAAAAATATCTGATCTTTTTTTCCTGGGTGGTGGCTAGATGTTATGGCCACTGCATGCTTAAGACATTTCACTTACTTTTCAGGACAGTAATAATGAATCATTCTTGCAATAATTTTTTTATGAAAATATAACATTTATGCAATTACTCTTTCAATAACAATTAAATGCAAAGTGTAAGTGTAATTAAATAATAAAAGAATAATTGTACAAAGAATACTTACTAAAATATACATTGAAAATGGTATATATCCACATTTTATATTTTATTTAATTTTAGTATAAAAAGTTAGAAATAAAATAATATTTTTGAGGATTATATTAGTTATTTTTCACAAATTTGATGAGCTATTCACTGTGGCACTTTTCAAAGCAATTAGGACTATTTGCTTTAAGGCACAATGGTACGTTACAGGACCGTCACAACTATTGAGAGCGATGAACGTCGTTTCTGATATTGCAAAGAGAGCATCTCCTGTACAGATCACCTTCTGTTTTGACTCTCTCAAGGAGGAAGAGTGAACATTTCAATTTCATTTTTCTGCTCTTTGTGGGCAGTGGATAGTGCCTTTATCCATATATAAAAGCTTTCCAAAAACCTAATTAAAACCATTTTTTTTAATTGCACATTTGCTTAATTCATTCAGATGAGAGGAAAATATACTTAATACATGTCGAAATATATTTCAAAGATCAGAAATTTTATTTATAGCGATTCAAATGCAATTTGTAGATTTACACCAAGAAAAACTGTTTTTAACTACCCATCAGAGGGCATGAAATGCAAAAAATGTTATTCGCTTCAATTAACGCATGTGGATATACTAAATATCCACCACCCGCTTGGAGAAAATTCTTTAATTTGTGGCTAGACCTATGAGTCACTGTCCGCGAAAGGGAATCAATGAAACCGTGTTTAATAATTACGAATGAATTGGGAAATATGTTCCTATTATATAAAAAAGATATTGTTCTTATCTCAGTTTGTAAATGTGTTTTTAAAAGATGAATGAAAGTGCGAGAAAAACCGATTACCAAATTCATTGCCTTCATTATGAGTAAAATTGAAAAAACTCGTTATTTAACACACAAGCCGAGACACAGAAGTATCGAGAAAAACGGGTGATTGTCGACTAACGTCCTTCTCAAATACTTGGTTGTACCAAACTGACTGAAACAGAGGTTCGAAAGTCTGAACAAACCTAGACTATTCAGGAAATAAATCTATTTTCAATAACATTTGCCGCATACTTGCTATAGTCCCTTAAGATACCTTTCCTCTAGCGCTCACAAAAGGAACTCGCTGCAGATCAGACAACCTTATACTAAAATTCACAAACCAAGTACTTAAAGATTTTCCATAGCCCTAATGTTTTGGAAAATCATTTTTGAAGCTCTAGGGGACTATTTAATATAAATAAAAAAATAGATTTTTCAAAAACTCTAGGATGGCCGAAGGCCTTAATATATTTTTGATCTTAATGTCATTTTCGCTTCCGAGACAAAGTTCAGAAACTAAAAGTTTAGACATAGGTTTATTTCCATAAGACAGGCCATCCCTATTATTCACACTTTTAATTTCTGAATTACAATATAGACCAATATTATTTTTGTGTAAAGAGTTCTTCCAGCATTGAATTTTGAAGAAAAAATGGGTTCTATAACAAAAGCACGCTGAAAAACAATTTACACAAGAAGCAACAAATAATTTTCTTTTTCAAAAATAAAAAATAAATTACACTGATTTCTTCAGAGAATTTCCTTGCATGAAATAACAAAATATTTACTATAAATGTGTAGGGTAATTTAATATGTGAATGAGTTATAATTTATGATTGAGATGGAAAGGCAACCACAGTTTGTCAATTGAAACAAATGCAGTTTTGTTAAAATAATTTTAATTGGCGTACATTTAATCAATGAAACCATGTTTAATAGATTGGGACGAATAGATTGGGAAATAGGTTCCCTATTATATAAAAAATATAGTTTTTATCTCAGTTTAGAAATGTGCTTTTAAAAGACGGATGTAATAAGCATAACTAATTAAGATGCAACTAAGCAAACATCATTAATGAATATTTATTACATTTAAAACGTTATATGTACAAAAAATGAGATTAATATATCACTCAATTCTGGTAGAATTTATGTATAAAATTCAGTACGTTTGGACGTTTTATAAAATAATCTAAAGCACCATATATTGAAAAGAAAATGCTACATTCAACTTTGGAAATCGTTATTCCTGGAACTTTGATCCGAATAATAATGTTTATTACCATAAATACAGAGTGTTTCATAAAAGATGTACAAAGTTTTAAAAAGTTGATAACACACATCCAATAAATAACTCTCATTAAAGAATGCTAGGTTGGAATTAAAATACAAAAGTGCTGGCTCATATGGAATTTTGGCCCATGTAAACATTAATAAAAATCTATCATGTCACCATGTAAGTTTATGTAATAAACCATGTAATTAACTAACTATAATTTGCTGAACGACAGCTATTTATAATGATAAATTGCCTGGGTGGCGAAACGACACCAGTGGACATTCTAGGTATATTTATTTGTAAAATCTCTCCTGATTAACCTATAACGATAAAATAGTATTGGGCATTCAAAATGAAAATTTATTTAAAGTAACGAAAAATTTTCAAAATCCCAACAAAAATTTGTAAAGGAGCACAAACTGAACATGCTCCGGTGTCCAATAGGCTCCTACGGACGTTCTACTGCTAAACATCATTCGACGGACTTTCTAAACAAGTAAATGTTGTGTGTTTATTACTGGGACACATACTAAAGACGTCAGATAGATGAACAGATACATATAACAGAATCACAGAAGAATACAAACGATGATCCTAGCAAAGAACAGAAGAAGTACGCTGCTTTCCTTTCGAGACGTGAATCCATTTCAGACGCAAATCCGATTCCTTTTCCCTAAGATACATACACGCCTTACTCGGGGTTAAAATCCGTAACAACTCGATTTTAAACCGAGTGTCATAACCACCATACTGGGTGGGGTGGCTCCTAAATAAGAAACTGAAAGAAACAATTGCGATTGATGATACTCTCGGGAGTTAGGACAAGGCAGCTTCAGCAACTTAAAATAATTATTAATAAACCATTTAAGATACTACACATAAAGAGAGAGCTCGAAAAATGATTACATTCTGAAAACCACCCGTTAACTGTTCAGCGAAAATCAAGAATGCGAGTGTTTCGAAAATTGCAGAATAGATGTCTGTTTACTGGGGGAAAAAACTTTCAATGAGACTATAATACGAGTAAGTTCTTTTTTAAAAATGTTGCAAAACAAATGATGGGATAGAAGTCGACAACTTGTGAAAAAATGGTGAAACCGGCACCATTTTCGAAGTTATCAGTTACAACAGTGCTTCTCAAACTTTCACTACTGGCGACCCAATTTTCAATCATAATTTTTATCGCGCCCCCTAAAAATAATAATGTAATGAATGCAATAATAATGCACTTTGGCGCTAAAGCTACAATATGATCACAATTATAAACCGTACAAATTCACAAGATAAGTATTAAATTTTGTATACGTTACTTTTAAGTAATATTTTTTTTTTACTTATTAGTTCGATTCACTATAAAAGCGTGTTTTTTAGTTTGTTTTAAAACTATAATTTATTTTATAGTTAATTTTACTATACACGATAAAAATCACAATTCCAGTGAATAATTTAATTAAGGGAAAATATACTTACCTACTTTCAAGGACTTTTCAATTTTTCTTAGAAAATTTGAGAAAAAATCCAATAAAACTAAAGAAAATGTTCCCAATATATGTCCTTAATAAAGGACATAAATCACAGACACTTTTCGCTAACAACACAGGAACGTTATTTTCTAGCTAAACTGTTATATTTTGTTCACGTTTTTGTAGTTTTGTTGTTGTTTGATGATCTACTAATAGCATTTTGAACTTTTTCTTCCTTGTGTCTTTTTGACAAGGCGAAGTGCTACATTATGGCTTCATAGTTATCTTCATAGAGATCTTTAGGCAGCATTTGAAAATTTCAAATCAACTCAAACGTTTCATATGTCTATCGCTTTTTTCAAATTTACTTTCGCTATCTTGATTAATATGCATTATTTCAGTAGGTTCTTCAATTGCTTGATCAGTTTCAGCTTCCTTCAATAGAGATCACAGATGCCCATTTTTTTAATATTCTGCTCATTTGCATTTACAAACCATAATAAGTCGTGCAACACAGCAATCAAAAGTACAAAATTGTTCATGGGGAAAGTGTACCATGTTCTAAAAAATAATTGTGTTAAACGTTTTTCATTATGCATTATATGTTTCAGAATAATCATGCTTATCCATATCTCATAAAACTCTTTCACATGGAAAAAGATGAAACAGAAATATATTATATATATTTACAACTTCCCTAAAAAAAGACGGAAATAACCATACCAGTAAGTTCGAAGGTCAGCTAAAATAATATTTTTGGTTATAAGAAACGTAATAAAAAAATCTCTCAACGTTTGTAATCGTTAAAAGAAACGAAAAAAATCTCTCATCATTTTCATATTGACCGCAAAGCAAACAAAACATTTTTTTTAATTTGGTTATAGAATCAAAGATGGCTAATGAGCGTTTGAAGTGGAATCTTTTATTTTTGATGATCACCAGATGATAAAAATAAATTATATCAGTGTAAATGTGTATTTTTTATTATGTCAGAAAGTATTTTGTTTTACTTAATTCCAAAAAATTATTTTTTTAAACCTTTTATTTTCAATATGCTCACGCCCCCCTCGCAGGGTTACCGCGCCCCACAGTTTGAGAAACACTGAGTTACAATGAAGAATCATTTTTGGAACATTATACTGACTGTTAATTAGAGGTTCATGCATGAAATTGATAGATTTTTATACTGGTAAAATCAATTCATTATTATGTGTGTTTATCGGATTAATTATTTATATTTTTTCACAAAAACGTGTAGAGATTTGTGGGTGCAGCTGATAATCGTGACATTATTCCCTCAAAAATATTTTGAGAATTTTGGGTGCATCATAGAATCTATGGCAGCGTAGATTAGAGTAAATTCGTATAAAATTTGTTCTGAATAAAACTGAAGACTTATACTCAATGTGAAAAGAAAACAAAATTTTATATCGGAGTTATAATCCTAGGCGAAATAGTCAAAACTGAAATTTTACAATTTTTCAAAATTTTTTGCTGTCGAGTGACTTATTCTTGCCCAATCAATTTGTTACTTAAAAATTATTCAGCTCACTTTCAACAGCTTAAACAATGTTCGTGTGTGTGCTGATCGTGCCAGTAGTAAAATCAGTTTTAATTTTTTGATCCAGAGTAACGCAATGTCTGATATCAGCTGTGCATCAAGAATTGATAAAGCTATGCAAAATTTCGACATTGCACATTACTGCACCTTAAATTCATTTGATATCAGGAAACAGGCTAACTTTTATTGTGAATTATTTGCTTAAGATTACTTTTAATCCTAAATCTAAAAGGGAAATTTTTTCATGATATCGTTCTGCAACGGAAGGTTCGCTGGGGAAATTTTTATTCTAAACACTTACGCAAAGTTAATGCGTGTTTCTTAGAGGTATAAATACGGGACGTATACTTTCAATGTCGTGCAAATACTTTCAAAACCTTTCAGATACTTCCAAAAACTCGTTACAATCATGAAATTCTTAGTAACCCTTTTTGTACTGATAACTGCAGTGGAATTTGGTGGTAAGTTTCATTTTAACAATTTGTCTTTCCTCTGATTTATCTCACAATTTTGGAATATCTAATTAACCGTTTTGCCTTTCCAATTTCGCTGTATTCTTTTCTCTATCAATTGCTTTTTTTTAGATGATGTAGGTTTTTTTTAGAAATCTTTTTCAATAAGTGTTTTGTTAGATTGTGTATCAAACCATATTTTTCAATGCAAAAATGATATTAATTCTTTTTATAAAAGTTCCAGTTGATTCAAAAATAATGCGACCAATTTCAAAGTATCATAAATTTGTACCGAATTCAGTTACTTACATGAAATTTTCAAAGTGGTTTCCTTTAACATTGCATACTTTAGGTAAACTTTTAGGCCCAGCCAAAAGAGACTTTTCAGCCATTTTGGGGTTTTTTTCCGACTTCCTTTTTGATTGCGTTTTGAAGTCCATGAAGTATTCTTACTTTACGTTTATTTACTTGTTTTTTCTTATGTATTCTCATAAAAATAACTACAAAGAAAGCAGTAAGGGGAGTGGTAACCATCTAACAGGAGGAAGAAATTTCTTTTTTTTTTATCATTCAGCCATTGTATAGTTGATTTTGCAGTATGACTTAGTGCAGAATTTTAGTGAAAAACTAAGTTACCTTGAGGGTAAAGAAGTTTATTTTCTATAATCTAAGTGCTTCAAAACTTTATTCTGAAAATATTAACCATCAATTTCAGCCTTTGGTTTTAGAAAAGATTGTTTCGTTAAGCATCGAGAGGACATTCTCATTCATACTATAACACTTAATAACCAACTTACCTTTTTGCAAAACAGCAGCGTCTTTGCGGCGTTTGTCGTGTTAAAAATTAGCATATTCGTTTTGCAAGTTGTGAATGACAGATGAAACAGTGCTCCCTCCGAAGTTATCCAAATTTTGTATTTACCTTTGCGTAACATTAATTATAGTGGCCAAGAATGTTTTCTTCGTTTTTCTACGGCCTTTGAAGACATTAAATGATATACCAGTTTATTTACTTTTTTAAAGTCAATTTTCTTTATCGGATGATAAATTTTCGATTGTGACACCTATAGTTTCTTTTCCAAATTTCCTTGAGGCAGAGGGTTTTCTACACTTCGATATAAGTATTCTCATCTTTTTTTCTTTCCCACTAAGGACTTACTTTCTTTCTCTATAAAGCATTTAATAGACTTTCTTTAAATGTTTTATTTGTAACAGAATGGGAACAATCATCTTTCAAGAGCTGTAAAATTTCATCTCAGGTTTAAGGATCTAATTTTTCAGCCATAATTTTTTCCTACAAATAAAAATAGCTATATTGGTAATTTAAACATTTCACTTTTAAAATATGATTGTCAGTAAAGCGATTAATGTTTTCTATAAATAGTTACATATTTTTAAATTTGTTCACACTAATTTTGAATCAATCTGCACTTTGAATCTTTAACTAAATTTCTAGTACTATTCATGTATATAAATGTTGTTATTTATCATTCTGTTTTGTGACCAGCATTTTAATATTTAATTCATGTAATGTGACTGAATTTTTTAAAAATAATAGGCATTTTCCATAATAAAATAAGAAATGTTTTATACTTAGTACTCGATAGAAAATTCTGGGAAAAGGTTTTTTTCATCCCAATATAAGAAAATATTGTTTTAGAAATAAATATTAACACTTTTTTTATGTTTTAGTTCAAATTTTTGTGCAATGCCATTTTAAAACGATATACTCTCCTTATAGAAATTAACAATTCAATAAATTTGATTTTTCTTTGGATTTTTTTTAGTTTGTTTACTCTTTTATTCAATTTATAATTCCTACCTATACATTCATTTCTACTTTTATCCGAAGAATATCATAAATCTAAACTTAAATCAACTTCACATAACTAATTATTAACTAAATTTACCACTTTCACTTGTAATAAAAGAAGAATCTAGGAACTAATTGATGATTGAGAGACTGAAATACTCGGAGAAGTAATTATTCTTTATGTAAGAGGGAAAAAAGATTGAATATATATAGATGGGTAAATAATTACTACAGAAATTCTGATTACATGCTCTATAATTTATTTACATATTTCATATGCAACTAGCTCTATTTGTTAATATTCACTGAAGCTTAATTTTATTGAAGCAAAGTATCAAAACAAGATACCATAGTTTTTATTTAGTTTTATGTTATGAATAAACAAAGCATTTTCTTAAATATTTTCTTTTCTTAGATGCGATAAAAATAGCTTATAGAGGTCCATCAAATGCAGGTAAGTGGACATCTTGTATCTACTCTATTTAAAATAGTAACAACATTAAGACGCACCGCAAATACAATAAAAAATACACTTGCGCGCAATACCAATAAAACACATGTGAGCAGCTTAATGATTTCCAGGTTTTCACACGCTCTTTGCCAAACTCCATGGCTGATGCAATAATGCGTAATTTTTGCAAAAAAAAAATGGTGATGTGCTACACTTTTAGGAAAGAAAGTTGTGTTTAAAATTGTATCTTTTGTAAGGAGGTTAGAAGAAAATAACTAAGGGCCGCTCGATGTCTTGGAGGATTGAAATCATCATGAATTAATGAAAATCTCTTTCAAGAAAATTGAAATAGTTTTTGTTGTTGTTTCAAATCCCCTTCGAGCAGGAAAACCTACACCAAGTAAATCTGACCTTTCCGTAAAACAATGTCACAAGCTCGATCTTCCTCTCCAAACAATTGTCCCAGGAATATTCCCCAGTAGTTCAGAAGATAAGCAGGAGAAGCAGTGAGAAGTTAGAGACAGGTGGACAAAGACTTTACCCCCCCATCACAAAGGTCATACCACGCAAGTGACCGCTTCTAAGCACACCAATACAAACTAAAGAGAGATGCCTGGATCTTCTGCACCGTAGAGATAAGCCAGGACTTCTTGCTACGTACCACTGGCGAGCAGGAGCATTTCGCCATGTCAGATGCATTTTAACTCTATGGAGGGAATAAATTTCATAATTGCTCAAGACAGAGGAACTGGGCCAGGGAGAACAATCAAATAAATGCGGATCAGCCATGAAAAAGGGTATTATGCAGCTTCCTTTCGGTGAAGAACCACTTGGTCGTAAGGCTGACTATACCTCATGCCTGTTGATCCGCGGAAGGTATGTTGTTTCCTTTTTCTGCCACCTACTAAAAATCCAATAGAGGCTTTTCCCGATCCGTCACCTGGGGACGCATCCTATAGGGGTTACAATTGAAATAGAGAAATGAATATATACAGTGAAAATTAATTCGGCGCATAAGAATTTTATTCATGTATTTTGTTCGATAATTTACTTATGCTATTTTAAGTTTTTATTACTCTTAATATAAAGGGAAAGAGTTCTAGATTCAGCTTGAAAACAAACCAAACAGAAGGCTCCTAATATGGATTATATATATATACTTTCACACTTACAGATAAAATACCTCCCATTAGTGGAGAAAAATAAGTTTTTTTGCACAGATTTTAAATATGTTGAAGAGTCTTTCATCCAGTTTTAGAAAAATTTACTTATTTCCATTTTTGATCAATTAGAGTTTTGTAAAACTTATATTTATATTGAGAGATATTTTTATTAACTTTTTTTATACACTGATACAGTGTTAATATTAACTTTAAAAAAGCTACATTGAATTTATAAATTTCTTAAAACATTTTCGTAAATAAATCTATTGTAAATACTTTCAGATTAAATGAAAAATACATATTTTTAAAAAAGGAATCAAATTTTATTTTCCAAATCAGGAATTGTACTTTGATTTTCTATTGCTTTCAAGTGCAATTTATATGGCATATTACTGAGAAGGTTGAAAGGTTTTTAGAACTCTTGAACGAACTGGTGCCACACAGAAGTAGCACTGCGAACCGGAAGTGAACCGAAAAAAATATCGGTTTATTTTGGTTTGATATATGTTCAGTTTGTTTTGTTACCGCAACCAACTAATGAATATTTTCTAATTTAACATTAACCATACAATAATCATCATTACATATACATAGCTTCTCGATTTCCTATTTGGATGTTCATTAGTACATTTCTGTTTCAGTTTCGCATGAAACTACTTGTAGAAGGCAGATTTTAATTCAATTGAGGGAACTGGAAGAATAGAAAGTGCCATCCAGCACTTGGCCAATTGGCATAACGTGAAAGATCGCACACAGGTACAAACATCCTCAAGATACACAAACGATTTTCCCTTTCTCGTCAAATCCACTTCCAGTGGATCCCATCCCATGTCAACATTGCTGGGAACGAAATTGTGGACAGCTTAGCCAGGGCTGATGCTGGCGAAACTACAACGCCTGCCACTCCTCTTACTTATTTGGAACTTTTTTCAAAGTATAAAGCAAAGAATAAAGCCATTTAAATGATCTCAACGGTGCACTTATGGTATCAGAGCAAATGTCCTGGTGGCTCCTTGTTTCGGGGCAGTAGTAGATAAGATCAAACTGCGCTTACTCGTTTTCTTAGTAGTCATCTGATGTCATTGACTTTTGTTGTTGTTGTTGAAATTTGTAACTTAAAGAGGACTGGAAAGATGTGTTCTTGCCTGTACCAAATTGCATTTAGTACAATTCTTATTTTCTCGCCTGGAACTAGACTTTTAGGAAAGGACTGACTTTTTTATCTTATTTGGGGTTTACCTGCTGCTCAAGCCTTCCCTGGCCACATTTTATCTTATTTGGGTTTTCAAGATCCTCTATTGGTTTTGGACTTCTTCAGGGTGATTGGACTCATGGACCTGATTTAGCTCTGCTGATCTCGGGAATGAGAAGCAACAAAAACAACAGAAGAATACATGATTTTTTAATAAAAATATCAGTTGTATTTTCGCATCTCAGTATGCGTTCATCCACGGATGTTTTCATAATGTGTTTAGATAGACAAACAAAAATAATCACCAGAACCATTTTATATTAACACAAATTTAATCAACACGATATCAATACAGTGCAATACCTGTCATCAAATTTCAAAACATACAAAATACAACTTATTCATGATTTAAATTTAAATTTTCAAGTGCATAGTACCTTCGTAATTTTGAAACATGGATTTTTTCTGACTTCTCTTTCGTATGAGCATTTGTTTTATTTATTTCGTAATTGATGTCAGAAATTTTTCTGAGAGTTTTATACAGACCACTAAATGTTGGAGAAAGTTTCCTAGTATTTGGATATTTGAACTCTTCATAAATAACCAAATCATTAGGACTAAACTCTACATCAAATCTAGCATCGTATTGTATTTTATTTTTTTCATGATATAGTTTTGTTCTCTCTACTGCTATTTTTCTAACCTCTTCAACTGGAGGGTAAATATTTTTCTCTAACGGATTTCGAAAAGGTAGTGTGCCATAAATTAAATAGGTAAATTAATTGGTAATTTAGTTACCGAGTGAGGTGTTAAATTATATTCTCGGGTTACTTCTTTTAACAATTTGGGCCACAGGACCTTTTTAGAAGATTCATTAACTTTATATCTTAAACGTGTGACCTATTGTCTGACCCAACTTCTCAACCTTGCCATTAGTCTCTGGTCTATGAGCTGTAGTTAATAACTCTTTAATGTTATTATGTTTAAAATGTTTTTTAAAATGAGAAGATGTCAAAGCAGCATTTCTATCACTTAGAATACTTTTACGTATTTGAATCTGAAAAATTTGCGTTAGAAAACTATTGTACGTTTCTGTAGTGATTGATTTTGATGCAAATGTTCAGATGTATCTAGTACGATGATCGATGAGTAAATTTAAATATTTTTAGTCGAACTGAAATAGTTCAGACCACCAAAGCTATCCATCTCAATTAAGTGGAATGGTTCATTAATAGGAGTCATGGCCTATAAGAGACCAAATTTTTTTTGTCTAGGTTTTTTTATTAACTTGACGTGTAGCAATGTTTGATAAAATTAGAAATGTCCTCAGTTATATTTTGCAAATAGTAAACTGGAATGATTAAATTGATTGTTTTTTTGTATTCCGGGATAACCAAATTTTTCATGAGCACTTTCAGGTAATTTGTGCCTTAAGGAATAAGGAACTGCTATTTTAGTAAAATTTTGCTTACAGATACATAAGACATTATTAATTTCAATAACGTTTACTGTTAAATTACCTCCTTTTTGAGCCTCTTTTATTTCTTCCAACTGCAATAAGTGAGACACGTGGTACGTTGCAACGCATTCACTTTCTTCTTCGTAGTTTGTGGTACTTTTGCATATTTAATATCATACTCATACATACTTAATTGTAAATGACCAGTGCAAAAATCTTCCTTTTAAGTTTTTCACGTTTTAGAACCAGACTAGAGCTGCATGGTCCACATGTATGGTAAATTTTTGTCCAAAAAGATAATGGTGAAATTAACTTAAAGTGTCTAACTATAGAAGACACTCCAGCTCGGTAATCCTATAATTTTTTTTCGTAATCCTGTAATGAGCGGGAGGGGAATGTTACCAGGTGTAGATCAACACTACTATCTGGTTGCTTTAAAACAGCTTCTACATCAGTTAAACTTGTATCAACAAAAAGGTGACATTTCCCCCTTATCGGCTTCAATATTTTCAATATGGGCTTACAAATCAAAGCTTGTTTTAAAAGTTCGAAAGATTCTTGGCATTCATTTGTCCACTTCCAAGAAATTTCTTTCTTGAATAATTGGTTCAAAGGATGCTTAATCATGGCATATTTATCTATAAACCTACAGTATACATTAATAGAACTTAGAAACCTCTATAAAGATTTTCATCAGTCGGAGGTTTTAAATTTTTAACTACCTCAATATTTCTGTTATCTGGAATGACAATGCCATTAGAATTGCCATTGTGTAGTACCGATTCATTTATAAGATTGATGTAAAGTGTACTTTTTATTATCTCAGGAGGTATTTTCTTTTGATTCCTATCAGTAAATTAAATTTTTTAAATCTTTTATTTTTAACTTTTTGATATACTCGGGCCCCCTTGTAGGACAATCCTGCCCCCCTCTACTTTTATATTGCACACACACATATATGTGTATATATAGTTGGACCGGAACGAAAAAATTTATGGTTTAAAGCCCAGCACACAGAAGTTTCACAGAAGGAAATGCAATAAAAGAATATACACATAAAATAAAATTATTCATTGAAAACTGAACCGAAAACCATTATATTTGGCGGAACGAAAACCGGGAATTATAAGTGCCTTTTCTGTAGGTGAAGGGAAAATTCAAAAAGCTATAAGTAAAAAGTAATTAATCATTTTGTTCAGCACTGTGGCAACGATAATTTTAATACCGATTTTTTTTATTTAATCGATTGCTGTATGTAACGTTATCGTCTAATATTATATTGTTATTCTGATAGTTGTTCTATTGTTTACTCGTAGTTTGGTTTGTTAATAAAATTATGAGAGGGGGTGGAGAATTTGAAAATTCTGTTTGAAATTGAACTATATGGAACTTGGAACACACACCGAGAGAAATATATCCTCGCCTATTATTTAATTAAAGATTCAGATAAAGAGTTTCCTACACTTCTTAAGAAATTTTTAACATTCTGATAAAAACTACGTATTATAAACGATAATTTAACGATTAACGATTTAATGATTCAGCTTTGACGTTATTTCCAATTTATATATAATCATAATTTTTTCAAGAAATATTTTTAACTACATTTTTTGAAGTGAAAAATGTGTAATATAAGGCAATACTGTTATTCAAAAAATGTGTGTAGTTAATGGTTACTCATGGAAAAAAATTATGATCCATACTAAAGTGCTTGGGAAAATGTACTTGAAATTTGTATTTACGTATGAATTACATTTATTTATAAATTATATGTAAATTATGTTATGATATTTATTAACACACAGGAGGAAATTCAAACTCTCCTGGAGTCGCTAGATGCCAGAGTATCCCAGTATGTCCTCTGTATTGTATACTGGTCACATTTTGGTCCATGCCCAAAATGTGACTGCTCAGGTAATATATTTCTGTTTCCTTTATTTTATAATCAGCTATAAAACCAGATACATATTTTAAGTTCTTTACTGATTCTAAAAGTAGTTTTGGTAGTACTGAACCTACTTAGCCGCTTTTAAAGAATATATAACAGAAATTATGTGAAGAAAAAAAAGTATCTTTTAAATCTTTCCTGTTAGATAAACATTTCTCAGAAAGTTAGGCTTCATAATTTTGGATTAATCTAAATGGTCATAGCATTTCTTAGAACCCTCGCGCATTTGTTTTCGTTTTTATTTCTTTGAATTCTTCAAAAAAAAAATAAGGGCTTTTTTTAATTCATAACAATAAATAATGTTTTATCCTTTATTTTTTAGGGTATTGTGACGTAAATTGTGTTGGAGATAATTGCAAGATTGTCCGCAATGGCAATGCAAGTAGTTGTGCCTGTACAAGTGGTGATGACGACGCTACAACCTCGGGAAGTTGCTCCATAACCTGTCCAGGTGGATGCAAGGCTATAGCTAATAACGGCCAATGCTACTGTCTGTGCAATGGTAATGATGGAGACGATGTATGTGTTATTGACTGCCCACCCCAATGTACAGTTACAAGGGATAGATTTGGTAAATGTCAATGCGTCTGCTTCTAACACATACTTGTGAAAAATTATGCATACGAGAATTAGCTGCTTTTCTAACTCATTGTCTGAAATATTTCTTAAATAAAATTTTAAAAAATCGCATGTGTTTGTTCCTCTATGCCTCTTTTTTACAGTATAAACATACGAGTTTATCAACTGAATGTATGTACACTAGCTCTCCTCTGCCCCTTTCCACCGAGTGTTTCTTAAAATTATTACACTATATATTTTTAGGTCATTTTTTCTGGCCTAGCATTAAGCTTTTAATGATATTGAAAAATATCCTCAAAGCCCTCTCCTACCGATTTAAAACAGACAGGATTTTATTTATAACATAGAAGTATATTTATCATTCTTGCCCCTGAAACTCCCTGCAACCCAACCTAGGAGTGAATTTCCTCAAACCCCATTCTCAGAGAGTCTCTACTCTATAAAAATAACATGCTTACAAATTTCCAAATCCGTAGAATTGTTCAAACACGAGGAACAGGAAATTTTTATCCATAACGACCTTGCAATCCCCCTTTGGGAATCGTTTTTCACAAAACTCGTTCTTAGCAGATTTTTACTCAACACACACACCAAAAAAAATGACACTTATTTTCCAAATTCCAAGTCTGTAGGCCCAATAGTTCCAAAAATCTCGCAATGAGTGACTTTTTTCCTATTTTTAGATAGAGATTAGATCTTTCAGATAAAATCGGCTACAAAAGAGGGAGGGGGCTTTTCCACGGCACGAGCTACTACTTTTTTTATTGAAGTTGTGGTCCACTCAGTGGTGTACTTTAAAAGAGCTAAAAAAAGCTCTCTGTACAGCGCACATTCGTTATAATAGTTGTGAATACCCCCTGGGTCTCACCATGCACACCAAGATTAATTTGAGGCAAAGAATTACTAAGAGCCATTTTGTATAATAATAACTTGTATTTATTATGTCAAGTCTCAAAAAAATCTCTAATATTATATAATAATTCTATGTTACGTCAAATAAAATGGTTTTACCTTTTATATTAAATTTAATTACGGATTATGAAGTTAATTAATAATTATGCTCAAGATCAAATAAGGTCTACCGAAAAAGGAGGTCCGAGAAATACACGTACTCGAATTATTAGCTTTCATTAACTTTAACTAATTTTACTAAACTAACGCTTATTTTAAGCGTACATAAATTATATTTACCGCTGGTATATCAGCTTTCTAGTTCTTCCTTAGAATAGCAGCAATAAGTCTTCACTAACGTAATCTCCCGGAATCCTCTAAATTTGAGGTTACTGTTGCTGGCTCAATAGCCTTACAACGCTCGATTTAAATACCCTATCTACTTTGCATATCCCGTTCACCTTTTGGAGTTGATTGGAAATATACGCGAATTTATTATCCCCAAAAAGACGCCTAAGAATATTAGTGAAAAGGTTCCGTACAGATTCGTCACAATCCCCTCCAAAAAGAAAACGGTATTTATTCGAAGGTCGCAAATGGCCTGAAAATAAATTACGTAACCAATTCATAAACTTGATTTATAGTCTCGACGACTTTAATATCTATCTAACAATCGGATACTTTACAAATTCTCCTTCCCTAAGGGAAAGAAAAAAGCATTACGACCAAAAACTTCCTTTTGTATGACGTAACATTTACAAGTTTATATTTCCCTACATCATACTCATTTGGTAAAGAGGCGAGGGAAAAACCACCGAATTGGAGAAAAACCTGCCTGTGTGATTTACTTAACTACTTATGAAAAAACTATACACACTTATTCTTGCTTACAGTTGACTCGTCGCTTTCTATACAATGCTCAGGGTCAGCTACCCTGAAATGAAAACTTCTTTAAGTAGTGTGAAGAAACAAACCTCTACTGTAGGAAAATGTAGAGGTTTGTATGTACAAATTCATATTCACATTTTACATAACATTTTTCTTAAACATCAATTAAAGCATCTAGCTCCTTAACATTCCCATTCCATGCATACTGCGCTTGCTAGTGTTAAATGTTAGCCCTACCTAACTACGCCACGTCCCAAGCCACCAGATGTGAGAAAAAATATACACATACATATACATACAATGTCGAAACATTTTTTAATAAACCATTAAAGCAAATAACCAAAGGAATTGCAGCATCTTAGCGAAGTCATACATAGAAGTAAATAAATGCATTCTTACAAATGTTTACTCCATATTTATACAAAAAAATTAAGACAAAAGTTGATTTTTCTCATCAAGAAAAACACACTCATTGTAGTGTATACTTTTGCTTGGCTTCTTAAATTTTAAAATTCCGCCCGTGACTTGCTTTATTGCAATAATACTTCCGACCACTTGTTCGAAAGGAGAAAAAAGAAACGATGCAACCTGATTTTTTCTTTGTCCTCTATTCGCTCCTATCCATGGGATCTCCGTCTAAGGCTTCCATGCTGAGGTTCCTTCTCCTGAGGTTGTTCTGCAAGATACTGTTGATTCCATTGCTTCTTTGCTCCTCTGGTATTCTTTCGGGCTGTTTTATTCGGCTCCGTAGGTAGTAAGGAAACGGTCTCACTGCAGTCGCCTGTCTAGACCGGACTGGTCTCCTCTCAGCTGCACTGTTTCCTCCGCTCGGAGTTGTCCTGGTCTCCCGAGCCCTGTCATATTGGACACTCGCTCCTTGCCTGCTCCCTTCTGTAGGTGGCTTGCACTGCCTTGTATCTATTTGATGTGAGGGACTTGCAATGGACTGTGATACCTGAGAAGGGTTATTAGGTCTCCTATATTTATGTTTTCTAGATGATACCAAGGTCTAAATTGTTCTCTTTATCCCCTGTGTTGGTTCAGGGGTTGGTCTTTTCTGGTCCCCGTGTTTGGACCCCTGCAGAGATCTTTTCCTGCATATTTTGGACCGCTTTTTATCCGTCCTCTCCACTGACCCATTTGACCTTACTTTACGCTTCAATCTCGGATCCTCCCATCCGGCATTTCCTTTATTTGATTTACGACCCTTACTCTCCTCACTCGAGGTTTTCCTAGATCATTTGGATTTTCCCGGGCGCGACCTACTCGACCCATTACTAGGCCTCTGTCCTTCATATAGTGTCTCAACATGACTATCCAAACTAATTGTGTCGGACTGTCTTGGATGGTACACTCGCACCTGGTCGATATTAACTGTGACCATTTTTCCCTTCTTCCAAATGATCAAATTGTTATTCCGATTTTCCAACACTCTATATGGCCCTTCAAACTTAGGCATAAACTTTCCGACCACTCTCCTACCCGCAGCAATCATAAAATGAGTTTGTACCAACACCAAATCATTTACTTAGATGTTAACCTCTGTCCATTTCCGATTATAGTATTCTTCCCAAGTCTTATGTTGTTTCCGCATATTCTGCCTTGCCTCAACGAATAATTTCACAATATTTCTTCCCACATATTCAGCACCCTCTGTGACATTTATTAATTTACTAAAAGGTGTTATAATCTTTCTACCTAAGAATAACTCAGCCGGAGTTTTACTTGTCGCTTCATTAACTGATGTGCGCAGCGCGAAAGTGAACTCATGAAGAAATCGGTCCCAGTTTTCGTGATTTTCTTCTACAAAACAAGCTATCATCTGCACTAAAGTGCGATTAACTCTTTCCGTTAGATTCACCTGCGGCCGATATGTTACCGTTTTAATATGTTTTATGTCCAACCTGGGACTTAGGTGTTCAAAGATCTCGGATATAAATTGGGGGCCATTATAACTAATCAAAGAAATCGGAGCTCCATAACGTGAAATATAAATTTCAAAAAGGGCGTTAGCTATGGCCTGGGCCAAAGCTTTTCGTAAAGGAATAAGCTCACTCCACTTAGTGAAATAATCAGTTATTACTAATAAAAATCTATATCTTTCGGGTCGGGATGTGAGGTAGGGGCCTAATAGGTCTAACGTTACAATTTTAATGGGGATAATTCGATACTATCGGAATTAATCGACCAGCTGGTAGCGCGTTTTTATAATTAAATTTTTGACGCCGGTCACAGGTTGATACATATTCAAATATATATATTTCCTCATATACGGAAAATAACATGTGCCATGCAATTTTAAATAGGTGTTCCTCTTTCCTGAATGGCCTGCTAATGGCAGATCATGAAATTCTTGCATTATTGCTTCGCGAAGAGATTTAGGGATGTACACTCTTAGTTCTTCAAGAGTTGTAGAATATTTCACGTAAAAGAGTAAACCATCAATTAGTTTAAAATCCTGGAACTAACCCTCGCATACAGTTGCATTAACGGAACCATCGTTTGGATTTTCTAAATAACGATAGATGTGTCCTAACTCAGGATCTTCCCTTTGCTCTTGAATGAGTTGTTCTCTGGAGTTTAAGGCTACGGCTCGATGAGCTGCGCACGAAATTTGTGATCCATCCCTATTGCCTACTGGATTCCTAGACAATACGTTCGCGACAACGTTTTGGACACCAGGACGATGTTCCCATTCAATGTTAAACTCGGATAACTTGAGTGCCCATCTAATCCTCGGACAAGATAAGTTTTTCCCATTCGTTAACTTTGTTAATACCGCGTGATCTGTGATTACCTTCACCGGTAGTGATCCAAAATAAGTTTTAAACTTATTCAATGCCCATATCAACACCAAACATTCGCATTCTGTAACTGTATAGTTTCTTTCAGCCTTGTTCAGGTTTCTAGACGCGAATGCAATAGGTCTGTGATTTTGATTCAGCACAGCACCAATTCCGACCCCACTAGCATCCATAAATAAGTTAAACTATTCCTGAAAATTCGGCAGCTGTAAAACTGGCGCCTCTGTTAATGCTCGTTTTACTTTATTAAAAGCATCCTGTGATTCCGTCGACCAATTAAATTTAGCCCCTTTTTCTTTAACCGATATAATGGTTCACATATATCTGCATAGTGGGGTATAAATTTCTGATACCACCCCGCCATCCCTATAAACTTCGACAGTTCCTTATTTTTAGGGGGTTTCATATCTGCGATTGCCCTGACCTTACTATTGTCGGTTTCAATCCCTTCCTTACTAATTATGAGACCTAAATGCTTCAATTTGTCACGTGCGAAGTGACATTTGTCTTTATTGAGTGTTAGCCCTGCGTCTCGCAACAATGTAAATACCTGATTCAAATGATCTATGTGTTCATTAAACGATGGACATGTAATATTAACATCGTCCATATAAACCATCATGAAACGCCCAGTAACCGGTTTCAATATAAAGTCTATGGCCTTTTGAAAATTTGGCGCCACCCCTGAAAGGCCAAATGGCATTCTGAGGAATGCAAAAGTGCCATTGCGTGTTATAAACGCGGTTTTCTCGATATCTTTCGGACTAATCGCCAATTGAAAATAGCCCGATTTTAAACCTAATGTCGACATAATCCCGGTATGTGGTATATTTGTGATCAGGTCATCAATCACCGGTAATGGATATCGCGGGTATTTAAGGATGGCGTTGAGTTTTCGATAATCATTTGCGAATCGATACACCTCTGGAGAATCTTGAGGAAGGTCATTATTTTTGCGCGTCAAAACCACCGGTGACGCGTATGGGGATTGAATAGGACGAATTGTACCCTCCTGTAACATTTTCTCAATGTAGTAGTCAATTATTCCTTGATTGACCCTGTCATATCGGTAGGGTATTGACATTACCGGCCCCTGGTCCCCAGTATCGATTTCATGGTATAAAACATGAGTTAACCCTGGCTGGTATAAAAATAGCCCTTGAAAACCATTAAATAAATCCTTTAATTTTTGCTTTTGCCCTTCACTGAGCTTTGTATTGGATAGATCAATCTCGACCGGCTTTTCCACTTTTGGCAACTGCTTAATTTGGTCATCTGGAATGATCAGAGATTTCTGATCGAAATCTAAAGTCAATTTGGACTCATTCATAAAAGCAATGCCTAAAATGCATTGGCACTTCATATTGTTAAGAATGGGAAATTACCAGGTTTTCTGGTATTCTCGGATCTGAATCTGTAATTCAACCCGACCTAAGTGACAACACAGGGCTCCCTGGGCCATCACTACTTCATCTTTAATCTTTTGACGCGGTCGATACGAAAAATATCTGCGATAGACTTCCTCTGATATAAAAGATTTCTCCGCTCTTGTGTCCCAAAGGGCTGTAATGAATGTTTTATTTAAAAGAATGGGCACATAAGGTAAATATACTGGAGTCATTCGTAGTGAGGATATTCTAATAGTTCGGTGATCCGTAGCGGGAGGATTTCTGTACATCGCGATCGATCACCCCTAGACTCGCATTGATCGCTTAAAAGTTTAAATATCTGTTTTGATCATTCTGACCCCTGAAAGAACCGTTTCTCGAACCACTCTGTCGACCGCCTTGATTATGGAATCTATGATCAGATTGACCACCTCGCCGTCGACCATCGAATCTCCAATTATCCGCAACACCTTCACCCTCAAACCTATTGAATTCTCTCTGCGGTCTGCTATTGTCAGAGTATCTGTTGTTACCTCTCGTCTCAATCCAATTTTCCTGCCAATTCCTGTTATGGAAACGATTGTTGTCGCTTTGGTTTGTATCTCGGAATTCCCGACTCGAACCCCTGATATTTCTACTTAGAAACCTTTACTCGTACTTATCAATTATTTGTAGAAGGTTAGATGTGGTTTGCGGATGCCGAACCTCTACATAATCTAAAATCTGAGGTTCTAACCTACTAATAACGATCGTCAGTTTTTCCTCCGTCATTTGGTTTTAATATTTTGGAATCTTCGACAAGCTTCCCTGATAATTTCTTGTCTTCACAAAACCGGAAACTTTTAGTTCGTACTTATCAAGGTTTTGTGGGAGATTATCAATATGTGGTTGCAACAATGCTACTGAACCTCCCACATAATTTCTAAAATCTGAGGTTTAACTTGTATTTAAAACAAAAAAAATTATATATTTCTACATGATCAGCGGATTATGAAAAATTAATTAAATATTTCCGTCATTTCTAGATAAAAAATTTTGTTATCTTTAACAAGCTTTCTCAATAAACAAAATTCTGTTGTTGTGATGTGGATCGGTTTTGATTGTGCATTTTGAGATGATGCGTAAAAACGCGTTTGGAAAGTTCCAGACCTATTACTAACCACGAAGAACTGTTCTGTCATAATAAAAAAGCTTGCTTTAAGTGCGCGTAATCTGTCGCCTTGTCTTGACTACAACCCTAGGTAAAAACCTAACCTCAAACCAATCTAGTGCCCGTCCTGTGAGATTATATAACCCTTTAAATATGCACAAACCAGTTGTGTGGGTATCTCGTAATATGTTAGGTTATTATCAATATTCTCAAGAACTCTGCCACCTGTTTTCTCCATCCCCGAAAAATACTGCTCAGGGATGATTCGAAAAATGGATCGACTCTAAACTCGAGATTTATTCGTTGGGTGCTACTGTCAAAACTTTTGAAAACCGCCTGGGTCTCACTTTAACCTGGGATGGACACCAAGATTAATTTGAGGCAAAGAATCACTAAGAGCCATTTTGTATAATAATAATTTGCATTTCTCTAATTTTTAAATTATATCAAAAATGCGGCAGCTCTAGAAGACAAAAAAAAAATAGAAAACTAATCAGAGGGGTCAATTTCTAATAATAACATATAATATTTCTATGTTACGTCAAACTAATTAATTAGTTATAAAAAAGCACTGATACATTAAAAGTATACCGGCTGAAGTGGTTTTTACGAGTTCATTTATAAGAAAATAAAAACATTATTTATAATATTAAATTAAATTACGGATAATGAAATTAATTAATAATTATGCTCAAGAATCAAATAAGGACTACCGAAATCACCAAGGAGGTCCTTTTGATTTTGTCGAGAAATACACGTACTCGAATTATTAGCTTTCATTCAAAGGGCTTTTTAACTAATGATCAATTTTACTAAATTTAACGCTCATATTTTAAGCGTACATAATCCTTTTTTATAATTATTTTATACACGATTTATTTAACTGGTATATCAGCAATTTTTCTAAACAGTTCAGAATTTAATTTGTGTGTCCCGCGCGGTAGAATAGCAGCAATAAGTCTTCACTAACGTAATCTCCTGGAATCCTCTAAAATTTGTTGAAACGTTTTGAGAATATTTATAAAAATATGTCTTGGCCAAGTAATCCTTCACGTGGTTTTCCAAATATCTTTTGTGAAAAAAGCGCAACAGAGAACACATAAGAGAAGGGTCATAACTAACTGTACCAATAAGAAGGTCAAAGATTACAGCTATAATGTGCAATATTTCAAAAATAATGACAGTGATGAGTTTTTATGTTCCTAAAGTTTTTCGATTCTGGGTCCGGGATCTGTTTTCTCTGAAAGAGTAGTATGTTAGGTTAAAAAAAAAAGCGTAATAAAAAATCTCATCACGGGATACAAATCAAATGTTTTTTTTTTTATTTGGTTATAGGAGATAGCTAATTAGGTATTAAAGAAGTTTTTATTTTTGATGGCTTAATATCGACTTAAATATCATAGTAAAAGTGCATTTTTTATTATGTCTATTTTGTTTTAATTCATTGCATTTTTTAAATCTTTTATTTTCGATATGCTCGCGCCCCCTCGTTTGGAATTGAGAAGCACTGCCTTAATATTATCTTTCATGACAGTGAAATCAACGCGACCCAATATTTATAATCCTCAAAAATGTATTGACGCCTAAGAATATTCAGTGCGTTGACTTATATACAAGTGCGTTTTCTGTGGTTCCGTACAGATTCGAAGGCATTGGAACATAGTAAATACGAAGGATTGACTTATTTATATACTACATGTTAAATGGCACTGGGGAGCAAAACACGTAATTTTTAACTAGCAATTAAAGGGATTTATTATAAACCGTACAAACTATCCAGATAATTGTTAAATCTCATACATAATTTTAAAAAACATGGTAAATTTGCTTAGTATTTTTTAAATTAATTGTAAAATAAAGTACATGTATTATATCAGTGTAAATGTGTATTTTTATTTTTAATATGTCAGATTATAATTTATTTCACAGTAAATTAATAGCTTTAAAATAATCTTTTGTTTTCGACTTTTCAATAAGAGCTATCATGCCCCCCGACATAGTTTGTCTGTTTCTGTATCTTAATGTCTTTTTAGACAAAATTCAAAAGCTAAAAGTTTAAACATTGCTTTACTTTAAGACAAGTCACCATTATTACTACACTTAAACACCGTTGAGACTTTGTGACAAGTTCATTATTACTCACACTTATAATTTCTGAATCACTATGTAAACCGTTGATACTTTGGTGTCAAATGTTCCTCCAGCATTGAATTTTGAAAAATTGGGTTTGTGATGTACCTCCCTTGGAAGTTGTTGATCACCTCCTCGTCTGGCATTCTTGTTGCTTGATCTTGTTCGCTCCTCGATGTATGGACTATCGTTCCTTTCTCTGCCTTTTCTGGATCGACTTGGTCCTCCTTGTTGTGTCTTCCTCTCTATGGTCGGTCTGGACTCTTCTCTTTTTCCAATTCGTGAATAATAGCCGCTTGTGGTGGTCGTCACTGTCTCTTCCCTTCGGTTTTTCTTTCTGTATTTTGTCACACTATGATTAGTTTTGTAATTAAACGACAAAGCCCTTTTATTCACTCTATGGATCCCTTCTGAATGTTATTCATTACAGAATTCTGATTTTACCCTTTTTAATCATTCCTATCTTTCTTAGACCAAGAACTAGGTATTGATTTGATAAACTTTTATTTGTCTTATTTGTGTGTTTCTCTCCCTGATTATTTCTAAAAACTTAACCCTTTTTCTCCAACGCACGCTTTACTTTGACCCTTTCTTTCTTTTACCATCTCGCGAGTCATTTGATCTCCGCTGTACTCTGTCAAAACCACTTGCGTTATCTGAACTACCTATTCATATCTCCGTCTCGTCACATTTTATGATGATATATTCGAACCTGATCTATATTAATCTTTAACCTTTTTCCCGCTTTCCATATCACTACGTTGCCATCTAATACTCTATACGGACCTTCAAATTTTGGTTTAAACAATGAACTTAAAGGATGCGTCGTTATTCACCTTAATTTGCACATCACGCCTGCGTCTATTATAATATTTCTTCCAAATGTTTAGTTTCTGTGTTTTTTCAAACAATCTCTTCAGGTGTCGTCGTCACTTGACCATGTTTTACGTGGGTAAAACAGTGCGACGTTAATGTTAAATCAAATCAAACCTCAAACATTCTCTCAATATCTCCTACTGCAAATTCCGTTCCGTCTGATACCATCACTAATTTCTAAAAAAGGCGTAATTAACTTTCTACCTAAGAATAATTCCGCAGGGGTTTTCCCCGTTGTTTCGTTTACAGCCGTACGAATAGCATAAGCAAACTCACGTAAGAATTGGTCCCATGTGTCATGTTGCTCATTGACATAATTTGCAAACATTTGCACCAGATCGCGATTTACGCGTTATGTTCTATTTGCTTGAGGTCTATTTACAACAGTCTTTACATGCCTTATGCCTAATCTTTCACTTAAATTCTCAAAAATATCGGAAATAAATTAGGGACTGTTATCACTAATTAATTTTATTGGAGCTCCAAAACGCAATATATAATTATCAAAAAAATTATCTGCTATAACTCGAGCAGAGGCTTTTTTAAAGGGTATGATTTCAGCACACTTGCTGAAATGATCCGTAATTACTAATACATATTGGTTGCGTCTTACTCTCGACACGGGATACGGACCTAACAAATCTAACGTAACTATTTCATTTGGATAATTTGATGCAATAGGTATTAACCGGCCAGCTGGTAACACGTTTTTATAATTATTAATTTGGCACATATGGCATGTAGAGACATATTGATCAATAAATTTTCTCATATATGGGAAATAACAAACATCCCTTATTTTATGATAAGTTTTAAAACGTCCGAAATGACCTGCTTATGGCTTGTCACGAAATTCTCTCATAATTTTTCATTTCTTAAAGATTTTGGAATGTATACTCGCATTTCTCCTAATGACGTTGCATATTTCGCATAAAATAACAAGCCTTCTACCAGCCTAAAATCGCGAGACCAATTCTAACATATTGCCGCATTAACCGAGCTATCTTCTGAGTTTTTCTAGATATCTATAGATATGACCTAATTCTGGGTCTGTTTTTTTGTTCTTCTATTAACTGATCTCGTGATAAAAGTACCAAATCTCTGATTATTGCACAATTAACTTTCTCTCCTATTATACTTTCAATTGTATTATTCTCGGAAACATTAGCCACAACATTTAACTTCATTTCTGACAAATCAACGCGCAAATTCCCGTCATCTACCTTAATATCTTCAACCTGTGATTCTTGAATCACCAACGATTTCCGATCACAGTCCAAAATGATCTTTGATCCACCTATAAAGTCTATCCCGAGAATACATGGGTATTCTAAATCTGCCAACACATGGAACAACCAAGGATTTTCGAAATCAAGTATTCGAATATTTAATTCCACAACTCCCATATTTCGACATTTAGCTCTTTGCGTCGTGATCACCTGAGTACTCGATTTCTTTACTTGTTTATAAAAAAAATATTTTTGGTATGTCTCTTCCGATATAAATGACTTCTCCGCTCCAGTGTCCCATAACGCTTTCGTAAAAATTTCGTCTAATAAAATAGGAACATACGAAAGTTCTACCGGAGACATACATATTGCTGAAAGTTTAATCGGTGACTGATTTATCGACTGCGTCTGATCACCTTTAATATCATTCACTTTCAAAACATTTAAACGTGCCATTTGTTTTCTACTGCCTCGACTAAAATTTTCACTCGAACCCCTATTTCTTGGTCCCCTCTACTAAAATCATCATTTTGACCTCGATTTCTAAATTGATATCCCCTATCGTTAAATCTGAGATCATCGTTTTGAAACCTATTCCTGCTCTCGAACCAGTGATTTCCTTGACGGTTGTTCTGATTGCTACCCCTATAATCATTTCTACCATTATTTGGTCTATGTACCACTTCAGAATTTCTCCAATTTCCTCGATTATTACCAACATTAGACATCCTACGCTCATTCCAACCTCGTCCTTCCACGTTATTACTATTTCTCGAACCCAATGTTGCCTTGCACGAATATCTTTCCTCAAATTTAGCTAATACTTCTAATAATTGGATCGCGGTTTGTGGATTACGGACCTCTACATAGTCCTGCACTTGCGGCTCAAGTCTAACGAAAATAGGATCTACAAGGGCTTTCTCAGACATCCCCAGTTCTAATTTCTTATGTATTTTTAGCAAATCGTAAACAAAATCTGTCGGCTCCTGGTTCTGTCTTTGCTGAGACACGTAAAAAACCGGGTCTCCAACTCCTTTTTATTTTGGATGGCAGGGAATGCTTTCAACAATTCTGCGTTCAGCTGTGCGAAGTCCGTGGCGGTATTTTGCACTAACGTCGATCCGAATATTTGGTACCAATCCAGGGCTCTACCCATAAGATGACCCTTTAAATAAGCACACGATAAGTCACTGGGTATTTCAAGTAATTTAATTTGGTTATCTATACCCTCTAAAAATTCGGTGACGTTCTCCGACCCAGAAAAATATACTTCTGGCCAAACATTAAATCCTCTCGCGTTTCTCACCTCGGGGTCATATAGATTAAACCTAGTTGGGCGCCATTGTGATGTACCTCCCCTTGGAAGTACATCTCTCGAAGTACCAGCGCGAGCTAGAGGTGTAGGGTTATCGTAAGAACTAGAATCAAGCATTATCTTAATATGACTTTAATAAGATATTCAACTTAAACTTTGAACAAATATATAAATTAATGAATGAGAGAATCTACGATGACGTAATACGCAACACACAATATAATACAGACCAATCTCAATAATTGTGAACCACCTAATCTTCAAATATAATAATAGTAAGTAATCAATCCTACCTTATATTATTCTGCAATAAACTTGTCTTTATCTATAGTGGTAAGTAACTTTACGTTTAACTTCTAAGCGATCACCAATATGTTTATCCACAACACGTAGAACTTGAATCTTTGAACGACGAACTTCAATAATCATCCAATACCACAACGCACATCAATTGTCAAACATTCCTTTACACTGCCATTACATTGCCATCATTGCCATCACGCTTACTCTAAGATCCTATATTTATCCTATATTATTTGCATCTCTTCACTTCTCGTTTCTTGGATTTGGTTGGAAAAGAGTTGCCATTAATTCTGGCCCAAAGAACCCAAAGGACTTGTTAAAAAAAAAGACGCGTAAGTCGTCACAGGTTCTATAAGAAAAGCACGCTTATAAAAATTTACACAAGCAACAAATATAATATTTTCTGTTTAAAAATACAAAATTTTACTGATTTCTTCAAAGAACTTCCTTACTCGAAATAAAAAAAAATTCACCATAAATGCATGGGATAATTTGATTTATGAATGAGTAATGATTTTTGATTGAGATGGAAATGAAACCACTGTTTATATATATATATATATATATATATATATATATATATATATATATATATATATATATATATATATATATATATATATATATATATATATATATATATATATATATATATATATATATATATATATATATATAGCAATTGGAACAAATGCAGTTTTGTTGAAAAAAGTTTAAAATTAGTGTACATTTAATCAATGAAGCCATGTTTAATAACTACGAATAGATCGGGAAATATGTTCCCTATTATATTAAAAATATAATTCATAAGTTTCAAGTACTATCTCGTAGTTTTTAATTTAGTTTGCAAATGTGCCTTTAAAAGACGGATGAAATACCATGAAACATAATTGTAGTAAGGGTAACTAATTAAGTTGCCACTAAGCAAACATCATTAATGCATGTTTATTACATTTAAAACATTATAAATACAAAAATTGAAATTAAAATATCACTTTTAATTTTGGTAGAAATTATTTATAAAATTCAGGATGTTTTACGTCTTATAAAATAATCTAAAGTAAAACACTGAAAAGCAAATGCAATATTCCGCTTTGATTAATAATCAATATTTATGAAATTTTAATCCGAATGATATTATATATTACCATATATACTACAGGGAGTTTCATAAAGGATGGCCAAATCCTTAAAAAGTCGATAATACACATTCAAACAAACAACTTTCATCAGAGAATTCAAGGTTGGAGAAAAAATACAAAATTGTTGGCCCATTCGGAATCTTGGCCCATGTAAACATTTAGGAAGATCCACCATGTCACAATGTTAATTTACATAAAAAACCATGTAAGTCCAATGCTCATCAACAACGCTTTTCTACCAATATTTAGGCAGAAATAAACGAAATGCTCGGACCTTATATTCAGTCAGAACATCTTGACAGATAAAATTACATTACGTTTCTGCCACAAAGTTCAGTTATACATTCATTTCCAACACATCCGGTAGGTAATGTGGTTCCGATAAAGCGTTTCTAACAATATTTAGGCAGAAATAAACAAAATCTTATACTCAGACCTTATATCCTTTCAGAACACCTTGACAGGAAAAAAATACCTCCCGTTTCCACAACAATCATACATTCATTTCCGACACATCTGGTCGGTAATGTGGTTCCAGTAAAATGGAGCTCCATCCCATTATGTCTGAGATGTGCGAAATATTTGAATATCATATATCCGTACCGATGAATTTGGTGAAGGAGTCCTGTAGCATGGGTACCGCTTTTGCCAGATTTTACATGTTTCGATTCTGTTTTGTGAAATATCTAGAAACTCTTATGTATGAGAGCCCATTGAATCTGCAAAACTTTTTACCAGATTTTGAACTGCTTCCGGGTGTTTTCACTACATATTTGGTGTTTTTCCAAAACTTGCCAATCCTTTCTTCGTTGCTGTGCAGCAAGGATCAGCAACCTTTTAGCTGCGGTGTGCCAAACCAATCCAACATTAAGATTTATCATGCCATATAGTACGACACTTTTTAAACAATTCGATTCCCACGATAATGCATACAGAGTTAGTGAATAGATCAATAATATAAATTAACAGTTTAAGTGTATTATTTTTGCATCCTCTAAAGATATATCTTAACATAAAAATAAACAACATAAAATATAACTATTTCTTTAATAAAATTTTAAATTTTACATATATTACGTATTTTTAAACATACATTTATTAAAATAAGAAAAAGACAACATAAAACATAAATATTTCCTTTCATTCTAGAAAAACAATAAAAAGATAAGTAAAAAATTTAATGTTAATATAACGCTTGCACTTCTCTACTTTCATTTCACAAAATTATTGGTGTAATTTGTGTGAGTTTCAATTAGACACATTCTGAGCATTTAATTGCTAAATAATTTCTTAGCGGAATCAAAATATTTTTGATATGAGGAAAGATTTTTACTTAGATATGTAGATTCAAAAGTGGAAAACGTTGCATGCAATTTTCTCTCTCGAAATAATAAAATATCTTCAGTAATGACATTCAATAATTTGCAAAATATAAATAATAAAATACAATATAATAAATTTGATTTTTGAGTTATCTTTCCGCTTTTTTTGCAATTCCGTAAATAGCTATAATTCTTAAAATGTTTATCAAATAAGTCTCATTATAATTTCGTCAACCTCCATCCACTCCAAAATCAACAAATTTGTTGAGTAGTGTAGAGTGCCACCGAGAATTGTAATCTGTGCGTATTGTGCTGACCCCTGTTGTTCAGCGTTCAGAACCACTGCCAGTCATTGTTTTGCAGACTTATTATAATCACATTTCATTACAACGCTTTTGTAACTTAATCATTCTGTGCGTGCTTTTGCCTCGTATAAAGTCATCACCATCAAAGCCTTTGCTTTTTAATTCAGACATTGCATTCATTCTCTGAAGAGAGATGTTAGATTGAATGTGTAGTATCTGTATAAGATTTGCCCATCCCTTATGAATATTAAATATTGGAAATTTCTAGCACTTTTCAAAGAATTTACCACTTTAACTTTGAAATCAATAACATATCATTTAAAAAGAAACATATGTTTAATAAATGCTTATAACTAGATGAAATATTATGAAATTATATAAAGTTAAAATGTTTTAAACAAAAATTCAAAAATATATGACCTTCGAAGTCTCACACACAAACATTTAGATGCTCCTGCAGACAGATTAATATAGATACCTTATTAATATAAACTATTTTTATGGGTGGAAAACTCACATTTATTATACTTTGCAAATTAATGGGTACAAAAAAACCCCTTTTTCCAAAAACAATGTTTTTATCCACACTGATAAATACATACATTAGAATGAAGTACGTCCTCCTTTATTAGAAGTGACCACTTGAACAGATTTCGGCATTGATTCCACGACAGATTAAAGCAGATATTCTTGACTTGATCATCTATGAACCACACTTTTACATTAGCTATAAGCGTTTGTTTGAATCTTTAATTGTCGCACAGTCAATCTTATCTGAATGATTCTTCAAAATATTTCTCAAGTTCTCTACGAGATTTAAGTCTGGAGAATTTCCAGGTCAATCCAGCACATTAATTTGATTTTCATAATAAAAATATCACTATTTTGACTCATGAAAGGGGCCAAGAAACATGTTGAAAAATGTCCCGGAAAAAGTTTGCATGAATGGGACAAACATATATACATAGTAATATTTCAAAATACAGTAAAGCCTGTTTTTGTGCGGTAGATAGGGACCGCATAAAATAAACCACACAAAAAAATACTCGAAACTTTCATAAATACTTACATGCAACAAACAACTTCGTCGAAATACACTCAAGAACATTGAAAATAGCGACCCAAGAAGGAAGCTAAGTACAATCGCGAAACTTTGCAAATAAGTACAGCGTAATGTGATATGCAAATGATCCAAGTTTTGTGCCAATACGCATGCTAATACACGCCGAGGTGGCGCTACAGTCAGGAAGAGGGTGCTATATAAGCCAGGGAAAATTCGAAGATTCATAAACGTGATGATTACCCGCCGATTGTAGGAAGAATTTGGTAAGCGAAACATGCCAGGTAAACGTCCTAGAAGACATTTCTCACAGTTAAGCGAATTTGAGAATGGCCTGATCATCGGGATGAAAACTGCAGGCTGGTCGACGCGCCGTGTTGCTGGCCAGGTGGATCGTTCGGAGTGTGCCGTTAAAAATTATTGGGAGCAGTGGACACGAGAAGGTACCCACGCGTGGAAAACCGGGTCTGGAGCGACCAGGAAGACCACGAGGAGAGAAGATCGAAGGATCGTGCGGCAAGCACTTGTGGACCCCACAGTGACTCGTTCAACGATACGAGCAGACGTAGGCGTAGCAATTGTTCCACAAACAATTTCCAGACACCTTGAAGAAGCAAATCTTAAATCCAAGCACCCTTTCCGTGCACTCCCTTTAACACCGGAACATCGGCAACTGCGTCTACAGTGGTGCCAAGCCAGATCAATGTGGAATGTCAAAGATTGGCAAAAGATTGTGTTTAGTGATGAATCCCGGTTTGTTTTGGGGACAGATGATAACCGCGTACGGGTGTGGAGGCGCCCTGGTGAGCGGTACAATTCCCCCCACACTATTCTATGTCACACTGCCCGCACAGCTGGTGTAATGGTCTGGGAAGCCATAGCCTATTATAGCCGGTCCACTTTAATTGTGATGCGTGGAACCTTAACGCGATAACGTTACGTTGATGGTATTCTTCGACGCCATGTAGGACCTTTCCTAAATGGTCTCCCAGGGGCAATTTTCAAACAAGATAATGCTCGTCCGCATACAGCAAGAGTTGCTCAAGACTTCCTACGTCATTTTCAGACTCTTCCATGGCCAACCGGCTCCCCCGATTTGTCCCCTGTAGAGCACGTGTGGGATCAGCTAAAACGGCAGATGTGCCATCGTGTCACTCTGTACATAATTTACAGCTGGCTGTTCAAGATTTGTGGGCCCATCTGCCTCAGGACAACATAAGGTGTCTAATCAACTCAATGCCAGACCGTGTGGCGGTATGTATTGCAGCTGGAGGTGGTCCAACGCGCTTTTGAAGTTGCTCAGTATTTGTGTCGTTGCACACTCTGTATTCGTTTAATTGTTTTGTTTTTGAGATCAAGTGAATCTCTCATCTGTGTCATTATGTGTATTAAATTTTATTTCAATCCGATGCTTTCTACTTGGGTCGCTATTTTCAATGTTCCTGAGTGTACTACAGGAATTTATTTTTATATGGTGGAGAAGACTCAGAAAAAAAGTCACATTTAGAAAATACACCAATTGCTTACGAAATTTATGAGAAAGTACTTTCATAACAAAATAAATAATTAATTTACATATGGAAATATTTTTAAGACATTTAGTTTCTCATTGTATACATGGAGAAGTTTTCAAAATGCTCATACATAATTCACTGTTACTCATCGTAATCCAAAGTTCTCATCTTCTACTGATGAATAAGTTCAAAATCGCTTTCATCTCTCGAAAATACCATTTAAATTGATTTATTTTTTGGCATCGTAAAGTAAGAGTTAAGATTTTGTGACGAAGGTTGGTTGACCAGTTGCTTGTAAATGTCACTATAACCAGATATGCATGATTGAAGCTCTTTTTGAAATTTCATACTGCTTTTGAAATTGGTATCTATTTTAAGAAAAAGCTTTTCCAACTTGTTGGAAAGTTGTATTACTGCATATATTTTATCCACTTTTGAAGAATTCGGTTCTTTATATCCGTCTCTTCATAATCTATCAAATTATTGATAATGTCACTGTCATCGAAAGTTTCGTCTTCAATCAAGCGCAGGTTGTTGGCGCGTTGAGAGAAATCAACTGAAAGTGCATTGTCGGGAGGCTGTTAATAATAAATTAACAGAGTGTCTTGAAGTGTATATATGTACATTGCAGTGGTGTAATGTACATCCCCGAAAACTTCCGCCTTGCGGCGTAGCCGAGGACTCTCGGGGGACAAAGTCCTGACTATAACGCCAAGTACGCATTTACCCAATTTTTAAAATATAAAAGGCAAACACTGACTTTGCAGAGAAGGGGGGCCTTACATTCTCTGTTTGCCACTGGTACATTGACAGAAAACATTATAGTGGCGCCAAGCCATTGATATTCCCATACCGCATAAAAAAGGATCGCACAGAAAAATTTGCGCAAAACAAATCTGACAAAAATAAAATCACATAATAAAGAGCCACACAAAAACAGGTTCTATTACCAAGAGACTGGTCCACCAAGCCCGATCATTCTCACTCCAAACGTGGCATTCAGGTTCGTATGCACATCGCTGAAAATTCTGTGGTCAAACTGCACTTGATACATTCGTAGAGCAGCTCTACCGTTATCATTTGCACGGGCGTATATGTAATGCATGTTTGATTTTTCGGCATACGTTAAGTCTGCCATGGTAGACGTCAGCACAATTGCGAATGACGCTTTCCCCTACTAAGTTGCATCATGTTGAACGGCGGCTAGACATCTACTACCCCCTACCGGCAACGCAACCAACAACTGCATTTCTCTTTACTTTTATTTCCCCTCTTTGCGCCTAATCGCGTCACTTGCACCCATATATTCCTAAGGAATAAATTATTGTTATAGTACCCTCTATTTACCCTGAAGATTTGTAACATCAGTTCGAGATCACCCTGTACAACTAAGACTTTTGTACAGAGCTTGAACTGGGATTCTTGAATTTATAATTTAGAAGTGGATTTATTCATATTTTAATATATCAGAGTAAAGAAATTTCAACAAAAAGCACCGGTTATTGTTTTACCTGGTAGCGCCTCTGAAAACAATGTGAGTTTTAATAAATCCTAGTTCAGATTCCGTAGAAAGGTCTTAACTGTATAGAGGCAAAATATTATAATTATAAAAATATTTTTTATATTATTAAAAAATTTGTTTTTAAAATACATTTAAAACATTAAAAGTAGAAAAATACTGAGGAATTTAATTAAATATGTTCATTTTGTAATATATCACTGTTGTCTGGACGGGAAAAAAAAAGAAAAAGAGAAATGGGATGACAAGAAGAGGGTCGAAAATAGAGAAGGATCACTAGGGTACTCCGGGTTCATGACACCCGTGTTTACCAGACAGTAAACCCTGTGGGAAAAGGAAAAGATCAATAGGGCACCTCGGGATTGTGACACCCGCACTCACCTAAAGAAGGTGAGCCCCCTGAGGGGGAACTCAGTTTGGGAACGACTGCTTTAAGGTATCAAACTTCTACTTTTTTTCCTTATTATGAATAACTCATAATCGGTTTACATCAACTATTTAACTAATAATTTTTTTCAAAAATTATAAAATAACTAGGGATCTATTATGGCACGACAAATATGTCATTCACCCCTTAATTCAGTTTAGTTTCAACAGCTTAAACCTTGCCCATCTCTGTACCTATATGCTCTGATTCAGGAACTATTTTTAATTCCAATGATCCGGAATAATGAATGATCTCATATCAGTGGCGCTTAAGGAATTTATAAAGTTGTAGAAAATCTCAATTTCAATCCATCTGTCACAGTTTTGAACAGCTCCAATTTTTTTTTTAATTTTAGCATGCATAATAATTTTATTTGTGAACTGTGTTCTTAAGATTTGTTTTAATCCTAAATTCAATAAGGATACTTTTACGAAAGTCGTGACACTTTGGACACCTCCGAGGTGAAACTTCCATTAGTTGAGTACTTACGCCAAATACAGATGTTGGGTTGAGAGATATAAGTAGAGGATTATTTCAGATCATGTATTCACTGACATTTTAAACTGCCGTTTACAGCCATGAAGGTCTTAGCAGAGCTATTGGTATTAGGAATTCTATTGAAATTTGGTGGTAAGTTATGTTTGAAATTTTGAGTTATGTTTTTCAATTTATCTTTTCTCTGGCGATCCTAATATTTTTTGAATTATTTGTTTTTATATAATTATAATATTATATAACATTATATATATCGTACATAATATGTATAATGTTACATATAATATGATATTTTTATTATTATTTGATTTTATATGAATTATTTTGCCTTTAAATAACAAGTACAGTAATTTATTTCTTGTAATTTAATTTTCAAAATTTTCTACGCCACATTTTTTTATTATTTCGAAACATTAAGGCATCCGTCTCAGTTTCGGAGCCTTGAATTATCAAAAGCGTACAAAAGAATATTTTTTTTAATATTTAGTACGACTTGGATTGAAAATACACTTATAAAATTGTTTTCAGAATATTATATTACATTAAAAAATTATTTAAATGCAATATTTTGGCAAAAAATGAAAACAGAAATAACTTTTTTCAAGATATTCTCCTTTTATGAAAACTGCTTCAATAATAATGGTATTTTGCCTTCTAAAACTTCTCCAGAGATCCTAAACTAGGTGTTTTGAAAAATTCTCATTATTTTTAGAGTTACTACTAATTAAACTAATAATTGGCGTTTTTCTAAAATGTTTTCACTGATGTATTAAAATATGGATAAATCTATTTCTAATTTATATATTTAAAAAATCCTAGTTAGGCTATATATAGACATCAAGGGCTATATATAGGTAAAATAACATTATAATGGAAGCAAAAATCAAAAACGCACAAGGTTTTGAAAATATGTCATTCATCCTTCATTTTTTGCCAAAATATCGCATTCAAACAATTTTTTTATTGTAATAATATCCTTAAAATAATTTCATACGTGTATTCTAGTCTAAGTGACACTAAATATTAACATATATATATATAGGCCTGCTATTCGTATCATCTTTTAATATTCCTTTATTGCTTTCATCATATATTTATGGCGGAAAACCGGGTGTTACCAAATACAACATTCAACAAACGTAGTTCGCCTTCGAAGCGCTCGTTGCTCCTTTTAAAGGCTTGTTTAATAAATCCTTACGCGATGGTAAAGAGTTCGCTCTATTTTTTTTTACTTAATTTTGAACCTAAACTTTCAAACCTGACATATTTTATATATTCGTTTATATGTAAAAATTACCAAACGTAGTAGTGAATTAAAATTTCGAATGCCATTAAAACAGACTTTTTCTTAGATTGTGAACCGAATTAGAATTTTTCAATGTTAAAATTTAATCAAAATAAAGTACTTTGTTATTCTAATTACCATTTTTACTACATTAACCAATTTTTCGTATCCTATATTTGAAACCACCGTCATTTAGAATTAATGCTTTTAACGCATGTTGTATAATCAGATCTTTTCTTTTGAAAATTGCATAACTTCTTTTAAAAAAAGAAAGCATTTAGTATATATGTATCAAACACAGAATCTAAATTATTTTTAACTCAAACAAATTTTTAATCCAATACACATAAAAATATTTAAGCGTATACAAATATAATGGCGTAGAAAAAGATTGAGAACTATATAAATTGGATTACGCTAGCAGGACCTGGAAAAGGCTTCTCGAGAAGGCCAAGGCCAACCGTGAACTGTCGAGGCACTGAGGAAGGAAGGATATAAATATAAACCTTTTGTTAAAGTTGTAAACCAAATTAATGAGAAAATCTGTAAAATGATGCGTTCCAGAATGATCAAGATGAAGACAGTTAACCGAGCCTTAAATTTTCTTTGGTTTTATATTCCTAAAAATATTTTTCAATTTGTTGCTCATTTGCTCACATTAATTTTATTTGAAAAATACCATAAATTCAAATGTAATGCAATGTCAACCAAATTTTTAAAAATTGTACACTGAAGCTCTAATTTTTACTTGTAACTAGAACAGAAACATTAAAGGAATTCATCATAGAGCAAAAATAATATCAAACTTCAGAAAAGAAACAAATTAAATATTCAGACGGAATGGAATGACTTTACTGGTTTGCCTAATAGACTTACCAGGACTTCTGCCAAATGAATCACGCACACCATCAACAGTGTCTTCTATCTCGAAAACTTAAAGATACTGTCCAGTTTGAGATACCAAAGTTCCCGTCTCCTTTAAAATTATTTCCCATTGGTGAATAGATTTTGATGTCGGATGATCGACATTCCGTTCTGTTCGAACACGTCGCTGTACAAGCGTGATTGATTTAAATTCTGTTAACAAAAGTACGCACTTCACCTTTTGCTGTGACGTCCACATCTTTAATAATGAAGTCAGTGTAGCAAGTTTATCGTCTGCGATTGCCGAATAATGCGCGAGCACTTGCGGCCGATCTGACTAGACCCAAAAAAATCTCGGAGAGGTTTCCATCCACGGATGAACAGATTGTTACATTCTGATGGGTCGTTCCGTAATAATAAGTTATAACTTTTGGGTACTGTAAGCCCGGACACCCTGTATAACTCTCCCTCACTCACACTCACAAGAACAAAATTGTTGAAGATTCTAGATGTTCCATCGAATATAAATAAAAGAATTGTGGAAGAGTTCGGAGTAAAAAAGAACTTTACAGCTTTGTGAAAAGAGAAATTTGGTCTCCCACTGGTTTGAAAATAGCACGCGCGAATAGAGTTCTAAACCTCACCCAGAAGATAAATGAAATAAATGCTAACAAGCGTAAGTTGGATTTGATTTTGGAAACCAATTATTTTCTGAGTTAAAAGGCATTATGTGTGAACTGATTGCTGATAAAAGTGTGCAAAGTATTCATACGTAGGGTTGATGTTAAAAAAACCCTACAATTGTACTAATTGCCAAAATTCGAAGACACTGGTTGGATAGCTTCCTTCAACGCTGTGTATGATGATGAGCTTTATGACGAACCGTCAGAAGACAACGCGACTGTATCACAATAAATATAATTTTCTATGCATGCATGAATATGCAAATAAATGTAATCCGCAAAGTAAGACACATCTAATGAAAATAAGCCATAATGTAATTTTTGCAACAAAAATTAATTTAAGATATGTCTTTTTTTTCAGTGACAAATAAGAGCGGGAACAGGGACAGTATGACAGCGTTTCTCAAATTGTGGGGCGTGACTCTCTAGGAGGTGTGATAACCCTGCCGAAGGGTGCTAGCATGTCAAAAAAAAAAAAAACATTTAAAAATGTATTAATTTATTGAAAGGAGCAAAACAAAATACATTCTCATAAAAAAATACACACATTTACACTTACAAATGTATCAGTACTGCATAATGAGTTAATTTAAAAACAGCATTTTCATTCGAATATATTTATAGCATACAATTTATAAATGATTGCTCAATTTTGTAGTTAAAGTAAAATATCATACAGAAAAAAATTGCATATTTTTTCTTCTTTGTATTATTATAATGCTTTTTATGTATAATTATTTTAACTCTAAACAATTTTTATTGCAGCAGATGCAGCAAGAACAAATACAGCAGTAGGTTAGTAAGAATCCTGTGTATACTCTTTTGGAAGGTCTATATTTTCTGTTTTACTATTTAGTAATCTTTTATGTGGTAATCAAGAGAAAACCTAATCATCAGAACTATTTTTTAGAAAACTTAACTTTTTTGATATTTTCGAATTATACCGTTGGCAATTTCGTCGAATCAAAAAACATCACCAAATGCCACGAAATACAGTCAATGCTCGAAAATTGTTCCCAAAAAATGTTCAAACCCAATAAATTTGCTCGAGTAAGTCCGATTTTAATAGCAATGTTATAGTTATTACTATTATTATTCTGTTATTTTGTTAAGAAAAAATATTAAAATTCGGGATATGTTTTCTACAGAAAAAAACACAATAGAATATTTCCAGAAATTTCAATCTGAAAGACTACCATGTTTCTAAAAGTGGCAAAATAACAGATATCGCTGAACTTCAACACAGCATTTAGATTCGTACTAAGGCGAATTACATTGCAGAGTCTACATAAAAAAAAGATTGATTTGCCTCAATTTCAAATGAAATTCTGGGTTTTGTCTGCATAAGTGATGTAGTTATTAAGTTTATCATTTATTTTTCGGAATTTTTTTATTAATACTGAATTTAATTCTTCTAAATCTTCGCCAAAGAATTTGTTGACGGGCTAGTAGCAAAAAAGAAATGCTCGAAAAAAAAAACTCAAATTTTGTGTATGCGAACCTGCGCATTTAGCGACAATTTTTAATTTGGTGATGACTTTTGATTTATCAGAATTGGTCAAAGGTTATAGCTCATTATAAAAGTCTAGAGAAGGTTTATAATCTTTTCGTTACATAAGTATACTATTCGTGGATTTTTTAGGGATCTAAAGGGTGTTTTTTTTAGAGGTATAGAACTTTAAATTGCAATAAAACAACGATGTATTATTCGATTGACATGAATTTTTTTTATTCGAAAGATAGTCTTGTGGCATTACATTTTAAATATGATATTTGGCATATGACTGCCACGTCTGGCTCGGAGGTAGTCCAATCTGGACGTCCAATTTTCGATGAATTTTCCAACATTTGAGGCCGTATATCGGCAATAACACGGCGAATGTTGTGTTCCAAATGGTCAAGCGTTTGTGGCTTATACGCATAGAACAATGACTTTACATAGCCGCACAGAAAATAGTCTAGCGGTGTTAAATCACAAGATCTTGGAGGCCAATTCACAGGTTCAAAACGTGAAATTAGGCGGTCACCAAACGCGTCTTTCAATAGATCGATTGTGGCACGAGCTGTGTGACATGTTGCGCCGTCTTGTTGGAACCACAGCTCCTGGACATCATGATTGTTCAATTCAGGAATGAAAAAGTTAATAATCATGGCTCTATACTGATCACCATTGACTGTAACGTTGTGGCCTTCATCGTTTTGAAGGATTCCACCAGCCCATAAAGCGCACCAGACTGTCAGTTTTTCTGGATGTAACGGTGTTTCGACATACACTTGTGGATTAGCTTCACACCAAATGCGGCAGTTTTGTTTGTTGCCGTAGCCATTCAACCAGAAGTGCGCTTCATCGCTAAACAAAATTCGCTTATGAAAATCGCCCGCACGCGCGCAATCTCGTTTTCGAATTAAATTCGACAATCTACGCGTTGTTCAGGATGAGTCTTTTGATGAATTGCCAAACCAAACTGAGAATAAATCACTTGACAGCTGTTAAATCGGTCGCCATCTTGGAAAGTAATGCCAACTTAAACTTCTATACCTGAAAAAAAAACACTCTTTACATTGTATATATATTTATGAATTTCTAACAATATTTTTTCTATGTATGCTATGTTGAAATATTGTTACACATGTTTAAATTAAAAGTTTCAGAAATAAATGCACGATTTATGTGTTGAAAAAATCAGGAAAGCATATTTTTCAACAACTTAAAAAGAATTAGACAAATGGAAAAAAATAAAACAATAACATTCCTTCTGAAATCTGTAATATCATGAAAAAAAGCATTCAAAATGAATGATGATCGATTGGCGTTTAAAAAAATTAATACTTTTAATTTGTGCTAAAACTAGTTAGTTTGATTACTGGTGCCACTGAAGACTTGACGTGTAAAGAACGGACGCATGTTAAATCTTTTTAACACACTTTTTCACCTCGATTTTTACCCACTTTAAAAGGTCAGATTAATTCGAAATTTTGCACACTTGTCAAGGACCGATGACAATGCAATAATTACAGAATTTTGTTCCCTTTTCCTTGTTAGGATCATCAGAAATAACGATTTCCAGATTTGGTGACTAATTCATTATACCATTACCAGATTTGGCGACTAATTTCAGATCCCATTTCCAGATTTCGCGACAAAAAGATTAAGTTCCATCCCTAAAAGCGAAAACGTGCGACAGCAGTTTACCATAATATATTGTCTATTTTTCTGAAAACAGAAATTAAAACAAAAAGACTCGTGCATGTCAAAAAAAATAAATAAACCAGGCCGTATCGACGTACTGATAGGATGCCAATGGGTATTCCAGATTCTAAAAAAAGACGCCTTTAAGATTAATTCATAAATGAATAAATGATAGTTTAAAAAACTAAAAATGCATGCTTTTATTGCAGATAAAATTAAAAAATGAAAAATAAACTATAGTTTATATAAGAAACTAAAAATCACGCTCATATAGTGAATTGAACTAAAAAGTAAAAAAATAATTCTTAATATAAGAATAAAATAATTAACGAGAAAATTAATGTCATTGTGGTAAAAGCGTGGGGTGTGCTACATTTTTACACTAACTCAGCATTTCGGACGAGAACTAGTAAGAAATTATAACAATTGATATAGAACACCTAACGCTTTTACCCCAATGACATTAATTTTCTCGCTAATCATTTATTCTTATATTAAAATTTTTTTTTTACTTTTTAGTTCGATTAACTATAAAAACGTGTTTTTTTTAGTTTTTTTAAACGATCATTTATTTTTAAATGACTTATTATATTATGTGAAAAAAAACATAAAATCCGGAATCGAATCATTTGGCCGTTTCTTAGAAATAAACTGTTATTCGTGGCATATTTAGCTTAATTTTTCGTGGATAGATTTCGATGTAAAAAAAATTTGATTGGGTTTTTATAATCTATTTGTGATCGGAAATATCTGTAAATAAATTAACTTCGAATGATGAAGAAGAAATTATATAACTAATTTCACTCTGTAATAATCGAGTTTTAATTGCAAAACATTCAGAAGAGTCAATAATTTATTTTGATTTAATATTAAAGGCTCTCATATACACATAATAACGAAATAGACTTTCAAACATTATTACAATTTTCTACATCTTATTTGTGAAAATTAGGATTTTTAGAATTAAGAAATATAAAAATGAAAAAAAGATCCAGGATTTTAAATGCAGATGACGAAATGAAAATTGCAATATACATTTTTTTAACAAATAAAAAAAAATTTCAAAAATTCTCAAGTTTATATTTTGCATTAAACGTGTTCTTATAATTAATTACTCAATAAACATTTTGCATTATTTTATTCACTCTAACTCAAACTCAGTGGCGTAACAGGTCCAAGGCCTACTGTGCTCATCCTAGTATACGTGACCATTGGGCGCTTAAATTCATGAGGAGATGTTCCGATCAGATGGCAAGTCTGATGCGAAACCCCCAGTGTTTAAGTCACCAAGCAAGCTTGGTACTCATTTGTCGACCTACTGCAGGAGAGATGAAAGGTTGAGTTGACCTTGGCCAACGTGAGGGATATTTTACACTCATGAACAAAAACAAAAAATTACGAAATTTTCATACGTAATACCAAGTAAAATGAGTCGTCAAAAGAAAAACGAAAATTTGTGAACAGTGCGGAGACAGTCTTGTGACACCCTTGCCATGTAAAGCCGAGCATTGCCTTATTGAAAAGTGGCTCCTGGAAGCATGATTGGCAACACATGTGGTTGCAGTATGTCATGGACATACCTCTGGGTTGTCATGGTGCCATGGATCAATACTAAAGGTGACCGTGCAATATTGGTAATAACACCCCATACCATCACACCAGCTGTAGGAGTCGTGTGTCGCTGTAAAGCAAAGGTAGGATTAAGGCATTCACCGCAAGGTCCCCAAACACGAACATGATTGTCATCACTGCTGAGATTGAATCTGAATTCGCCGCTAAAGACGACCTGGTTCCATTCCACTGCAGTCCAGTTTCCTTGTGTGTGACACCACTCCAAACGGAGACGCAGATGGGTGGACGTCAAGGGCAGCACACGTAATGGGAGCAGTGATCCCAAATGTCCTTCAGCCAGGCACCTTCATAAGATTCGAAAGGAAGCAAGGGCCTATAATGAAGGTGCTACCTGTGCCTGGATGGCAGCCGATGAAGCAGTTGGCTGTACGCGTGCATTTCTCACGATGGGGCGGTCTTCTCGACGACCGATCTGTCGAGGGCGTCCTGAGTCTGATCTTCGTGTAAATGACATCTCTTGGATCCACTAATCCCAACACCTCCTCACAACACAATCAGAGCGGTCTAATGGACGAGCTACTTGCCTAGTTGACCACCCAGCTTCCCTCATGCCGATGATTCTCCCCCTCTCAAACTGTCACAGCTGCTCATATTGTCTTCGAAAACGGCGTAATGACATTTCTACCTCTGCTCTTGCTTTGTAAACGATTCAGCACACTCAAACAAGCTTTGGTTGCTTGTTTTATACTCCATGGAGAACAATGTTAAACGCCCTCTACCGACTATACGTAATGCGCAATCACGCTGCATTTCTAATCATTTGCAGAACTCCCCGACATGTACCTTCATGCCATGTTTCGTTACGATCCCGCAATTATTTTTGGTGCGATAATTTTTTATCCATGAGTGTATTTTTAACATTGAAAATTACAATCAATCTATTTTACATACAGTATTACAGATAAGTAATATTCTTAAAAAATTATTTTATTGTTAGTGTGCCTCCAAATCTTTAAATTGTTAAAATAGTAACTCAACAAAAAGAAGTTTGAGAATTAGTGATGTTGATGTTCAAGTTTAAAAATATTTGCGAGTACTGGTGTCCTCCTCGTCTCTTGTCTGTGATTCAAAATTACGAGCACCCCACCAACAGCTCTCGTGGAGCTTCAGGGTGCGCGCGACGTTAGTAAAAAACTCAAATCAGACCGTTAAATTCAATACTATACTATACAGTACGCTTTCTGCTTAGTTGTGAGTAAAATTTACGTTTGAAACTGTTGAAATGAAAATTTAAGTTTCTTAAGAAGAAAGTTTATTATTCCTTTAAATATTGTCACAACTGAACTGGGACAGATATTTTCAGCATTCCCATTATAAATCAGTACGCTTTAAAAATAAATAAAATTTAATTCAGTATATTTATAGGTTTTTTTTAAATTTAAATCCAACAAGCATTTCAAAAGGGATTTGTATCGATAACGAACTCTTTTGATAGTAATAATGTTGAGGTATTGTTTCAATGACAATAACTTTAAAAGAATGTCTTGGTAATATAATAATGTTAGCCATAAAGTTTATTACACTACTACATATTAAATTATTATATTTTCAATAAGTCTTATTTTTATATGTGTTTATATATTCTAATGAGGTCGGCTGGGTGGTGTGGTTGGTTTGTTGCTGTCCTTCTGTGCCCAAGGTTGCGGCTTCGAACCAAGCCCAAGTCGGTGTATTTTTATGGTGCAGAAAATCAACAGCGGCATCTTGTATGATTATAAGGCATGTAAAAGATCTCTAAGGGTGCCCTTGGAAAATTTAAATCCTACTAGAGGTTCTCATCCACAGACCTCAGGTGCCTCCCTCTAGGGAGTAAACTGGGCGTAAAAATTACCTGCGGCGATTGGTATCCGCCAATAAAGCGTCGCACTAAAAAAAGAGACCTGCCTTCGGTGAGTGTACTAGGTAGATTGAAGAAAACTGTTCAAAATCTGCCATTAGAAGTAATATATATATATATATATATATATATATATATATATATATATATATATATATATATATATATTCTAATGATATATTAACTCAAATATATATTTTTTTCAGCTAGAAGTGGAAAACTTCCTTCAGTTAATAGAGGCGGATTTAGCGAAAAATGTGTTGGGGGTTGTGGAGTAAATGTAGCCGAACCACCCCCTACTAGTGAGTACCTCTTATTTCCGTTATTCTATGCTTTACAAAAAAATACTTTTGTTTTAATCTTGCCTTGTTGGAGAAGGAAAATATTTTAGGAACATACGGTAATACCTCGACTTACGCCACTCATACCTACGCAAAACCAGAGTTATGCAATTTTCAAATTTTGTCGATTCATCTTTTGCTTTTTCATCACTGAAACTCATCTCGGTCGGAATCAGTTTTTAAGCCTAATGAAATGGGTAATGTGATTGAAGACGTTGTCGATCTTGCCAGAGAAACAAATTTAGACGATAGTGATTACGCGTTCAAGAACTGTTGGGTTCTCACAGGAGCTGAATATTGATGAACACATAGAAGAAGTGGTCGGTTCTTCCAGACAAACAAATTTAGAGGAGAGGTATGACGTGTTCAAGAACTGCTGGATTCTCACAATCAGGAGCTGACATTTGATGGGCTCATAAAAGAAGTTATCGATCCTTCCAGACAAAAGAAATTTAGAAGATAGTGATGACGACGCTGGGTTCTTCAGGAGAACTGCTGGGTTCTCCAGACAATCAGGAGCAGACAATTGGGATGAGCACATAAAAGAAATTATCGATCCTTCCAGACAAAAACAAATTAGAAGATAGATGACGCGTTCAAGAACTGGAGTTCTCACAGGTATAACGTGTTCCAGACAAACAAGGAACTCCAAAGAACTGCTGGGTTCTCATTTGATGGGCTCAATCCAGACAAAGAAATTTAGAAGATATTGACGACGTTCAAGAATTGTTCTCACAATGAGCAGACATTTAGGGAAATGGTCGGTTATCGATCCTTCCAGACAAACACAAATTTAGAGATAGTATGACGTGTTCAAGAACTGCTGGGTTCTCACAATCAGGAACTGACAATTGATGAGCACATAGAAGAAATGGTCGGTCCTTCCAGACAAACAAATTTAGAGGAGAGGTATAACGTGTTGAACGTGTTCACAATCAGAACTGACAATTGATGAGCACATAGAACAATCAGGCGCTGACATTTGATGGAGGTATGACGTGTTCAAGAACTGCTGGATTCTCACAATCAGGCGCTGACATTTGATGGGCTCATAAAAGAAGTTATCGATCCTTCCAGACAAAAACAAATTTAGAAGATAGTGATGACGCGTTCAAGAACTGCTGGGTTCTCACAATCAGGAGCAGACAATTGATGAGCACATAGAAGAAATGGTCGGTTCTTCCAGACAAACAAATTTAGAGGAGAGGTATAACGTGTTCAAGAACTGGTGGGTTCTCACAATCAGGAGCTGACAATGGATGAGCACTTAGAAGAAATGGTCGGTCCTTCCAGACAAACAAATTTAGAGGAGAGGTATAACGTGTTCAAGAACTGCTGGGTTCTCACAATCAGGAGCTGACAATGGATGAGCTCATAAAAATGCATGAGAAAGATATAGAAGAACTTGAGCATTTAGACCCAGTGCAATCAGAAACTCGAATCATGGTTGGGAATTCTACAGAAGACCTCAGTTTAATTGAAAAATGGTTACAAATTTTAGAAAATATAGATTCCAACGAAGATCATTTCCCCCCAACAAAACAAAGAATGAAAAACATTATTAGCATATGCTACGAGGAAATTTTGTGGGAGAAAAAATAAGTCTTTGAGTCGGTTGATTACTTTGTTGAGCTTTTACATCAAAATAATTTCGGTTTGCGATTTATTATTTGTATTTTAATTAAGCATTTTTTTTACAGAATAGATGTCTCTTCCGTGGTATAAAGTTTCCAATAAGACTATAAGGAAAATACTTTCTTTTAAAAACCAACTGCATAACAAATGTCTGTTTCCTGAAAAAAAGTTTCCAATAAGACTATAATACGAGAACGTTCTTTTTAAAAAATGTTGCATTACAAATGATGGCATGGAAGTCAACACCTTTTGGGAAAGGGTGAAACCGGCACCAGTTCAGAAGTCCGTGGTAACAATGAGAGTGACGAATCATTTTCGGAACATGATAATGACTGTTAATTATAGGTTCATGTATTAATTTGAAAATTTTTGATACTGGGGTAAAATCAATTAATTATTTTTCATCGGATATCGATGAATATCTTACACATTTTTTTCATTTTTTCGCAAAAATGTGTAGAGATTTGGAGGTGCGGCTTAGAATCGATGGTGGCTTAGATTCAAAAAAAAAGTGTAACATTTTTTCAGAATTAAACTGAAGGCTTACATTCTAAGTTAAAAGAAAACAATTTTTATATCAGAGTTATAATCCATGCCAACTCGTCAAAGCTGAAATTTGAAATTTTACGCTTCTTTGCTGCCAAGTGACTTATTCTGGCACAATTTGTCCTTCAAAATTATTCTGCTCAGATTCAACAGCTTAAACCTTGTTCATTTGTGTACTGATCGTGCCAGTAGTAGAATCATTTTTAATTCTATGATCCTGATTAGCGAAATCTCTGATATCAGCTGCGCATCAAGAATTGATAAAGCTATACAAAAGTTCAACATCGCAGGTTCATGCAGCTGAAAACCATTTAACATCAGGAAACAAAATAGCTTTGATTATGAATTATGTGCTTAAGCTTAGTTTTAATCCTAAATGTAGAAGGAAGATTTTCATGATAACATTCTACATCGGAAGGTTCGATGGTGGAATTTTTATTCTAAACACCTACGCAAAGTTAATTCGTCTTTCTGAGAGCTATAAATACGGGACATACTTGGATGTGAGGATACATTCAATATCGTTCAGATACTTTCAAAACCTTTCAGATACTTAAAACACTCGTTACAGTCATGAAGGTTTTAGTAGCCCTTTTTGTACTGATAGCGGTAGTGGAATTTGGTGGTAAGTTTCGCTTTAAAAATTTGTGTCTTTCCTCTGTTTTGGCTCATACTTCTGCAATGTCTGATTAACTGTTTTTCCTTTCGAATTTCGCTGTCTTCGTTTGCCTTCTCTATTTAATGCTTGCATGTTTAAGTGAATAACCAAGTACTGATGCAGGCTTTTTCAAAAATCTATTTTTTGTTAGTTTTTTTAATCTATAAGCGTTTCGTTATATTGTAAATCGAACCAAATTATTCGAAGCAAAAATATTAACTTTTTTATCAAAGGGCTTTGTTTCTTTAATTAAATTTCTTGTTCTATTGATGTACATAAATGTTGTTTTTTAATTCCTCTTTTTTATTAGTTCATTCTCTCCCTATATATATCCTGTTCAAATTTTCAATCGTTAATAAAATACTTTTTATTCATCCACTGATGTTCAAATACATTTTTTAAAAAATTTGTAGTGGGTGACACTTGATGCTAAAACAATTCTTTTTAATGTTAATTCATTTTTTAAGTAAATTTTACTTTTTAATTTTAAATTTATTCTGTGTTATTTTTGACGAACTTAGAAATAGTACCAACAGATAGCGGCAGCAAGTTTTTCTAACGAATTCCTTTTTGGCTTCAAATATGTATTTTTAAATTTGTAGTGGATGGCACATGATGTTGATACAGTTTTTTTTTTCAAATATTAATTAGCGAACTAAATTTAATTAACTAAAGCAAAAATTTTCTTTTTTGACGAAAGTAGGAATTGACTTTAATTTTTTTTTCTATTATCTGTTTATTATGATGCTTTGTAACCAGAATTATTACTTTTAATACATATAATGTAAATGAAATTTCTTAAAAACAATAGGCGTTTCCTTTTTTTAAAAAAAAGAAAGTTTTTAGTATTCGATGAGAAATTTGAGGACAAGGCTTTTTCATCCCAATATAAGAAAAGATTTTCTCAGAAATAAATACTAACATTTTTTTAAGTTATTGTTCAAATTTATGTTCAATACTTTTAAAACGATAATCTCTTCATAGAAATTAGCTAATCAATAAATTTAATTCATCGATTTTTTTTTAATTTTGTTTACTCATTTTTTTTCAATTTATTAATCATTCATTTACATCCATTTGCGCTTTTACGCAAACAATATCATAAATTTAAATTTAATCATCTTCACTCACCTAATTGTTTTAAAATTATGCACTGAACTTTTCTATTCTACTTGTAATAAAAGAAGAATCTACGAACTAACAGATCATACAGAGACTGAAATACTCAGACAATAATTAATTATATTTTATGTAAGAGGAGAACTACATTGAAATAGATTAGTAAATAATTACTACAGAAATTCTGATTACATGTTCTATCATTTACTTGTTTATTTTGCATATAACTAGATCTATATGTCAATATTCACAAAAGCATAATTTTATTGAAGAAAAGTATCAAAACAAGATACCTTAGTTTTTATTTAGTTTTATGTTATGAATAAACAAAGTTTTTTATAAAATATTTTCTTTTCTTAGATGCAAAAAGAGTAGCTAATAGAGGTCCATCAAATGCAGGTAAGTGGATATCCTGTATCTAACCTATTTGAAATAATAACGTAAAGACGCACCGTGAATACAATAAAGTATTATACTTTGTGTGAGCCACTTAAAACCAATAAAACCCATATGAGCAGCTTAATTGAGAAAAAGCATTCTTTCGTTCCGTTCCAGATATCTCAATTTACGTTCTTCTTTTGCCGGAAGCTTCTGGAACATTCCTTAATCCTATGGTTTTCAAGTTTTAGCACGCTCTTTGCCAAACTCCATGGCTGATGCATGCTGATCACCAAGAAATATGGCGATGTGCAACTCTTTTAGGAAATATATTAGTGGTTAAAATTGTATTTTTCGTAAAGCGGTTAGAAGAAATTAATTCAGAACGCATAATGTCTTTGATGACTCAATATTATCATGAAATCCCTGTCAAGAAAATTGAAATAGTTTTTGTCATTGTTTCAAATCCCCCTTGGAGCAAGACACCCGACACCATGTCCATTTAACCATTCCGCAAAAGAATGTCACAAGCCAGATCTTGCTCTCCAAACATTTGTCCCAGGAATATGCTCCAGCATTTCAAAATATGAGCAGGAGAATCAGGGACAGGTAGAAAAAGACATTACCCCCTGCACCAAGGTCATACCACGTAGGTGATCACTTCTAAAGCGTTCCAATGCAATCTAAAAAGAGCCCTAGATTAGAGATATGCCAGGACTCTTTGCTACGTACCAGCGGTGAGCAGGAGCATTTCTCTAAGTCAGATTCATTTTAACTCTATGGTGGGAATGAATTTCAGAATAGCTCAAGACAGAGGAACTGGGGTCAGATAGAACAATGAAATAAATGCGGCTCGTCCATGACGAAGGGTATTATGCAACTTCATTTTGGGTGAGGTAGCACTTGGAGGGGGGGGAGACTGACTAAACCTTATGCCTGTTGCACCACGGAAGGTATTTTATTTCCCTTCTTTAACCTACTAAAAATCCAATAGAGGCTTTCTTCGAACCACCACCTCGAAAAACACCTTATAGGGGTCAATTGAAATAGAAAATGAAATATATACAGTGAGAATTCATCCGGACAAGCATTGTTAAGTTTTTTTATCGTCAACTTTTGATTCCACTAACATAAAATCGATTAATATTCTTTATATTCCATTTATCTCTAAGTTTTTCATTACATCACTAAATGTTAGCATACGTTTTAAAAATTTTCTAATGTATATACCAAAATACAACATTAATTCATGTTCCCTTATGAAAAAATACTTCCCCTTTACATTATAAAAGTACGGACCATAAGAATTTTATTCATATATTTTGTTCAATAATTTACTTATGCTATTCGAAATCTATATTACTCTTATTAAAAAGAGAAAGAGTTCTAGATTCAGCCAGAAAAACAAACCAAGAAATTGCTCCTAATCTTCATTATGTATATACTTTTGCTTACGTTTAAAATACCTGCTATTTGTGGAGAGGGATAGTTTTTTCTGCACAGATTTTAAATATGTTGACAAGTTTTACCCAGTGATAGAAAAATTTTCTTATTTCCAGTTTCCAAAAATTAGAGTTTTGTAAAACTTAGATTTATATTGGGAGATATATTACTTAATAAACTTATATATTGATATAGTATTAATTATTATTTTTAAAGAGAAGGTACATTAAATTTATAAATTTTTAAAACATTTTTGGATTTAAATCTTTAATGTAAATGCTTCAAGATTAAATCCATATATACATATTTTAAAAAAGGTATCAGATTTTCTTTTCCAAGGCAGGAATTATACATTGATTTTTTATTGTTGTCAAGTGCAATTTATATAGTACTGATAAGATTGAAGGATTTCTAGAAATCCTGTGTCAACTGGGGTGCTACAGAAGTAAGACTTCGAACCGGAAATGAACCGAAAATATATATATATATATATCGGTTTAATTCCGTTCAATATATCTTCCGATTGTTTTATTACTGTAACCAGCTAACCAATATTTTCTAATTTAACATCATCTATATAATTAGAATCATTACACGTACGTTGCTTCTCAATATTCTGTTCTGATGTTCACTAAAACATTTCTGTTTCAGTTTCGCATGAAACTACTTGGAGAATGCAGATTTAATTTAATTGAATGAACTAGAGGTATAGATGATTTTTATGAAAAATATCAGTCTCAGTCATATTGTTTGCATCTCAGCAAGCGTTCATCTACAGGTGTTTGTATAGCCTGTTTAGATAGGTAAACTAGAATCATAAACCAAGTTGTCAAATGAGATTTTGATTATGGATAACTATGTCAATACTCGCGGTTCTCTGTTCATTGCTAGTATTGTACCTGCTGGTTAATTTTTTTAATTCAAATTGTGTAAAAATTTTAAAAAGAGCAAAATCTACTAAATTTTGACAGAATAACATTTTTTGTTTATGATAAAATTATATGTTTAGTGTGAATAAAAATATAAATAAAATAGAATTGTTCATTCATTACTGAACCGAAAAACCAGACCGAAAGACCTGAACGGAAAAAATGTATAGTTCGAAGCCCAACACAGAAGTCCCTCAGAAAGAAAATGCCATAATCCTGCAGGGAATTTTAAACGTATTTTCCCTATGTGAAGAGGAAATTAAAAAGTTTAGAAAGCAGTAATTATATAATCATTTTGTTCAGAATTTTAGCAACGATAATTTTTGTACCGATTTATTTTTATTCAATTGATTGAGGTATGTAACGTTATCGTCTAATATTATATTGTTGTTCTAATAGTTGTTCTATTGTTTTTGCGTGGTTTGGTTTGTTAATAAAATGTGGGGGGAGGGGATTTGCAAAGTCTGCTTGGAATTTACTACACGGAACTTGACACACTCCCCGAGAGAAATATATCATTGCCTATTATTTAATTGGAGATTCAGAAAAAGTTTCCTACTTCTTAAGAAATTTTGAACATTATGATAAAAATGATGTATTAGAAAAGATAATTTAATGATTAATGATTTAATGATGATTTAATGTTATTTCCATTATAATCATAATTTTTTAAAGTAATATTTTTAATTAAAATATAAGTAGTTAATGGTTACTCATGGAAAAATTATGATCCCTGTTAAAACACTTTGAAAAATGTATTTGAAATTTGTTTTTACGCATGCATAACATGTATTTATGTATTCTATGTATATTCTGATATGATATTTATTAAAACACAGGAGGAAGTGCAGACCCTCCTGGAGGCGCTAGATGTCAAAGTTTTCCAGTATGTCCGTCAAATTGTGTTACAGATATAACTGGTCCATGCCCAAAATGTGACTGCTCAGGTAATTTATGTTTTCTTTATTTTATAGCTATCATTAAAACAAAAAATAAATTTTAAGTTTTTTACTGATTTCAAAAATAGTTTTGCTAGTATTGAACCTACTTAGCCACACTTTAAGAATATAACAATATATATCAGAAATTGTATCAAAAGAAAAAAGATCCATTCTCAAATCTTTCCCCCCTGTTGGACAAATATTACTCAGAAAGTTTGACTTCATGATTTTGGATTAATCTAAATCAGAGTGCTCAATATTTTTTTCCGCAGAGCCACATACAAATGACAACTATTTTTCGAGGACCGCAGTATAAGGAATTATTAAGGGCTGAAACTATAAGTTTTAGGATATTTAATACATGTTAAATTCTTCACAATATTAAAACTCATAACTTTGGATTTTGTTTTAAAATTATATTAACCTCTATCAAACTCAACTCTCAAGAAAAAGGTTTTAATCATTTTTTACCCAGTTATGGGATATATATATATAATTTCGATTTCCTTTCAACAATACTGCCACCCATATTTTGTTCCTATTGCAATGATTTTTTTCTTAAGAAAGCCAATTTATATCTCATCTTGAATGGGATCCTCAAGAAAAAGAGCCATTAAAAGATTTGTGCTTTGTGGTACAGTGACGAGTAAAATTAAGTTTATCATTAAGTAATTTAAGTTTTAATTTAAGTATATCATTTTAACTACAAATCGAACAAGTTGTTGATCCATGTTTATTTTCCTCAACGGAATAATCAGGATCCCAATATAGTCTTGAAACAACAAGTATTCTTTACATATTTTTCATTTGGAAGGCATAAGGGTTAATTAAAAATTAGTTTCATCCATAAAAGTGTCACTATTCTGCTGTTACTCGTTATCACTAACCATTACAATTACAAAAAGTAAAAAAGAAATCTCTCAATTCGTACTAGCACGACATCCATAGCAAAATGGATATATGCTTTTTCATAATTGATAGAATTCCTCATTAAATTTTAATGCATTGCTCTTAAAATCCCTTGTTAATGTAGCGGTTCGTGACCGGGCTCCTCAGAAATGTCTGGCGGGTCACATGCGGTCCGCGGGCCTTATGTTGAGTATCACTGATCTAAATGGTCGTAGTATTATTTTTAGTGTAACCTATCGTTTCTTCATTTTTTTTATTTCTTTGCAATTTTCAAAAAAAAAAACCTTTTTTTGAAATTTATAACAGTAAGCAATATTTTATTCTTTGTTTTTTAGGTTATTGCGACGTAAATTGTGTTGGAGATAATTGCAAGATTGTCCGCAATGGAAATGCATGTAGTTGTGCCTGTACAAGTGGCGATGACGACGCTACAACCTCGGGAAGTTGCTCCATAACCTGTCCAGGTGGATGCAAGGCTATAGCCAATAACGGCCAATGCTACTGTCTGTGCAATGGTAATGATGGAGACGATGTATGTGTTATTGACTGCCCACCCCAATGTACAGTTACAAGGGACAGATTTGGTAAATGTCAATGCGTCTGCTTCTAACACTGTCACTTATGAAAAATGTCGCCAACGAGGAATAGTTGCTTTTCCAACTCCTTGTCTGAAATATTTCTTAAATAAATTTTTTAAGTTTCCGCATGTTTTATTCATATGCCTTTTTTTTTAATATTATAAACATACGGGCTTACCTACACAATGTTTGTACACTTGCTCTTATCCGCCCCTTCACCAGGTATTCCATAACAGTATTACATTGTGCCTTCTTTTTAAATCATTTTTTTCTGACCTAGCATTATACTTTCAATGGTATTGAAACATATCCTTAAAGCCCTCTCCTCTTGATTTAAAGAAGGCAGGATTTTAATTTATTAAACAGAAGAATAACTATCATTCTCGCCACTGTAGCCCCCACTCCCTTGGAGTCAATATTCTCAAACCCCATTCTTAGAGGGTCTAAACTCTATAAAAATACCATATTTGCTATTATCTAATTCCGCAGAATTGTTCAAAAATGTTAACTCCTCAACCCTCTTAAGCAGTCTATTTCTGATAAATCTGGGTCGTGGTCGCCGAGTGGTCAAGGTATCGAATCGTGGCTAGCCTTGTCACGAGTTCGAGCCCAGTACCACTAAAGACCCGTCGTGTAGGGGAGAGTTGCACGCTAAATTGTTCGAGAGCTCAAACGTTCTCCCGTTGGTGTGGTGTGGTAGTTAGGAGAAGGGGTGCCAGCTCAGGTGTCGTCTACGTCACTTGACCATGGTTCGAAATTGCACGGTCCATTGCCAAAAGCCCTCGTGTAGCTGAAGAGTGTGACGTTAATATTCACTCGCCCATTCCGAAAAATCTATTCTTAAGGAATCCATACTCAATAGCAGAACAAATTTGCCAAATTAAAAATGTGCAAAAAAAAAAGGAATTTTTGCCCATAACTCCCTCTAAACCGTACTTACCTGATTTGTACCTGATTTCTTATATGCACTTACCTGATTTGCATGAAATATCACAAGAGACACTTTCATTTACACTTAAAAATACACAACACAGTCACTTCCAAAGTATACCACACAACCCACACAACAGACTCATAGCTGATCAAAAAATGAACTCTACTTCACATAAACCCATTGTACATAATTAGCTTATGACTAGGGATTGCAATATCGGATCAAAAGTTCAATACCGGTATTCGGTATATTTTAGGTCTTAATACCATGTTCCCGGTTTTAATACCAGTTGTAGAAATTTTAGAAAAAGAAAGAAAACCCACAGATGTTTCTTTGTTTTATTTGCCAGGTTTATTAGAGAGTGTAAATATCACCAAAAAATTATGTGTAACTTATAAATTTATAACAGTATATAAAGAATCACAAAAAGTATAAAGATACATCTTATTTACTTAAATCACAAAGAAAAGAAAATATCTCTGTTCAGTCTGTGGTTCTATTACAAAGTTTTTAAATGCGGTTTTAAAAAAACATAATGCCTTAATTGCACTGTCATTAAGCCTGGAACGCAAAATTGTGCAAAAATTACCAGATGTCGAAAACGCTCTTTCGTCATCTACGCTATTTGGTGATACTGTTAGCAAAGCGTGATATACTTTTAAAATGCGCGATATTTTTATATAAATAATGAAATCAAACCGAAGCATTATCAACTGATTTTTGTTTTCATTAAAGTTATTCTTATTCATTAATATGGGTTATTATTTCTGTGTATAAACATAATGAATCTGAAAAATATTTTGAATCCTAAAGTATGATTTATAATTATAAATCTGAATAAAATTCACCAATTTAAAAAATATCGAAATGTTATGCACTTTCTTCTCAACTACAACTTTGTTGTTACAAAAACAAATATCCTACTTCGGATCGCACGCGTGTGCAGTATCGCCTTGAGCTGTAACAGGATAGTTTTGGCCTGCTTCTTTGGATGATTCACATGTTTTATCACTTCTCTTGACTGTACGATACAACTTTATATTCACAATCTAATTATTTTCGCCTGTAGGGAGATGTAAAAATAAAAACGTATTCTATTTTACTATATTGGCGATCTCTGAACATATTGTGGAGACAATTTAGTAAAATTCTAGTAAATACCGAAAAACCGGTATTTAAACTTGTGAATACCGGTATTACAAAATTGCCCAAATGGCTCAAAATACTGGAATTCGGTGTAACGGTATACCAGTATTTCAAGCACTACACTTCCGACATCTGTTGGAAACTTGAGTAACTGCTAGGAGTTGATCTCTGTGGTGATTCAGGTAATGTACCATCTAGCATCAATTTCTGAGGCATTCGAACAAGTGGCGCGTTTTATGTACCACCAAACAATGAACGAATAAGAATTGGTGGACGATATATTTACCACCAAGCATAAAAGAGTTAATAGACGCATATTAGGTCTTAGTAAAGATAATCATATCTCTACCGGTCGATCGCGGGCGACTTAATGCCCTCCTCTGGTCTACAACCATTGTTGAATGTTGAACACCTTCTATTCTAAATATCAACGAGAGCACTGAAGAAGAACAAGAAGGCAATATTAATAATTAGTTTTAGTAGAAACGATGATCGTCATTCGAAACTTTTTGAAAAATCTACATAATTTGATCCCTTCTAATATGTTTTATGATCTTAATGTCTTCTTCGTTTCTGAGGCAAAGCTCAAAAACTAAAAGTTTAAACATTGGTTTATTTGCCTAAGACGTCATCATTATTACTCACACTTATCATTTTTCTGAAACACTGTTGAAACTGTTAATAGTTCTGTGTCAAAGGTTCTACCAGCATTCAATTTTGATGGAAAATTGGATTTTATAAGAAAAGCATGCTCAATATATATACAAAAATTTACTCAACAAGCAATAAATAATTTTCTTTTCAAAAATACAAAATTATATTGATTTCTTCAGATAATTTCCTTACTCGAAGCAACAATTTTTTTACTATAGAGGCATCGGATAATTTAATTTGGAAATGAATGATAATTTATGATTGAGATGGAAATGAGCTGCAGTTTAGCATTTGGAACAAATACAGTTTTGTTAAAAAAAAAAGTTTAAAATTGTGCACATTTAATTAATGCAGCCATGCTGAACAATTGCAAATAGATCGGGAAATCTGTTCCCTATGATAAAAAAAATTTTCTTCAGAAGTTTGGAAATTAGCTTTTAAAAGACGGGTGGAAGACCATGAAACGTAATTGTAATACGCGTAAGTAATTAAGTTGCAACTAAGCGTAGCTAATTAAGTTGCAATTAAGCAAACATCATTAATGCAAGTTTATTACATTTGAAACATTGTACATACATAAAAGGAAATTAAAATATCGCTTAACCCCAGTAGAAATTATACATATAACTCAGGAAGTTTGGACGTTTTATAAAAAAAAGAATCTAAAAAACCATATTAAAAATCAAATGCAAAAATTCCACTTTGATTGATAATGATTATTAAAGTAATTTTTTATCCGAATAATAATATATATTACCATTAATACAAGGCATTGCATAAAAGATGGGGAAAACTTTAAAAGTTGATAACACACATCCAAACAAACAACCTTCATTAGAGAATGCAATTTTGGAAAGAAAATACAAAAGTGCTGGCACATTTTCAATCTAGGTCCATGCAAGCGTTAATGAAATTCCAGCATGCCACCATGTAAATTTCTGTAATATACTATGTTAATTCAAAGTTAATCAGCAACTCGTTTCTATCAATATTTAGTTAGAAATAAACGAAGATCTCTTATACTCGGACCTTATATCCTTTTAGAACATCTTGACAGGGAAAAAAATACCTCCCGTTTCAACAACAAACTTCGTTCACTCATTCAATTCCGACACATCCGATGGATAATGTGGCTCCAGTAAGATGAAAATCCATTTCATTATGTACGAGATGTGCAAAATATCTGGATATTATATATCCGTACCGATGGATTTGGAGAGGTGGCCTTGTTGCATGGGCACCGTTCTTGCCAGATCTTTCATGTCTCGATTCCATTTTGGAGAGACAGCTAGGAACTATTATCTATGAGAACCGATTGAATCTACAAAACTTTTCGCCAGACTTTCGGCTGCTGCAGGGTATTTGCCCTGCATACTTGGTGTTTTTCAAAAAGCTCGTCAATCTTTTCTTCGACGTTGTACCACATGCAGAACCACTGACGGTCACTGTTTTGAAGACTTATTATTACCACATTTTATTACAACGCTTTTGTAGCTTTTTCATTCTTTGTGTATGTTTGCTTCATAAAGCAACATTACAATCACAGCACCCCTCTTCTAAGAGTTTTACCCTTCTTTTATAGATATTAATTATTGGAGAATTTTAGTTTTTTTTTCAATTAATTTAACATTTTAACTTTGAAATCAATAACTTATATCATTAGTTATTAAAAAGGAACGTATTATGTTTAATGATTGCTTATATATAACTAGTCAAAATATTATAAAATTTTGTGGACTTAAATATTTAAAAAATTCAAAAATATATAATCTTCTAAGTCACACACACAAACATTTAGATGCTTCTGCAGACATATTAAAATATATATCATATTAATATAAACTATTACTATGGACTGAAAAATCACATTTACTATACGTTGCAAACTAATCGGTACAAAATAAAAGCTACTTTTTCCCAAACCTATGTTGTTATACACACAGATAATTACATACATTACCATAAAATACGTCCTCCTTTATTAGAAGTGACCTCTTGAACACATTTTGGCATTGATTCCACTACAGATTAAAGTATATATTTTTGACTTGGTCATCTTTGAACCACACTTGTAGACCAATAGTTATCACACGTTCTTTTTTCATACAGTTAATCTTACCAAAAGGATTCAAAATATTTCACTAGTTCTCTATGTGATTTAAGTGTAGATTATCTCCAGGTCAATCTAGCACTTCAATTTGATTTTTGGAATAAAAATCTCACTATTTTGAATGATGAAAGGGACCAAAAGTCATGTTAAAATGTCCAGGAAAAAGTTTGCATTAATGGAACAAACCTCCTTTGTAATATTTCTACATGCTACAAGCTATTTTTTAAATAAATATTTATTTTGATTAATTCTGCAGATAATATCAAAACAGTAACTCAACAATATTATGTTTTAAAATGTTCAGTGAAATAATTTTAAAACGAAAACGTTTAAAACGAAATATACGTTAACACGTAGTAATACAACAGGCCCAATAAACTAATATGTATTTTTTTTGCATTTTTTTCTCAACTTTTCTTCTGGGAATGTACAAAATACGGAAAACACCAGCCGGATTTGACTGTCCTACTCTATCATCGGAAGAATTTGTTGCAGTAGATGATGATAACGTGTGTGTGTGCAGTCCTAATTGCGGCAAAGACATTTAAGAGTTTGTTCAAAGCTCAAAAAATATCATAGATTAAAATTCAGACGACTAAAATGAAAAGAATAATGTAGCTTCCCTCGTCATCAGAATTGATGAACATTAAGAAAAAAATGAACAGTTATTTAGACGCAATTTTAAGTATTAAATGAACAACAAAATGGACGACATCTAAAAATTTGCCGACACAATTTGATGCTAAAAAGTTCATTTACCTACGCTAAATTAACAGAGCCATTTAGGAAAAATAAAGAACTGAAAATTAACAATATATTGTGTTATTACTTTTCCCACCCGACTGACAGTAACATCAAATAGAGTTCCACGAAGTTCATTCTAGGAGGGGGAGGGGACAGATTACGTTTATCGCTTGGTCCGAGGCTTCAAGCACCACGCTGGTGACGGTGCATTTTATATCAATTCCTCCCCAATTTTGCGGGAGTATTCCCATCCTCTTCTTCAACCGTCAACCTCTAAACAGAACTTTAGACCTTGAGAATATTTAGAATGCTCCTTGCCGAATGATATGATGTAAATAAACGTCCGTGATCCATCCTCCGAGATTCCAACCCAGGACCATCGGCACAGCAGTCAATGCCACTAGCCACTATTCGTTTAGAGCGTCTTTGGTGCTAATGCCACCAATCTGACGGTGTCAGATTGAGGCCCACGAAATTCAGCGTGGTAAGGGGCTAGATGTACGCTTGTCGTTGGACGTAGCCTTGAGCACCAAACAGGTGACAATACGATTAAGCACCGTTCCACCCGAATTTTGAGGGAGAACATCATGGAGAGGGTCAGGGGTCTCCCACCTGCCATCCCCTGCCACCAAACATACGAGAGGACATGCGGCTCGACAGCTGTTTAGAGTTGGCACTATATATTTACAAACATCCATGTCATCACCGGGATTCGAACCCAGGTCCTAGAGAACAGCAATCAATGTCACTAACCGCTATCCAGTTAGAGCGGCTTTGGCGCAATGTTTCATACTTATGACTTTTTATTTCCAGATGGATCTTAAAAGATCTCTAACTCAGAAGTTTCTTCGAGGTATTTTCTATTTCTATTAACACTATATCATTGATAAAGCCCATTCTCACATATTCTGCAGAGACGTGGACAATGATCGACATAGAAACAAGGAGACTTTTCTGTACAGTAATACCTTGACTTATGCTACCCCGACTTACGCGAACTCGGAGTTACGCGGTATTAAAACCTCGTCACAATTCGTCTTCCTTTTTTCAATTCCTACTATTAGCTCACAATCTCTATTTATTTATCTTGGTGGAATTTTCAATCGTTAATAAAATACATTTTAAAACGCTCAATTGAGCTGAAATTTCATATACAGGATTATTTTGGATGACAATGCAATAATTTAATTATAATTAATAAAAATTAATTTATTAAAACTAATTATTTAAAGAATTGCAAATACAGCCACGTTGGCGACATCTGTCAAAACTTGAAAAGTTTTTTTTTCTCACGTCTTAAAGCATTCAGTTGAACTAAAATTTTATTTACACAATTGTTTTGGATTACAAAACGATACTTTAATGATAATGAATAAAAATTTAATTACCACTTACTATTGTGATTCTGTCATATGTTTCTACATATTTATAATAATTTTAGCTATTTAATAAAGAGTAACTAAAATAAAATTTTTCTTTGTTGATCTAAGTAGGAGTTTACTTAATAAGTTTCACTTGTATGTAACGGAATCTTTGAACTTGACGCTTTTACCCCAATGACATTAATTTTTTATCCTTATATTAAGAATTGTTTTTTTTGTTTGTTTGTTTTTACTTTTTAGTTCGATTAACCATAAAAGCGTGTGTTTTTTTTTTTTTTTTATCATCACTGAAACTCGAGAGGAATTATTGAGAGCCTGATAAAATTGGTAATGTGATCGAAGTTATCGCGAACATACCAGGCAAATAAATGTAGAAGTGGATAGTGAGGACGTTGAAGAACTGCTGGATTCCCTCAATCAAGAACTGACAATGGATGAGCTCGTAGAACTGCAAGAGCAAGACAGAAAGAACTTGAGTCTTTAGACCCAGCTCAATCAGAAGATCTAAATGACGGTGCTGGAACCTTAACAGAAGGTCTCAGTTTAAATTAAAAGGTGTTATAAATTTTAGAAAATACAGACTCAAGCAATGAGCGTATTGTTCCAAAAAAATAAATAAATTATTAGCATACCACGACGAAATTTGCAGGAAGAAAAATCTTTGAGCCAGCAGACTACATTGTTACATTTTATGAAACGTTCTACATCAAAATAACTTCGGTTTGTGATTTTGTATTTGTGTAAACTAACATTTTACCAAGCATTTTTTTTCTAAATTATTATTTTCTTTCGTCTCCAGTTAAAGCAGTGCTTCTCAAACTCTGATTATTAGCGACCCAGCATTTAGTCATATAATTTCCATAACCCCCCTTCCATACAAAAAAAATTTATAAAATTCAATAATACAATACTTTGACACAAAAACTACAACACGACTTCTACCTCTTACGTACCACCGACATATATAAACGTCATTCTAATCAAAACGATAACTGCCTTGGACGTATATATGCGTCTTTCCTTAGTACGATTTTTTCTGTGTACTGCTATGCATAAAATTTTTCCGAAGGCCTAGGAATGCAATAAAAGGGCCTTGACAGTGTTTACGAAGGTTTTGCTTTATATATATATACATACATATATATATATACATATATATATAAACATATATATATATATACACACACATATATATATATATATACACACATATATATATACACACACATATATATATACATATATATATATATGAAAGAAATATGTATTATATATCAAAAACAAGAAATAATAGATAATGAACATAACAAGAAATAGCGTAATAAAAATATAAAAGCTGAACATGAAGAACAAAATTATAGATAAATAAAAAAGAAACTACAAAAAAGAAGAACCTAGCGAGTCAGAAAGCAATTTCGGACTTAGGACCGAATAAGTGGGGTTAAACTAGTTTGAAGGCGCCAACCTTCCCCCTTTGCAACTCGGTAGGAAAAACCAAATAAAATAAAATAAACAAAAATTCAGAGTATGTAAAAACTCAGAGAGTATGATAAAACCACTCACTACTATTATGTAACAAACTTCCAAACTCTTAATGCAGAAGAATCGCAAAACAAATACGTAAGAAATATAGAAAAGTTCTAAAACAATTACATAAAATAAGTATTTTTCAAAAAATAATTTAACAAAATTTCTTTACTCACAGAGCTTTTACGAAGAGAATCAAGCATCTTGACATCAATGAAAATCAATTATTCACCAAGTTAAAAAATTCGAATATACATAAACACATCTTTTGAGCTAACTTTTAAACCAGCCAGCAAAGACAGATATAAAAAAAGACGACAATCAAATATGGTAGAATTTGAATTGGTTGATTGCCAAAAATGTAAATTTGCTAGGCTCTAATTTGGTTGGTTGTCAACAATATGTAAGATGTTCAAGATGTGTGTGGAAAAAATGTAAACTGTGATATGAGTGTTATCATATAATCTTCACAGCAAGACCACTAACATGCTGACTTTGAAATCCTATTGTTGTGTGGTGGTTTTGGAATTAGAAGTAGCAAGAGACGGTTAATGTATTTGTGATGAGTATAAGTTCTTAAAAAATTAAAAGGATATTCATGATATAAACAACATTGAAATTTTTTTTGATATTATTGTATTTATCTATTTTGTGGGTAGTTAAGTTATCATTTCTAAATAAAAAATTCAAAATATTTCTGTAAATTGATAAATGCAAGCTACTATTCCATACAGGAATTTTAATTATATGGAACTTAAACGAATCTCTTTTGTCAAAAATGTTACTGACTACATTATTGTTAATAAGATGCAAGTCCAAATCCAAGAATTCCACCATATTAGAGTTGAAGTTAGTTTTAAGGAGCTTGTGTGAGATAATCAGGGTAGAACGTAATATTTGGTGTGTATTCACTATTTTTACCAAAAATTATTAAATCATCTATATAGCGATAAATCAAGTAAGAATCATTTACAACATGATATATTTCAAAAAAATGTAAATATAGGTTTGCTAAACAATTACTAGCTGGACCTCCCTGAGGTAAACCTTTGATCTGTTTATAAAGATTCTGATCAAATGAATGAAATTTTCTTTTAATACGAGGTCAACAAGAATATCAAATTTTTCTTTTTTCATTGAAGTATATAATTCATATTTATCATAAATTAACTGTAGAACCTTAATTATATCGTCAATATCTATAGAATTAAAAAGGTCCTCGAAATCAAAGCCATGCATGGAAAAAATTGACATATCCTTAGTAAATCTAGCAATATCTAAACTATTTTTAATTATTGCTGTGTTTTGTAAGTTATCAATTAGATTGTAAGATCTTCCCAGACTTCGTGATATATGTATTGTATCCATTAGTGATACTACGGAATTTTATAGGGCTTTTATGAAATTTTGGTGTTAAAAAAATACTTGGATATTTAATTTTATTTAGATGAATATTCAGTCTTTTGTTCAAAGCTAAAAGACGATTATCATCTTCTCTATTGTTGTGAATTGATTTTTGAAATGAATTATTATTTAAAATGTGGTTACTTAATATTTTACTGTAAAAGTATTTACAAATTATGTCATAATTAGCAGAGACCTTATCAACATATGTAATCACGAAGTCATTTGGGATATTTTCTATTGATGATTTAAGATCTTTATACATAATTTCATTTTCAACAGTGAAATCTAATTCCCGAATTTCTGTTGCTACATAAGACCTAAATTGATTGAAAGCTTCAATCGGCATTCCGTATTTAATTGCAATTTTAAGGTAGAATTTATCTAAATCTTTTATGATTTGTTTCATAACGTTAGATTTATTTTTTGTGACCATCAGTCTAAAACCGGTACCTTTTTCCATAAAATTTCTTAACAAATCATCTTTCATGATGCCAAGGTCTCCTGTGACAACGTGCTGATGATAATCATCAATATAGTCCCGATATAGATTGCATTTACATGAATCTGAACTTAGGAGCTCCGAGACTTGATTATAATTAAATATAAATCTACCAAGTTTCTTGTTGTATTTGAAAGCCTTTTTAATAATAATATTTTTAATAGGAAAAAAAAAGGATTGATATTTTTGAAATATACTTGAAAAATTAATTTTGTTAAAGGATTTATTCATAAATAATAATGTACAATATTCTGTAGAGTAATTTTCACTTGCATCTAATTTAATATTCATTTTTTGTACTAAATAGTTATTAAGGTCTCGAATCATATGCATACCATGAGAATCCCGAAATTTATATCAGCTTAAAATATCTGTCATAATTTTAATTTCAGTTTTATTCATGCCAAACATAAACGACTTAATTAAGCCTGTGTTGTAGTTATCATCAAAATTAACAGCTAATTCTAACATAGAATTTTTGAGGATTGTCATGTCTCTAGTAACTCTTTTTCTACGTTTAGCTCTTGAAATTCTCGCTAAACCAATATTATTACTATTATCAATATATTTATCAAAATTCGGAATATATAATGAATCCTCGGATTTTTGTTTAAAAGTTAGCAAGACACTTTCACCTTTCCAGATAACATTCAAACCATAAGGATAATATGATCTAAATGAACCTATAAAAAAGTTTTCGAACCATAATCTTTGTTTAATATTTGGCACTATTCTAAGTATATGTACAGTTATGTTATGGAATCCATGTTTATGAAATATATATATATATATATATATATATATATATATATATATATATATATTTCATAGGATTCTGCTTATTCATTCCTTTTCTCTTCCCCCATACTTCACATAGGCGGAAAACGGTGGCATTGTGGAGCGATTTTTGTACCTTATAACCAGCACTTAAGGGATTAATTATAAACCGTACAAATGATCACGGTAAATATTACTTTTTGAATATCATTTTTATATGACAAGCCCATGGGGCACTGGTAATTTTTAACTTGCTCTTAACTTAGTATTGTTAAATTAATTATCAAATACATTGCGCATTACTGATATCTGTATAACTGAATTATATCAGTGTAAATGTGTATTTTAGTTTTTATTATGTCAGAATGTATTTTGTGTTTGTTTACTTTTCATCAATCAATAATTTTTTTAATAATCTTTTGTTTTCGACTTTTCAATATGCTCAAGCCCCCCCCCCAGGGAGGCGCGCCCCACAGTTTGAGAAGCGCTGAGTTAAAGCCAAAAATAATTTGCAAGTATTTATATTTGAAATTCCTTGGATGCTCTTGGCAAAATTAAAACCCATTACAGGTTTGCATCGTCAAGAGCTCAGATGCCTCCCTCTGGAGAGGAAACTGGGAGTCAAAATTACATGTGGCGATTGACATGGTGGCACATGGTGGCGCAATCAAAAAAGATACTAGTTTCCGGGAAAAGTACTGGGACTGCAATGGTACAACAACAATCGGCAGAACATTAGAAATAAAAAAATATGTAAAATTATACCCCGATTTATGCGAATTTAATTCACGCTGTTATCAAACAGTTCCACATATCGCGTAAGTTTGGGATATAACTGTATTTGAAAGAAGAGTTTTTAGAAGTATTTTTAGAGGCTTAAAATGTGATAACATTTGGAGAAAAAGAGCCACACAATTTAGAAATTTATAATATTTTTTAAAAAATAGTTATTGTTGATCATTGCAATATAAAAGGTTGAAATGGGACGGATACCTTATAAGATTGGAAGACAATCGAACCACAAAAGTTATCTTTGTGTCCAGACCATAAGGTACTCGAAAAAGATGAAGACCAAGACTCAGGTGGATCTCTATTGCCTAGAAAACGATCTCAAAACTATTAATATCGGAAACTTGATAAGTCATGCCAGGAACAGGGCAGCCTGGAATGGAATTATGACAAAGGCCAAGGCCCGCCCTGTGATGTTGTGCCAGTGAGGAAGAAAGGATCAATACTGTAACTAAAATGCATTATTTATATTTCTGTTTTAAAAATCCATAGTAAAATTGTAAAATTTTGTTTTATGCCTTGAGTTGCCAAAAAAAATCAAAATAACTTATTCTAGGTTTCCAATAATAATAGCCACATAATTCAAATTATTTTGTTATTTTATTTTTGTGTTTTTAGTTTTATATTATTAATTGAAATTATATTAATATTGGATAAAAATAATTGATTCTAACAATAATGTCCTTTTCATGAAAAATGAAGAAAAGTATACTGTTTAAAAAATGTATAGAGTTTTAAAGATTTACAATAAGAATTACTTATTTCCAATAAAATTTCGTTAGTTATTAGTGGTTCAACGATATTTTCGAACACATGATACACCACGTGGTTTCGTTTTTCCGCTCATACCACCGAACTGTTTCATCACGTCGTCTAGACTAAGGAGTGGTTCAGGTGTTTTCAGCGCTAAGCTCACTATCGACTTAACTGCATGCTGACATCGCTTGTTACACATTGAATCTCTTTATGTTGAGTAGTGTAATTTTCAATCTAGATTTTAAAATATTATTTATGCAAACTTTTTCAAAATGTTTTACTTTTGTGATTCTCGAGGGAAAAAAACTTAAAAGCAACTTCTTCCAGCTAAAAAAGTAGCTTTAATTAGTACTTAGCCATTAAAAATCAATTTGTCAGCGAATTCCTTCCCTATAATTTTAGTTTCCTGCTTCTATTATTCAATAAACCAAATATTCCCCCTAGTTTTAAGAAAAGAAGTACTCACAATACATAAAGTGTAAGAAAAAAAAGAGTAATCATTTTTATTTTAAATATTTTATAATAATAAATTAATATTGGAACATACCATGTATGCTGTTTTTCCAGCAGCAATGCTCGCGTTGTGGGAAAATTGTTTTACAGGCAAAGTTTGCTTCCCAGCGTGAATTTGAAAAATAAGACTATGGCAACCATAAAAGATGCAATCAGGGTTATCAGATTAGCGATTTTATCAGACTTGGAACGATTTGGTTAAAAATGCGATATTGCTGAGGAATTCTCGAGAAGACTCTGGGATCGATTCTTCTAGAAATTATATCATGGGGCTATAAAAGGCCTTTTGAAACAAAGGTCAGGGGAGTTCAAAAAATGTGTGCACATTGATTGCAATAAAGAGAAACTTTATCTGCCTGAGTTCCTTCCAGTGAGAGCTCTTTCTGGAACGTTGTAAAGTTTGTTTTTAACGAGTGCGTTTTGAACTATTATAAATCTGTATCTGTGTCTGAGCGTACGGTGTATTGTACCTGTTCGCCTTCTCTATTAATAAATCTGTTATTATTTAAATGGTTGGAGTCGTCACCTGCTTTTCCTCAGTTCAAATTTCCAACAATATTATAGCGTGACGTTAAAAAGTGAGGTTGACTGCTTTCCGGGGCAATGAATCTTCCGAAAAGTGGTGACTGAGCGGTGACGTTATCAAGAACTGGCGATAACTCCTTGAAGTAGTAACTATGCTGGAAATGACGATTGTGACAAGAAGCGATAGCTTTGACGAAAAGATGGTTCAAAATTATGAAGTCCGTCGCAAAAAGCCCTCGCGTAGCTGTACAGTGAGACGTTGATTTTCATTCAGTCACTCATTGTTTGAAAAATGCAACTACAAATGCAACTTTTTTCTATAAAAACTTCACAATGCACATTTAAATTAGGGGTCTTCAACCTTCAACGCTCAAGGGCCATATGAATGATCCCCCAGCCACATCTGTAAATTTACAATGATTCTCAGGCCACAAGGCTGTCAAAAAATAATGTAGTCGTGAAATTTAAATGAAAAAGGGAGGTTTTTGTTTTAGAAGACTAAAACTGTGATTCTGAGGGAAAATATGGTTTCACAGATTTTTTTGTATATATATATATATGTGTGTGTGTATTTTATGTAGGAAGTCGAATTAAAATGTTTTGAATGCTAAAGATTAAAGTCCAAATTTTCTTCTGAAAACTTCTGAGATTTTATGCATACTGAGATTTTTTTTTTATTTTTAAAATAATGTAAGCTACAATGAAATTTTTGATAAAGTCTTTTTAAGAAAATTTTATCTCAAATGTATATCAAGTTTATAAATAAAATGTTTTAATGTTCAAAATTAACAGAAAAAAAATGGCGTTTATTATAATAAAATCAGACATGGCCATTTTCCTGAAATTGCATCAGATTCAATTGAAGGGCCACTAAAATGCCTCCAGTGGGTCATTCGTGGCCCCCAGGCCACGGGTTGAAGGCCCCTAATTTAAATCATACAACTTATCTTTTTCAAAAAAAATACAAATATATAAAAGAATTGATCATTAAAAAATAGTAAAGTTTTGTTGAAGAGTTGATGAATTAGTTTCCAAATATACGTAATAATATTCTATTATGTATAAAAGCCTAATCTCATAGTATATGTTCGTTCGTAACTAACAAGGAAATGTTTGTCATCCGATTATTCGACTTTTCCTGTAATTTATTTCATTTTTAAAACACTAAGTTCACAAATTTTGGTGATCCTTTGACGTGGTTTTAAAATTATTTTTTTTAATTTCTTCCTTTCTGCTGGTTACATTACAGTATATATATATATAATCTTCTTCTAATCCTCTTATGCCCTGCCATTTCTATCCAATATCCATTACAGTACTGGTTGTATAACTTTCTATTTTCATACATCACGGTTCCTTCATAAAGTAAATTATCGCACAAAATAATGTTATAAAGTAGACCCAGAGGTAAGTTACACTTCCAAAAAAGGCAGAATTATAAGCAAATTGTTTTTGAACTTACAGTTATAAAAGAAATTTTAGCGATGAAATATTTTACATATTTTTTCACAATTTAAATATAATTCTATAGAAATGTTGCTTATTTTTAACACATTTAGGTACATTTTATTGTTTTCATACAAATATAATAGAAAGAGAACTTTAGGAGGTCCATTAAATTAACAATGCAATCCCTATTTTAAAAACGACAGGCAAATAGAAGCCTTTGTTTATAAATAGATTTAAGTTAGATTTGGCCGGGTGTTTTAATAAAATACCTAAGCAATTTCAAAAATACATTTTGTCTAATAAAAAAATGCCGGGGTTTTCAATGCGAGTTTTTTTAAGACTCGCAGATTACGAAATAAAGAATTTTCTATGTTATGTTCTCTATCCTTCTAAGAATAGGATGTTAAACATAAAATTGGAATAAATAATTTTCAAAATGCAGAAGAAAATCTAAATAATATTTTTTAAGAGTGATATTGAAAAAAATTGTTCATTTCATCTACTTATATTAAGTCAAAATGGTAACCAAATTTTAAAAAGAGGTTTAAGTGTATAGTTTAAAAAGTGTATTTTTGATTACATTTAACTTTTTTTTGAAAATATTAAAATTATAATTCACATTTTAATGTAAATAACCTAACCAACAATTCGGTAATTTAATAAATCCACTTTTTTATTACATTAAATGAAATATTTTTGATGAGGTTTAGTTAGTAAATAAAACGTTCCATGGAAATAAATCATTTTTTAAATTGAATCATTACGTATTTAACCGAATTAAGGTATCAGACACCGTTTGGAAACGTGATTTTGAGGAAGAGTGTAAATGATTAATTTTTTTGATATTTAATGTCACATGAATTAGAATACAGATAACATTATTTCCCGAATATTATTACAAGAAAAAATTATCTAAATGAGTTTTTAGGCAAAAAATGAAGAAAGAAATACACTTTTTTTCAAAACGTTTTTCTTTTATTAAAAATACTTCTAGAATAATAATATTTGCATAATAATCTATGCATAACAAAAGTTGGTATAGGTTTTGCCATAACATAATTGGTATTAGTACAATACTTCTTTTTATGAATGCTTATTGAAAATTCCTTAAAAAATGTATAAATTCTGAGTTCAATTTTTTTTAGATAAAATAAGTATTGCTTTGATTCAGAAATGCATTCCAACTTTTTTCACATAGTATAGGTATAAAAAATTCAAATTATTAGGAACAATAGAAAGAAGGTCTTGGTATATTTTAAGTGAGGACAATTTAGTTATTTTATCTTTCTGAGATAAGTCAGTTTAAAGTTTTGATTTGCTATAGGAAAGTCAATAAAAGCGAAAGTAAAATCTCTCATAATTCTGCGTTTTTTTTAAGTTTAGAGCTTTCAAATTTTGTGAGTATATAAAGAATAATTTAAATTAAAAAAATTAAAAGGATTTTTGCAATTGAATCGTACTGCGTCCCCTTAAGTTATACACTTTTGCAAAATCCCGGTTTCAAATGATGTTAGTTAAATTCTTAAAGAATATACATATTCCATGTTAAGACAGAAGCAAGTCTTTAAGATATAAAACTTCTAATTTTCTCTTTATTATGAATGACTCATAATCCGGTTTACATCAATTATTTAACTAATAAATTTTCCCAAATCTCTTAAAATATCTAGAGATTTATTATGGCACGACAAATATGTCCTTCACTATAATTCAGTTTAGTTTCCATAGCTTAAATCTAGTCCATCTGTGTACTCATCATGCTCAAAAAGGAACTATTTTTAATTCCTATGATCCGGAATAATGAATGATCTGATATCAGTTGCGCTTAAGGAATTTATAAAGCTGTAGAAAATCTCAATTTCAACCCATCTGTCACAATTTTGATCAGCTGCAATTTTTTTAACTTTAGGATGCAGACTAACTTTGTTTGAGAACTGTGTTCTTAAGATTTGTTTTAATCCTAAATGCAAAAAGAATACTTTTACGAAAGTCGTGACACTTAGGACACCTCCGTGGTGAAACATTCATTACTTGAGTACCTACGCCAAATACAGATGTTAGGTCGAGTGATATAAGTATAGGATTAATTCAGATGATGTATTCAGATATTTTAAAATTTCATTTACAGCCATGAAGGTCTACATAGCTCTATTGCTATTAGGAATTCTTTTGGCACTCGGTGGTAAGCATTTTTTTTTATTAAATTTATTTTTTTTCTGACATGTCCGTTGCTTTTGTAACTTACAATAATTTATTGGGTTGAAAATAACAAATAAAATAAATAATTGGCTGTATTACATTTATTTTTCTAAACAATAATAATCTTTTTTTTTAAATTTTTACCATTTATATAATATAAACCCTTTTAAAAACCTTTTGTTAAATTGTGAAGCGAATCAAGTTTTCAATGTGTAAAGGAAACCGAAGTTATTAATCTAAATACTTTGCTATATTAAATTAAATTCAAATTCAAATATCATTATTCTTTCAAAAATTAATTTTCATTGGCATACTTTGAAACCACTGTTACTTATAATTGATACTTAATCCGTTTGTTATATTATCAACTGTTTTCTGTTAAGAATTGAATACAATTTTGAAAAAAGAATAGAATTTACACATCTAATGTAAATGAATCAAACAGAATTTTATTTATAATTCAAAAACGAAATTTTTGATCCAACGTACACAAAAGTGTTTACACACACGCCATATATATATATATATATATATATATATATATATATATATATATATATATATATATATATATATATATATATATATATGAATAGAAACAATACACTGAATAAATATATTCATATAATTATATAAATTATATGAATAGAAATCTTTATCTAAAGTTGTAGTCCAAATTACCTCTCCGTGCATATAAGAAAAACACAACATATAAGAAAATTAACAATCATTAAATTTTTTCTTTTGTATTTTAAGGATATTTTTCGGTGTAAACTCATTTGTTTTACATCCAGTAGATTTTATTTGAAAGCTACCATAAATTCAAATTAGTGTCGTCCATAAGAACAGGATTTGGGGGTTCAAACCCTTCCATATACTAAGGCATTTTTAATTTAAGTTTTTTTTAGTACAAACCTTTCTTATAAAAGTAGACTGCGTACGCCACTGATTCAAATTTAGTGTAACGTGAAACAATCGTTCCAAGACTATGCACTACAAAACCTAAACTACACAAAACAACAACTACAAAACCTAAAGAGGAATTCATCATAGAATAAAAGTGAAAACATGCTTGGTGAAACAAACAACTTAACCCTCCACCAGGCGCAGCTGGCCTGAGAGACAAGCAAAAGCATTTTGTGTAAAATTAGTGATTTTGGTTATTTTAGCTAAAACTTAATTTTCTTCATTGAACTGATTCTCTTTCGTACAATTTGGTGTAATTTCTTTCCTTTGCCGGTTTTTTTAAATTAAAATTGACTTAACAGGGGGTAAAATATGTTGATGGTCTCTCAGACCCGATGCGCCTGATTAAGTTTCGTTCAAAGGTGTGCCCGTCGAAGGGTTAAGTATTCTTTATTGTAAATTAAAATGCATAAAAGAGATTAGTAAATAAATAATATTTGTTTTTAGCTCCATGCATCTATTTATTTGTTTAGTTTTTGCGTGTATGGAACTGATTCTGGGCATATATTGACGTTTAGGGACGAAAAAATGAATTGTGATCAAATTATTCAATCAAACTATATTAGTTTTTAATTTTTGGCATTATAAATTAATATGGTGTTTTTATAACAGGAAACATAAATTAAAACTACCGCGTTGGAAATAAATAGTACATAAAATCGTACTTTATTCAACAAATTTTCTCATTACTCTGTATGGGGATATTGAGATTAAATGGAATTTAATAGAAGCAAGGGATAGACATCATTAATTCTTGTAAAGAATATCAGCAAAAGTGACCTTCATTAAGCATAAATTCTAATGAAGCAAATGTTAAATATTTCATGGTATTAATTTTCTCCCATTTATGTTCAGAATATAAACTGTATTTTACTTGCTTATAATTTAATACTATGTTTCCTATGAAATAAGACCTAATCACAAACTAAATCCTAGTATAAGTTTTCAAGATGCTCGCAATACCCTTAGACTTAAAATAAAACTCAGTTAAAAGCACCAACTAAAAAGCCTTTTGACATTTACAAACGGTACAACACATGAGCACAGATGATAATAAGAGACTTTTAAGGCATGGGCTAAATAGGCCCCAGAGAAAGGCGTCGGCCTCAGAGGGGTGCCTAAATAAGATCATGATCTGAATCATTTTAATAGTCAAATATTCGTCTCATACATATTTCTCGAAAAACTGGTAATTTCGATTCGTATGCCAATTAAAAACTGTTACAAGCATGAATTATCATGTCTGTCATTCGTGTCTGGGCCTAGGCATACCACTTACACAATCCTTACTTATTTAGTTGAAAGTCGACAGTCGGTCGAGTTGGTTTGTGCTTAGGTTTTGTAAGATTGTCTGTCGCGTACATTTATTTGTTACGGATTGCCATTTGTACGAGTATTTTACAACGTATGCTATATATTGTTTATTTAAAAGTGTCGTAAGTGAGACCTACTTATGCATGAGAGCCAAAGGTCTCAAGAATTATTAAGACATCTCTGTTGATAACTGTGCATGGACGCAACTGTTAGCTGTATTGCAACGGATGATTAGTACTTGATTGTATAAAACATTTGATCGAAATAACATATTTGCCCTCATATAAGGGAGTTCAAAGAAACAGCTGTTCATCAGAAGAGAAATGTAGAAGATTTCAGGTGTTCCGCCAAGTAGAAGTAAAATATTTGTGGAAGAGTCCTGAGTAAGAATCTTACAACTTTATCTAAAACGAAGAAATTTGATCTCTCCAATGGGTCGGAAAGGGTGATTAGAGTTCTCTACCTCAATCAGGTTATAGACGAGACAAATGACAACAAGCGTAAGTCGGGATCAGATTTTGGTAATCATTACTTTCTGAGTTGAAAGACATTATCTGTGAACTGATTGCTGAAAAAAAGTGTTCGAAAGCAAGATTGATGTTAAAAGAAACTTGCTCTTCAAATTAACACAGTTTTACTAATTACCAAAATTCAAAAACTGGTTGGATAGCTTCCTTCAACGTTGTGTATGAGGATTAGCTTTATGATGATGCTTCAGAAAAAAGATAAAACATCTATATTACAATAAATGTACTTTCTATACAAGAATATGCAAATAAATGTGATTCATAAGTTACGATACATCCATAGTAAATAAACCCTATTGTGTCTTTTGCTGCAAAAATTAACCTAAAAGTGGTTTTATTTTTTGAAACACACGGTAGTGTGATAATCAATGGAACAAAATAATCAAAAGCATTGCAAGAAGTTATGAAATATTATAGAATACCATATCGAGTGACATTATGGAAATTTTAGTGTGTCTCAAAAATCAAAAATCAATTCTCTTTAGCTCTAGGGCTATTACAGATAAGGAATAGATTTAATTCCATGTTCATTGCTATCTAGACATACTTTTATTAAAAAATTTCATTGACAGAAATAAAAATGTTTTGTAACGAATTTTATCATGAATTTTTATCTCAGGAATGAGAAGTCACAACCGATTATATTAACATTGGTAAAACTTTAAAAATATGGGGATCCTCTCTCTGTGCTTTTATTCATATTGCTTCCAGATAAACTTTAAATATTTTCAAATAATTTTACAAACTTAATATAAGCATTTTTATTCGAATATATATATGGCATACAATTTATAAATGATATTGCTCAATTTATTAATTAAAGTAAAATATTATGCAGAAAAATATTAATTTTTTTTCTTCTTTGTATCATTATGATGCTTTTTACATATAATTATTTTAACTCCAAATAATTTTTATTATAGCAGATGCAGCAAGACCAAATAAATCAGGTTAGTAAGAATCATGTGTATTCTCCTTTGGAAAGTCCTATACTTTCTATTTTAATATAAAGTAATATTTTAGGTGGTAATCAAGAGAAAAACTAATCATCGGAACTATTTTTTAGAAAACTTATTTTGATTTTTATTAATTATATCCTTAACAATCTCGTCGAATCAAAAGAAGTCATTGAATGCCAGAAAATACAGGTAATATTCAAAAATTATTCCCTACAAATGTTCAAACGCCATAAATTTGCTCGTGCATGTCCGATTACAGTACATTGTCATAGTTTTTAATATTATTCTTCTATTATTTTCTTGTGAAAAAAATTCAAAATTAGGAATCTATTTTCTACAGAAGAGAAATCTAATGGAGTACTTCCAAAAATTTCAATCTAATGCATAACTACCCGAAAGAATACCATGTTTATAGAACGGAAAAATAACAGGTATTGCCGAACTGGAATACAGCATTTAGATTCGTACTCTGGCGAATTATATTGCATAGTCTACATAAAAATAATTCATATGTCACAATTTTAAATGAAATTACGGGTTTTTTTATCTAAAAAAATGTAGTTATAAATTTTTTATGCTTTCTTTTAATACAGAATTAAATTTTTCTAAATATTCGCCAGAATATTTTTAATGAACTAATAGGGAAAGGGAATGCTCGAAAACATATTAAAATTTCTTATATGGGCGAAAATAATGGCGCATTTGGCAACTCTTTTTTTAATTTGGTGATATCTGTTGCTTTGCCAAAATTGGTCAAAGGTTATGATCCATTGTAAAGGTCTTTGAAAGATTTATAATTTTTTTAGTTACATAAGTATAATATTATTCATGGATTTCTTAGGGATCTACATTATATTTATGAATTTGTAGCAATATTTTTCTATATATGTTATGTTGAAATATTGTTATACATGTTTAAAGTAAAGGTTTTAGAAATAAATGCCCGATTTATGCTTTGAAGTAATACACACAATAACACAACGGTCCCGACAAATTACTATACATTTTCATGCATTTTCCTCCTTAACACGAAAAAATTTATCTTCAGGGATTAAAAAAAAATACGGAAAACACCAGATGCGCACGAGCGAGATTTAAGACGAGTGTGAAAGGAACGATAGATGGTTTCACCTGTTTCGTGGAAAGGAGGCTAATTAAGCTTTGAAATAACCTCGGAATAGCCTGGATACCAGTCAGTTTTGTTTATCTAAGTTATTTGACCCTCGACCCCTTCGAACACCACAGAAAAACATCTAATCTCGCATCAAATGGCTTTGGAATTTGGTGACGAATACATCGCAGTGTTCGTAAAACTAAAAAATTTCAGTTTTTTTTTTTTTTAGAAAAAAATTTTTTTTTTTTAAACGAGAGTAACGGCAAAGAGATCGAGACTCATAAATGTAGTTGACGAAACGAAATGAGAGTGCCATTATCATTTCACGAACAAATATAAACGAAATTATCAAAAATCTTCAAGCTCAAATTTCGCATTAAATGTATTCGTATAATTAATTTTTAATTAATTATTCAACTAACGTTTTGTTGTCTCTGCCGTAACATTACTTTATTTAACATTGAAAATTATTATCAAGCTCTTTTACAAAATTTTTTCAATTTATTTTATTATGTGCTGCCAAATTCTGAAATTTTTAAAAGCGTACCGCAACAAAACAAAAGGTTGAGAATCACTGCCGTTGATGTTTAAGTTTGGAAATATGTACCAGTACCGGTGTCCTTCTCGTCTCTTGTCTGAGGTTCAAAATTACGAGAACCACCACTCGTGGAGCTTCAGGGTGCAACGTTAGTAAAAATCAAATCAAACCGGGAAATTCTATACTGTTCAGTATGCTTTCTCTTATATGTGAGTAAAATTTACATTCGAAGCTGTTGAAATGAAAATTTAATTCTCAAGAATAATCTCTTTTATTTCTTTAAATATTAATGCAACTGAACTGGGACAGATATTTTCAGCACCCCATTAAATCAGCATGAATTAAAAATAAATAAAATTTAATTCAGTTTAATACTGTTTTGTTTTATTTCAATCCAACAAACATTTCAAAAGAAATTTGTATCGGTAACGAATTCTATTGAGAGTAATAATGTTGAGATATTTTTTTTCAATGACAATAACTTGAAGAGAACGTTTTGGTAATATAATAACGTTTGCCATGTGTTCTATGTTAAAATGTATGGAGGAAATTTATTACACGCTGCTGCATATTGAATTATTTTAATATTTTCAATAACTCTTATTTTTCTAAAATTCCACTTTTATGTATTCTAATGACATTAAATCAACATCTTTATTTCAGGGGGAAATGCAAACCCTCCTTCAGGTAACACATGCGCCAGTAGGCCAGTATGTCCTACGGGTTGTGCATTAGATATCACCGGACCATGCCCGACTTGTGATTGCTCAAGTAATTCATATTTACTTTATTCTATGCTTTACAAAAAAAATACTTTTGTTTTTATCTTGCTTTGTTGGAGAAGGAAAGTATTTTAGAAAGATTCAGTGTGACGTTTGAGATAAATAACGGTAGCGGGATGTACTTTAATGTAAACATTTAGTTTATTTACGTCACAGCTATTATTTACAGATTATACATTGAAGTTATTAATTTTATTCTAAGATTATTAGAGTTCAAAACAATGGTTTGTGAGAGGAGAGTACCCTTTCGGCGTCCACTCACTTCGAAGGTTCAAAGCATCTCTGGTTCTCTCTCTCTCTCCCTTCGGGGATCAGCGGCCGGCGCCTATTTTTAGCAGCGCATTATATCCTGCTAGTGGTGGAAAAGGGTCCCATGTGTGTCAAGGGGTTACGGGGAGTTCCAAGACTGGGCCACGCAATAACTTTCGAGATACAGGTGCAGAATGCACGAATGATGATTATTTCCACAAAGAAGCCAATTCACAGATGGGACGCGTGAAACGTTACAACAGTAGTATAGAAACGCTACCCCGACTTACACGAACCCAGAGTTAAGCGATTTTTAAATTTTGTCGATTCGTCTTTTGTGTATTTGTTTTTTTCATCGCTGAAACTCGGGAGTAATCAGTGTCAGAGACTGATGAAAGGGTTAATGTGATTGAAGAATTTAGACGTAAATAGCATGACGTTCAAGAACTGCAGGTGTGCACAGCCAGGAGCTGACAATGAATGATCTCATAGAAATGCATGAACAAGACATATAGAACTTGAGTATTTAGACCCAGAGCAACCAGAAGCTTCAATCACGTTTGAGAATTCGACAGTCCTCAGTTTAAGGGGACACAAAATGATTCAATTGACAAAATCGGTCAAAAAATCAAATCTAATTTTTTAGCCTAAATTATTCTTTATATACTTTTTTATGACCTCACAAATTTTGAAAGCTCTGAACTTGAAACATTCAGAATTATTATATCTTTTACGTCCGCTTTTATTCACATCCCTATGGCAAATCAAAATTTAATACTTATGTCAGAAAGATAAAATAACTAGTTTGTTTTCATTTAAAATGCTAAGGAAATTTTTCTATTACGCCTAATGGTTTCAATTTTTTTTACCTATTGCTAATAGTACATGTAACAAAAGTTGGTATGCATTTTTGAATCAAAGCAATGCTTATTTTTTTAAAAATAATTGAACTGAGAATTTATACATTTTTAAGGAATTTTCAATAATCATTCATTAAAATAAGTATTGTACGAATACCAATCATGTTATCGCAAAACACTGACCAACTTTTATTACACATTGCTTGACGTACTTTTAAATCAAATTTAATGCGTGTACGCAAATTTTTGTAGGAAGAGTAGCATTTTATAAAATCACTTCCCAAGTTTTAAGTTTTTTCCTTAAAAAAATTACATGGCTAGCTTTTTATGAAATTTTGAACACAAAATCTATTTTACATAGTATACTCACATAGGAGGCAACAAAAAAAATTTTGAAAATCCTTAAATTAAAAATTTTTTAGTAAATCGTACCAACCCCTTAATTGAAAAAGGGTTACAAATTTTAGAGAATATGGATTCCGACGATGATCGGGGTTTTTTCAATAAAACAAGGAATAAAAAATATTATTAGCATGCTACGAGGAAATTTTGTGGGAGAAAAAATAAGTCTTTGTGTGAGCCGGTAGATTACTTTGTTGGCCTTCTACATCAAAATAACTTCGGCTTGCGTTATTTTATTTGTGTTATCTAAGATTTTATTCAGCATTTTTTTTCTAATTTGTTATTTTCTTTCATTTCCGGGCCCCAACTAAAAAAAATTAATATGTATAATCCATGCGAAATCATATTCCGATTTAAATTTGGCTTACGCAGTAATCATTCAGTGCAACTTAACGCGTAAGTATTACTGTATAATACACACATTATTTCAAACGAAAAATAGCTACATTCAAATATTTTTTTTTTTATTTTAAGGTATTCGACTACTATCGGGACTGTGATTTTCCTAAAGCGTATAAATGGATAATATTTATGATATTTAGTACCACTTAGATTAGAATACTTGTATAAAATTATTTTAAGAATATTAGTATAATAAAAAATTATTTAAATACAATATTTTGACAAAAAATGAATATAGAATTATCTATTTTCAAAACAATCTCCTCTTACGAAAAATGCTTCAATAACAATAATATGTTACCTATATATAGCTCAGACCTATGTACAGAACCTAAACTAGGATTTTTGAAATCACTTAGAAGAGCATTTATCTATATTTTACTACAACAGAGGGGAGAAATTTTAAGAAAAAAACGCCGATAATTATTTCAATTGTTGGTAACTGAAAAATAATGCGAATTTTTCAAAATTCCTATTCAGACCCTCTTTAGAAATCTTTTCTTTATATAAGCAAAATATTATTATTATAGAAGTATTTTTATAAAAGGAGAACGTTTTGAAAAAAATGTTATTTTAAGTTAATTTTTTGCCAAAATTTTTTATTTAAATGAATTTTTTATCATAATGTTCTTTAAACAGTTTTGTAAATGTATTCTAATCTAAGTGACACTAAATATCATAAAATTAGTCATTAGTGCGCTTTTTTTTAAAATCACTGTTCCGAATGTAGTAGGATACCTTAAAGTTTTATTATTATTTACCGCACACGATCTACAGTGACATTAGACCAAGGCGTACGACATTCATCGCAGCAAGAATGTCGTTTTGGCCATAGCTTTGAGCACCATACAAATAACAGCTTGATGCGTTCCATTCCATCTCAATTTAGAGGGTGAACTCTTTGGGTGTAGGGGAGGAGTCAAGGGATATCCCATCCCTCTTCTTCTACCACAGGGGTCAGCAACCTTTTAGCCCTGTCTTGCCAAGCCAATATACCGATAAAATTTAGTGTGCTGCACTGTAAGACATATTTAAAGTTTTTGATTCCAGGAATAATGCATGCAGAGTTAGAGAATAGAGGTCAACAATGTAGAGAGAGAGATTTACAGTTTTCTTATATATTAATCTTGCTCCATTTAAGATATTGCTTAATATAAAAATAATATATATATATATATATATATATTTCTTCAATAAAATTTTTTTAAATTAACAGAATTGTACATATATCATGTATTTTAAACATACTTATTAAAATAAGAAGTAGACAACATAAAATAGAAATATTTCTCTCTATTATAGTTATATAAAAAGATAAATAAAAAGTTTAATGCTTGCACCACTATATTTTCATATCACAAAATCTGGGGTGTAATTTTTGACACGATTCTTCAGTTGTTAAACAATTTCTTTAAGGACTCGAAATATTTTTTATTTGAGGAATAGGTTTTTTACTTAGATACGTAGAACCAAAAGAGGAAAGCAGAATACAAGCAATTTTCTCTATTTAAACAATTAAATCTCACCAGCAATGACATTCTAGAATTTACAAAAGAGCTGCAAATTTATCCCTGGAGTTATTTTTGAAATTTTTTTGCAGTTCCGCAATTCTGAGGTCGTTTGTGAATTAAGCTACATGACCAACTTATCCACTTCCATCCACTCAAAAATTGACAAATTTGTAGAGTGGTGCTGAGTGCCACCTGTGGCACGTGTGCCATAGGTTGCCGACCCTTGTTCTACCGCAACCCTCTCAAGAGGAATTTTAGCTCGCCGAATATGTAATGTGCCCCTATGCCACACAGCATACATTTACAAATATCAACATATTCTCCGGGATGCAAACTTGGCCCCTTAGGCGCAGTGTTTAGTGTCCTTAACCCAGTGGTTCTCAAACTGTGGGGCGCGCCCTCTAGGGGGCGTGATAATCCTTCGTGGGATGCGCGAGCATATCGAAAAGTCTAAAATAAAAGATTATTTAAAAAATTATTAATTAACTGAAAAGAAGCAAAAAGTAATGAAAATATTACACTGATATAATATACTTATAAAAGAATCAGAAGTGTACACAATGTATTTGATAGTGAATTTATCCATACTAAACTAAGAACGAGTTTAATAAATATTAGTTGGGGAAATGGTAATAGTATACGAAGTACTTTTCTTTTCAATGCAAAAAATTCATCATCCATCCCTGCCCAAAATTGAAAAAGTGATTTCTTACTAAACTACCTTCTGATTTCGACACTTGACGTGAAATCTATGAAGATTTCTTCTTCGGCAGTTGAAAGCCTTTCTGTATCAATGTACCTGTGTAGTTAGTAACTTCTATAATTAAAAATTATTTTGCAATCTGTTCCAATTTAAAAAATTAGCAACAGAAAGTAAGTACTTGAAAATAACTTACTTAAATTATCCATTACTTAAAAGTAACATATACAATATTTGATATTTATCTTGATAATTTACACGATTTATAACTAAGGTCGTTTTTTTAGATTAAACGTCAAACGTCATCACATTATTATTGCATGCAATACTTGTTTTGTATAAAGGGAGGGGGCGATAGAAATTATGAATGAAAATTGGGTCGCACATATTGAAAGTTTGAGAAGCACTACTCTAACTACTAACCCGTCTGAGTGGCAGAAATTAATCCAATTAATCCTTGTACTATTTTAAGGTGAATTGGTACCCTAAAAATCACAAACCTATCGTTTTTTTTATTTTCCTTTAATCTTATTCTTTGCATTATTATCTTTCGATTGATATATCACTTGTGCATGTCGGAAAGTTAGAAGTTGAATAAAACTTCATTTGAAAACAAATTAGGCAATTCAGCCACACCCCTTTTAGAAAAAAAAAAAAGCTAAAAATGCGTTATGATAAAAAAATCTATTTTATAAATAGAAATAATAACTATAAAAAAGAATGTGTAGTATTAAAAGCAGAATATTTCCGAGGCAATACAATAATGTAATTTTTTTCTTCCTTGTGAAATGTGTGCATGTAAAATTTTAAATTAAGGCATTTTATATTAATAATTTTATAATTTCAGTTCTTATTCCTGATATATTTTTCATACAAATGTAATACTTTAATATTATAAGAAGAAAAACAGCTAAAATTTCTGTCGTGACAGAAAAAAAAAAATTTTTTAAGTTTTTTTCTTGAGTTTTTTTTGTGCAATTAGTACTCTCTAAAAGTTGATCATTTATAAAAATGTGTGGGTTGAAAACATATAAAAATGCAATTATTTTAAAGAAAAACGTATAAGTAATATCTTAAAGTGGTATTTTAAGTTTAATTAAGCTTATAATAATTATTTTTTCAGAATTATAAACTTTAAAGTGGTTTTCTCAGTTCGTGTTTTTCGAAACCTTAGTGCATTCAAAATGCTACTTCTTCGACAATCATAAACCAATCACTTCAATTTTTTTTTCCTGCGTGTTAAACATAAAGCATGTAATAAAATTAGGGATATGTTTTGCTATAAACTGAATACTTTTTTTTAAAAAAAAAATAAAATGTAAGACATGTTGGCTTTTTCGTTGATTTTTAGCCTGTATATCAACATTTTATTTTTTTCTCGAAAACGAATGAAGTTATTCTAAAATAGATCCCTAAAGTTCTTAAGAACATCCATAAGAATATTATAAAAAATTTCAGGTCAAAAAATTAATTTTTACAAAAGGAGTAGGATTTTTTGAAATTTTCCCAATTTTCTTCAAAAAATTTAAATTTTTAAAATTGTGTGAATAATATATGAAAATTTTCATCTGGTAACATTTTCTTGAATGGAAACATTGTACAAAATGCTAAAGTATAATTTTTAAATACGTAAATAAAGAAGTTTGCTCAAAGGGTGCCAAGTCCCCTTAAGCATCCTTACTCACATTTCTTAAGAAATATCTTTCTGTGAAATTCATTGCAACAAATAACATTTCCCCCTTCTGGTTTACAGATTATTGCACTATAGCTTGCGTTGGAGATTCGTGCAAGATTATTCGCAATGGAGATGAATGTAGCTGTGCCTGTACAAGTGACGATGTAGATGCTGGAATTGCAGCATATAGTTGCTCCATAACCTGTCCTTCTGGATGCAATGCACTAGCAGTTAATGGACAATGCAAGTGTGTCAGCGATGACTGTGCTGACGATAGTGGAGATGGCGGAGACGGTGGAGACGTGGATGTTGCAGCATATTCATGCTCCATATCCTGTCCATCTGGTTGCAATGCACTAGCCATTAATGGAAATTGCAAGTGTGTCAGTAATACATGTGCCTCCAGTGCTCGACTGGCAGTTGCGCAGAATTCATGTTCTATAACATGCCCATCAGGATGCAATGCATTAGCCATCAATGGACGATGCAAATGTGTCTGCAATGATAACGTAAATGACGATGATGTTGATGTAGCACAAAATTCATGCTCCATCGCCTGTTACCAAGACAACTGTAATGCATTAGCTATTGATGGATATTGCAGATGTGAATGTCAGTAATGAACTGTGCAGACGATATTTGTGCTGCTGATAATCCTGTGAGGTACAAGATTGTAAGAGAAAAAGTACCATGTGCAACTGTGTATCTGCTTCTTAACTCTTTTGTTAAAAATAATATCCAATGAAAAAAGATAAAAAAGTAATAGATATTTTCATTCAAACGCGTATTATGAAATATTTCTTAAATAAACTTATAATAAAAGATTTTCTTTGTTTGTTTAAGTATTAATTATGTTTTATTTCATTCAGATAATTACAAGAAGTATTTATTTATATGGTTTATCTACACAACCTAATTACACTAATTTTTAAGAACGATACTGTGAGCCTGTTAGTACAGTTCATAAAGACTCTTATTTCAACCAAAACGAAAAACCTAGCAAAAGAGAGTAATGATCAAAACTTAAAAGAATTTGAACATCAGTGAATAGTTTTAAAAGTAAAACCAATTTTTTTCTTAATATCTGAAAATTTGTATTGGATTAACAATTTAATTCATCATTATACATACTTATAATACTTGTGGTATTTTGAAATCTATTAATATTTCATTGCCAAGTATTTTTCTCTTACTATATTTTACGCATTGGGCATGATCAATACATATTGGTTTATGAAAAGAAATATATAAAACTAGCCGTTACCCACCTACTTTGCTGGGTGTTTTATGATGTTGTATATATACGAATATATACTGTTTAAATGTTCGAATGCAATGAAAAACATTCTTATAAATGTCACCTCTTGATATAAAAAGAACAGGACTTAAAAAGCGAGAATATTTATCTATAACGCATCTTAAGTCCTCGCAAAGCTTCTTATGGGTCAATTTTTTGCAAAACCCCTTTTGTAGTGTACTTCTACTCCCTGAAAGGATCGTGTCTACCAAATTTCAAGTTTGTAGGTCTAACAGTTCAAAAACGGGAATGTATCTTTAATACCCCTTGAGCCCTCACAATGTCCCTTGAAGGTCTATTTTCGCTAAATCTGTTCTTAGCGGATCTCTACTCCATTATATACAGAAACATGCCTACCAAATTTCAAGTCTTTTGATCTAATAGTTCCGGAGATATCGTGATGAGTGAGTGAGTGAGTGAGTGAATGTGAGTGGGTCGCTTTTCCCCTTTATATACATAGATAGATAAGTTTCCGACACGGAATGCTCATAAGGAACATTAAATATTTTTTTCTTTTTTTTAATTCGAAACAAATCTAATCTCTTAAGAAAATGTTTGATTATACATTGTGTACATAAATTAGTAAACGTTTTTGACGAACTTTTATGAAATATCATTTGTGGTTCAATGATAATTGTTAAACGAAAACGGAACTAGTGTTTGTGAAAAATATATATAACTAAAATTTGTTAAAAGTTTTATAAAAAGAAAATCTCTTTTTTTTAAATAAATAATATATTTCTACTGTTTTATTTCTACAAATAAGGTATAAGAACTATACCTTAGAATTATTTTTTACACAATGTATTAGAAAATGTTTACGTAGTTTTTGCGTAAAATAGGCTTTGACTTGGAAATGAGATTCTAAAAAAACTGGAAGAAAGACTGTGAAATATAATTAAAAGATGTGTAACTCTTCTTGTATGTTTATTATATAAAAATGATATTTAATGCGTGAATTTAAGTGTAAGGGGACTAACTACGTTCAGAGTAATGTAGTTTTGAAAAACGTATAATTGGATAATTTCTCTGATATTTAGTGTCAGATGAATTAGAATATGAATGTTAAAGTTTTAAGAATAGTATTATTTGAAAAAATTATTTAAATGCAATTTTTGGACAAAAAAGGAAAAAGGAATTACATATTTTCAAAACATATTCTCCGAATATTAAAACTGCTTCTATCATAATAATATTTCCCATATATAGCTAAGAATTCTGTGCATCGGCTGAACCAGGGTTTTTGAAATAAACATAATTGGTTCATTTTTTAACACATCAGAGTAGATATATTTTAACAAGTGTCATCTTTTATTATTTCACTGAAAATAACGTCAATTTTTCAAAATTTTTACTTCAGCTCCTGTGTAAAAGTTTTAAATATATGTATAGGAAAACATATTATTTTATAAATACATTTTTCATAAAAGGAGAATGTTTTGGAAATATTTCATTCTTTCTTTATTTTTTGAGAAAAAGTTTCACTTAAATAATTTTTTCTTGTAATAATATTATTAAATCAATTGTATATATATATTCTAATTTAACGCAGACTAAATATCACAAAAATATTAATATATACGCTTTTTTAAAATTACGGTTCCGAAAGTAGTCACCTCAAAAATTCTAAATTTCAGCTAAGCGTTTTTTCAATATTTCGAAGCAACCGCTAAAAGTAGAATATATTATTTATGATAGCTAAACATCTTACCAAAGATATTTCAAAATATTAAATTATAGAAAGTAAATAGCGCATTGCATTTTGATTTAGCTGCATTATTCAAGAATCCATTTTATTGACAGATTAGAACATTTATTGTTATAGTTGTTTAATTTCAACTCAATGAAAAATTTGAGAGTAATTTTATTTATTAAACAAAATTTTCATAAACAGGAATAACTTAACAAAAAGTTGTTTTACGCTTATTTGAAAACATATACCCATTGTCAAATTATCGAAGTTCTGCTCCACTGAATAATTGTACAGTCTAAGCCAGTACATTAATCTATATTTTATAATTTTTCAAACAGCTTCGATGTTCGGAAATTAGCCTTAAAACTCATCCTTAAACACCACACAAGTACGTCTTTCTATACAATTCAGCCTAATTTCAATGCTTAAATCTTTTCCGATAACGTACTTATCTAGCTGATAACATAGCTATATTTAATTCCATGATCAGAGACAACGAAAGATCTGGTATCAGTTGCGCATCGAGAAAGGATAAAGCTTCAAATATTCTCAGTTTCTTTTGTTTCAGCTTTATGCAGCTGCAAATCATGTAATAACTTTAATAATTTTATTTGAGGATTACATGCTTAAGATTTGTTTTAATCCCAAATTTGGAAAGGACATTTTCACGATAATCGTGTGGTGGTTCTATAGTAACATTTTCATTATATAAGCACCTACGCTAAATTTATAGGTTGGGCTTAGAGTATAAAAACGAGCGCTCAATCAGCTCTAATTTCAAAATCATTTACAAACATGAAGTTCTTAATAGCGTTATTGGTATTGGGAGTTGTATTGGAATTTGGGGGTAAGGTTTTTTTTTCAAATTCTCTTTTCGTTAACTGTGGGCGTATGTTTTTCAAACATAGAATAAACTATTTTAACTTTTAAACTTATTTGTGCCTTTTTCTACTTTATATTTCGAAATACTACTAATAATAGTTAAAACATGTCAAGGGACATCCTTCTTAAGAGGACTTGGTACCCTTTGAGCAAACTTCTTTATTTACGTATTTAAAAATTATATTTTAGCATTTTGTACAATGTTTCCATTCAAGAAAATGATACCAGATGAAAATTTTCACATATTTTTCACACAATTTTAAAAATTTAAATTTTTTTAAAGAAAATTGGGAAAATTTTAAAATTCTACTCCTTTTGTAAAAATTAATATTTTGACCAGAAGTTTTTTTATAATATTCTTTTGGATGTTCTAAACACCTTTAGGGATCGATTTTAGAATAACTTCATTCGTTTTCGAGAAAAAAAAATGTTGATATACAGGCTAAAAATCAACGAAAAAGCCAACATGCCTTACATTTTATTTTTTTTAAAAAAAAAGTATTCAGTTTATAGCAAAACGGATCCCTAATTTTATTACATGCTTTATTTTTAACACGAAGGAAAAAATGGAAGTGATTGGTGAATAAGTGTCGAAGGAGTAGCATTTTGAATGCACTAAAGTTTCGAAAAACACAAACTGAGAAAAACCAGTTTAAAGTTTATAATTCTGAAAAAATAATTATTATAAACTTAATTAAACTTAAAATACCGCTTTACGATATTAGTTATACGTTTTTCTTTAAAATAATTGAATTTTCATATTTTTTCAACCCAAACATTTTTACAAATGATCACCTTTTAGAGAGTACTAATTGCACAAGGAAATTCAAGAAAAACGTTAAAAAAAAAAATTTCTGTCACGACAGAAATTTTAGCTTATTTTTTTCTTATAATACTAAAGTATTACATTTGCATGAAAAATATATCAGGAATAAGAACAGAAATTATAAAATTTTTATTATAAAATGCCTTAATTTAAAAATTTTACATGCACACATTTCACAAGGAAGAAAAATTACATTATTGTATTGCCTCGGAAATATTCTACTTTTAATGCTACACATTCTTCTTATAGTTATTATTTCTATTTATAAAATAGATTTTTTTATAATAACGCATTTTTAGCTTTTTTTTCTAAAAAGGGGGTGTGCCTGAATTGCCTAATTAGTTTTCAAATGAAGTTTTATTCAACTTCTAACTTTCCGACATGCACAAGTGATATATCAATCGTAAGATAATAATGCAAAGATTAAGATTAAAGGAAAATAAAAAAAACGATAGGTTTGTGATTTTGGGGGTAATAAGTCTTCTTAAGTTGGTTGAAGTGAAGTTTTCGTTCATTGTCAGAATTCCCGGGTAATCGAATGTAGTGAATCAGAGAAACCATTGAATCAAACTCGAAATGATTTCACTGTCCAGTAGTAATAATAATTTACTTTTATTAACTAAGCAATAGATATGACAACGCGATATGCAGACAAGCATGTTAAGGTGACTATCTTCGGAATACTTTTTTTGAAATGTGCGAACTTTTAACTAAATGAACACTTTTTATTTTGAAATAAGGCATAAAACTAGGGGTTCATATACAATTTTCACAAAGTAAAAAATAATTTTGGATATATTGGAAATTTTTCGAGTGAAATTTTAGTGAAAAATTGCAGTTATGGTAAAATTTTTATTGAAAATTCTAATTAATATATTCGAATAATATTTATACAGTACATAAAAAACATCATTATTTGTACCTAGAATTATAATATTTGTAATACTTTTGAAAGTTTTTAAAATATGTCAATTTGTATGCAAGAACTCAATTTTTTTTGCATGAAACTAATGTTATTTTCTCACAAAAAATGCAATAAAATACATAAATATATACCCAGAGACTAGATTATTGTGTATAATACAGATAACACTAAACAAAACATTTTCTGAAAGCTTCAATTCAATACCTTAAAAAGAAATCCTGTAGTAAGCTTTACCGTGAAGCAAGAAATTGAAAAAATAGCTTCTCAGAAAATGCATTTAAAGATTTTAATACAATATGAAAAATTTTCTACTAATTGTACTTTTTTTAAACTCACCATATTTATAACTCGATCTCTTTTTAGCTTCATGTTTAACTAATTCTGACTTTTTTTTACCTTTTGCTGTTTTGGAGAGTTTTATAGATAATAACAATTGTCGTTTTTAGTGAAATTTTGATGAAAAATTGAAATTTCGATCTTTTACACAAAATTCTAATAAATATATTCAAATAATATTTATACGGTACATAAAAAACGGCTTTATATATATTAGGAATTAAAAGATTTGTAACACTTTTGAAAGTTTTTTAAATATACCAAATTTTATGCAAAGACTCGATTTTTTAAAAACTGAATTTTTTTTTCAAAAAAAGCAATAAGGTACATAAATATGTACACATAAATTACATTTTGATTAACAATACAGATAGCACTATATAAACCATGTAATAAACATGAAAATTCTAATTCAATATCTTAAAAATATTTTGTGAAGAGATCTGCTTTCGGTTCTGTAAACTCCATTTCCGGTTTACTAATTATGCTATAACTTTACTTGTAAATATTGTAGAAACAAAAATAGAGGGTTTTGGGAATCTTAAATGTATGGTCTATAAAATAAAAACACAAAAGAAACCTCGAAATTTTCACCAAAATGGTGAATTTTGGGTAGTCACATATCTTGAGGAACATTGTTACTTATCTGAAAAAGATGAAACTTCTCAGCTTTGATGAATCAATAACGGACTTAATACAGAATTCAATATGTGTATAAATATGATAATAAGAGCTCAGGATCCATTGAAATGTGGCAGCATCGTCCGTAATTATCTACTATCATCTATATCCCTGACTGTCTATATCAGTGTTTTTCAACCTTTTTTTACGATAACCCCATAAGCCTTTTAAAATTTCTTATGCTCCACTATACATATACAAGTATATATAAATAAAGGAGAAAAGCAAAATTTTCTCATTCATCACGATATTTCCGGGACTATCAGGACTTCAGACTTAAGATTTGGTGGAAATGTTCCTTTCATGGTGTACACACCCACTTCAAAAGTGATTTTCCAAAAATAGAACCCCAAGAGGTTTGTGGGGGGGTAAGAGAAAGAGTTAATCCCCCTTTTTGAACTAAAGGGTGTTTTTTTAGAGGTATAGAACTTTAAATTGCAATAAAACAACGATGTATTATTCGATTGACATGAATGTTTTTTTATTCGAAAGATACTCTTGTGGCATTACATTTTAAATATGATTTCTGGCATATGACTGCCACGGCTGGCTCGGATGTAGTCTAATCTGGACGTCCAATTTTCGATGACTTTTTCCAACATTTGTGGCCGTATATCGGCAATAACACGGTGAATGTTGTCTTCCAAATGGTCAAGCGTTTGTGGCTTATCCTCATAGACCAATGACTTTACATAGCCCCACAAAAAATAGTCTAGCGGTGTTAAATCACAAGATCTTGGAGGCCAATTCACAGGTCCAAAACGTGAAATTAGGCGGTCACCAAACGTGTCTTTCAATAAATCGTTTGTGGAACGAGCTGTGTGACATGTTGCGCCGTCTTGTTGGATCCACAGCTCCTGGACATCATGATTGTTCAATTCAGGAATGAAAAAGTTAGTAATCATGGCTCTATACCGATCACAATTGATTGTAACGTTGTGGCCTTCATCGTTCTTGAAGAAGTACGGACCAATGATTCCACCAGCCTATAAAGCGCACCAAGTAGTCAGTTGTTCTGGATGTAACGGTGTTTCGACATACACTTGTGAATTAGCTTCACTCCAAATGCGGCAGTTTTGTTTGTTGACGTAGCCATTCCACCAGAAGTGCGCTTCATCGCTGAACAAAATTCGCTTATGAAAATCGGGAACAACGGCAATCTCGTTTTGGGCCCATTCGACGAATCTACGCCTTGCTTGATCATATTTAAAATGTAATGCCACAAGATTATCTTTCGAATAAAAAAAATTCATTTCAATCGAATAATACATCGTTGTTTTATTGCAATTTAAAGTTCTATACCTCTAAAAAACAACCTATATTAGACCTATAGACTTGAATTTTGGCAGGCATATTCTCTTAATGGTGTAGAGATCCGCTACAAAAAAAGTTCTGCAAAAATAGACCCTCTAGGGGGCGTTGCGAGGGGCTAAATGGGTGTTATAAACAAGTATTGCCGCTTTCGAACTATTAGATCTACAGACTTGAAATTTAGTGTAGACGTTTCTTCATAGAGAACGTTTATTTTAAATTAACACCAACGATTTGGGACTACACTAAAATGACGACAATTTTGAACTATACTTCAAAACACTGCAGAAACCTATAGATAACAGTATTAATTATTTCGTACCATTTAAAACAAATATCCTCACGTGGACAGATATTTAATACTTTTGTTACAATTTGTATCATATTACACAAGCAAGTAGTGAAAAATAGATTTATAATTGACTATATTTAATCTTCTACCCTCTAAATGAGTCCTTTTTTAATTTGCTCCCCCTTAGGAATCAAATTGCCCTTGTAGGGCGTAGACCTTACGTTGAGAAACACTGGTTTTTGTATTATTTTTGAAGACGTTGTTATAACCTGAAGTGCCAATTTGTCTGGACGGATGAACTTCTAAATTAGAGAGGATATATCTCACGAATTGCCAATTGTTATAAACCTAATACTTTCTCTTATAAAGAAACATTTGATAAAATTTTCTAAAAATTGGAAATACCAAGTGAAGTTCATCAATAAAATTAAATACTTAAATTAAACCACGTTGAACTTCTTACTTAAATTACACATCAACTGTAAATGCTTGTTGAAAGAAGATATTACTAATCGCAATAGAAAGGATGAGTAAATCTTCTGAAAAGGAGAATGGGGGGAGGATTTAAATTAAACTCACAACTCTATTTTACACGATAGATACGTTCCTTAGAAAACCGTGCAAAAGAAATCGTGTAAAAAAATAAATGCGATTTACGGCAAATTTGGGGATATATCCCACAATTTTGAAGAATCGCTTTATATTTTTCCAAAAGGACCGTGCAAAATAGTAATCCATGCTACATATTTGTAAAACAAAAATAGTACTTTTAATGCAATTTTAATAAAAATTAAAATTTAGTGTACAGTGAAAATTCAGTCTATAAGTACAGACAACTTATAAAAATTGAAACTGGAGTAACTAATTCAATGCTACTTGATAACAAGCGTTCACGTTTATTACGGGCTGGATCGAAAATGGTATTATCGGAGAATGTGTCAGATATATGTATGTGCTAGCACAACTGTCGGCTTTGACTCAAAAGAAGAATTTCGTTCGCTATTAAGGTATCCGGCTACGTTCGGAACCGTAATTTTTCAAAAACGTATAAATAGATAATATTTATGATATTTAGTGTCACTTAGATTAGAAAATGTATATAAAATTGTGTATTAAGAATATTAATACAATACAAAATTATTTAAGTACAATATTTTGATAAAAAATAAACCTAGGATGACCCATTTTCAAAATATTCTCCTTTTGTGAAAAATGCTTCTATTATAATATTTTGCCTATATATAGCTCAGACCTCTGTACAGAGTCTCAACTAGAATTTTTCAAATATATAGCTGAGAAGTGGGTTTATCCATGTTTTACGAATACAGAGGGGAGAAATTTTAAGATTAAAACACCGATAATTATTTCAATTGGTTGTTACTCTGAAAATATTGTGAATATTTAAAAAAAAATAGTTCAGACTCTCTGGAGAAGTGTTTACTTTATATAAGCAAAATATTATTATTATTTTAGAAGCACAAATTATAAAAGTAGAACATTTTGAAAAAAGGTTATTCTAAGTGAAATTTTTGCCAAAATATTATTTTTTAAATAAATTTTTTTGTCAAAATGCTTTAAAACAATTTTATGCATGTATTCTAATCTGAGTGACACTAAATATCATGAAAATTATCCATTTATGCTCTTTTTTAAAATCACGGTTCTGAACGTAGTCCGGTACCTTAATGGTCTTTGTTGTTGTTGTTGTTACAAAGTTTTATTAGGGGTTGTCTTTTTAGTTCCTGAAGTTGATTATATAATTCCTGATATTCTTCTGTACTCAAGATTACGTAGAAATTTTAATACATAATTTTTTTATATCAGGATCCAGAGCAATAAAATGTTGTTCCCTATTTGTAGCAAATTTTAAGGGAAAATTTTGTAGCGAATTAATTCAGCTTTTAATAGCCAAACTTCCCGTTCAACTTCATGATCATCACAAAACTGTTCATGAGCTAATTCGAATCGTCCTCATCCAAAGGGCTCGAGCCCCCATTTTTTTTTTTTTTTTTTTTTTGAAATTCGTACAAAAACAAAAAAAAATTGTGAAAAAAAATTCGTTAATTTCCTCTACTGTGTTATTTCAAAATCGTTTTAAAAAAGACTGTATAAAAAAAAGAATTGAGTGTATTTTAATTGATTGGTGGCGAAAGTTTTGTTAATATTGAGAGGCTGTCCAAAATTTATAAGTGGAAAAAGAAATCGGTGAAGTTTCTTTAGTGGGAATGACTTCAGAAAATGTCAGTGAAATCGATTCCAAAAATGACAGCTCTGGTGCATAAATTTACTCTTAAATAGATATGGGAAAGATCTTCAGTCATTTTTCTTAGTTAAATATCCTTTTGCCGAAAGAAACCAAAAATGCAAAGCAAGCTTTAAAATTGCATATCTACATTCAACAAAATTTACTAAAAGCTTGTAAAAGTCTGCTGGTTGAAACAAGAGATTTTAAAAAGGGTAGAAAATATTTTATTTTACTAATACCACGCACTGCAATAGCACCTATGCCATTAGTGCACATGCTCTCCAAAATTTCCCATGCAGGGACGCGACCAAATGTTCAGTCGTCACAGGCTGACTAGAATCATACAGAGCACAGTCCTGTTAGCAAAACCAATTCTGTAGAGATGTTATCTGAGACAGTTATGATCTGTCACAAGTCTAAAATGGGCTGCAGCAGCCTTTATTAGAGTTCCAGGAACCCAGGACGGGTCCTTGTTCAAAGATGCCCAGTTCTTGTCCCTCGACAACTCAGAATAAATATAAAATAAGTAGAAAATATAAGAATCAGAGAATAAGTAGAAAATATAAAAAGTTCTTATCGAAGAAAGTTCACATAGTGTTGATATTCTTCGACCTAAAAAGCGCTATTCATTTATTATGGAAAGAAGTGTTGAGAAGTAAACTTTTAAAACAAAATGAACTGATTAAAGTGAAAGAAAAAAATTTTGTTTTATATATGTGTATATATTTTTAGTAAAAAAAAACGAATTAAACTTTTTTTTAAAGTTTTGAAAATGCATCCTTCCATTTTGTATTGGCTTTTAATCTCGTATAACACGATTATATGCGCTACAACTTTTTAGGAATCTACAATTTTATAGAAAAAAATACCTGTTATTGAAAATTTTTATTTAAAAAAACATAATTTTTACAAATTAAAAATAGTATTTTGATTGGCTAATATTTACTTCATTAGCCGGCTGGGAGGCGTGGTTGTCCTTATGCAACTAAGGTTGCAGATTCGACACCGACCCAAGTCGGTGGATTTTCCTAATGAAGAAAATTGACAGCGACCATGTTGTATGATCATACGGCATGTAAAAGATTCGTAGAGTATCTTTTTGGGTTGGCTGCCTTCGGCAAAATTAAATCCTAGCACAGGTTTGCATCGTCAGAGCCCAGATGCTTCCCTCTAGGAGGAAAACTGGTCCCTCTGGGGGTAACCACCTATGTGGTGCCGCTCTAAAAAGAGATAACAGGCTTGGGAATGCACTAGGACTGCAATGGTAAAACACCAGTCCGAAGCCTTTTATAAATAAAACATATATTTACTGCATTATTAAGTTTAAAGTGGGGGGGGTTCAGTCTTATCGATTAATGTTAATGTAAAAAAAAACAAATGAAACGATCGAATTTTTTCTAACTTTTCATATCAATACTATCTTTTTCATGCATTCACTGTAATTGAATATAATTTTTACTGTCACAGATGCGAGAAAGAAAAAAATTCAGCCTAGCAGTGCACCTCCTAATGCAGGTGAGTTTAAACTTTGTATATTTCCAATTCGGCATAAGAATACTAAATTCACTTTAATTAAAAGACCATGGAGAATGCCACAAAAAATTATATTTATTTTAAGTTAATAAATACACAATATATTTTGCATAATTAGATCAAATAATGAAAACATTTCAACGAAATTTAATCAGAAAGTTGCTTGTCTCCCACAAAACAAAAATACATCGCATTTAGAACTCTTTATTTGAATATCCGATCATTTGCTTTTGCTTATTTTTATAACATGAAAACGTTTTCTAGATTCTACCAGGAATAACTAAAAGAAAATAATGTATTCTATGAGATTCTAATGTATTCTGTAAGATTCTATCATATTGTATCTAACTGCGCCCTGGCATCTTGAAGTAAATGTCACAATGAGAGTTATACAATCCTAAAGTATTCCATAATCCAATAGATTCTTGACATACTTTAATCCTTACAGCAATGTCTAGCAAATATTATCTCAATAAAGAATCTACTGCTAAAAAAATACAAAAAAGAGAATTAGGAAACTATCAGAATCTGTATTAATCTATATCTATATTAATGATTATTAAAATGTGTAGAATAATTATCTATCAATCTATATTAATGATTATATATTAATTGTATTATACTTCATGTGTCTGTTCTCTCTGGAACACATTTAGCCGATTATTGGGGGACGACTGCCCTAAGTAAGTCACACTCACTACTCTACCGCTGGATCAGTGATACTCAGCCTGCTGCCCACCGGACCTTTCTGAGTGGTCCGGTCTCATGTCTGGTTGCCCTAACAAATTCAATTATTTAAAAACAATGTATTACAAATTTTGCGAGATATTCTATCAATCAAGCAATCCCATTTATCGATTTTGCTATCGATATGGTGCTAGTAGGAAATGCGGAATAACTTTTTTTTCTTTTTGTAATTGTAACCACTAGTTTAACAAATAACAGTAGAATAACGACTATTTTATGGGTAATTTTTAATTAACCCTAATGCCTTCCAAGCGAAAAATATCTAAAGAATATTTGTTATTTCAAAACGATTAGGATCATGACTGTGTTTCGTAAAAAACACAAACATGGACCAACAACTTGTTTAATTTGTCATGAAAGTTCTATATTTAAAAAATATAATTTTGCTCGTCACTATACTGGTATGCACAAACTTTCAGTGCCTCCTTTTTTCAGTAACAAAATATTTTGGGATTAATTGATGAAAGAAAATCGAAATTACTCCATAACAGGGTAAAAAATGCACTAAACATGTATGTGTGTGTGTGTCGAGTTTGATGGAATTTAATATTGTAACGGTTCGCCTACGTCATTACTGGGTAAACCAAAATAATGGATAAGATCTCGGGGTAATTTAAAATAGTTTTAATGACATAAAATAACACAGTTACAATGTACAGACATTTAGACACAATACAGGTTAAGCATTTAGAGGAAATAAGGGGAAATTAAATATAATACATAGTCCAGGATTGGACAGCGAAACGAGTAACGTTTACTCATTGAAATCCCAACTCTCTCAGGCGGTAATACAGAGCTTCGCTCGGGAACACTTCCGTTACAAGTACCGCCATCTACATTTTGGTCTTCGAATTAAACCGTGTGTTACAGACTCCCCCTCTGGTTCCGTTGACGTCTCGGCTCGGAACCAGGAGGTAATTTCTTTTTTGGGCGTCCTCTTTTCCTTATAGGAGCAACGAATCCGGTGTTTCTTTCTGTTTCGGGTTGTTGATAGTCCTTTAAGGCAGAAACATGATAAGTGCCAAGGGCTTGGTCTGGGTGGACCGGGTCCGCAATCTCATATGTTACTGGTGATCTCAAGGTGAGTATGAGGTAAGGACCTTCTCTCTTGGGCATGAATTTCCTGCTCCTGTTGTTACGACTTATGGGATGAATGGTCACCCAAACTTTGTCACCAGGTTTATAATATTTTCTTCTTCGTCGATCGAAGTTTTCTTTCTGACAGTCCTGCTTCTTTACGGGATTCATCCTGTATGGATACGTTGCTATTGGGGGTTGATCACTCGTGTCAATACGGTGTTCAATGTAAGGCGTGAGCTCTCCCCCTGGTTGGAAACATGCTTCATTTCTGTCCAGGAGTATATTGATTTTTCTTGCCTGTTCTGAAGATAGATTTTTACCCTCATCCTTTCGAAGTTCGAATGCGCTGAGTGTTATATCTTCTAATGTCTTCTTGAAGAATTTGTACTGTTTCCGAGGATTTCCGGAAAAGTGCCATTTTCCACCCTGGACGTCAAGGACGATACCAGCTGCATTGAGGAAATCCAGTCCTAACAAAGTCTTATTACCTTTGGCATCAGGCAATACTAGAAATTCTGTTGCAATAACTTTGCCTTCAATGTACAGGTCGACGACAGTACTCAGAGCCATAATGGTCTGTCGAATTCCATCAGCCATCATAAATGAAATCCTCTTGTTCGTAAAGGTGACATCATGCTCTTGTAGGAATTTAAACATCTTTTCACCTGCAATGGTATGGGAAGCACCGGTATCAGCACATTCAGCAATCTTTTCTCCAAAAATTTTGAGAACAATCACACTTGTGGGATACAAGTTCGAATTCAAGTTGAATAACGTCATACAGTTCACTGATGTTTCCATTTCATTAGCCCTCGTGCATTTAGGACACTTTGACTTGATAACTCTAGTAGTCCCACATCCGTAACATCTTATTGGGTTTCTTCCTTCAGTTTTGTAACTTGGGAATCTAGGCACTGTTCTAGAGTGTCCAGATAAGTGGTATTCATGGGAACCTCCAACAGGTTTATTTTTCTTTAATGGAAAGGGTTTACTGAATTCTTTCTTCTTGAAATTCTGATTTGAATTATTTTCCATTCCACGCCTTAGGCTATCATATGCGTCCAACTTCTCAGCCAATTCCAAAGGATCGTTCAAATCCACCCAAATATCCAGAAAATGTTCTTTGATATTTGCTGGAGTTTTTCTTTTTATCTGATCAGCAATTATTAGACTTTTAAGTTGATCAAACGTGGTTATCTTCAACTCTTTTATCCAACCTTCAAAATAAGAACTTAATTCGAAATAAAAGTCTCGCCATGTCGAATCTGGGTTTTTCTTTTGTTGGGAAAAGTACTGCCTAAACCTATCCCCTGAAACTCGAAATCTTTTGAGAAGCATTTCTTTTGCCTTTTCATAGTTTTGAGCATCATCTTCATCCTCTCTTGCGATGATCTGAGCTATATCAGGTGGCAATGAGCCAATCAGGTATGCTGTCCAAGTGTTTTCAGGGATGTTCAAGAACTTCACTTGACGTTCGAAAATTGTCAAATATAGACCCATTTCATCTTCCTTCGAATTGAATCTCGGAATAATTCTATTTAACTCAAGCTTTGGGTTTTCTAGCTGCTGGCTTGTAACAGGTGCTTGTGACAGCTTCTGCATTTCAAGTTGAATTTTCATTTTTTCCTGTTCGAATTCTCTTTCTCGTTGCTGAGCAACAACCACGGATTTCTGTTTCTCCTCCAGTTCCGCAGCTTTTGTTTTTCTGTTGCAGTACGTTCTTCCACAATGACGCTGAGCACATCTTTGACGAATTCCTCATCATACCTATCACTGTTGGTTATGATATCTTTTAGTTTAATAATTTTGAGATTGTCCGACGGAGCCAGACCCAATTATGTTGCCAACATCCGTAAATCCTCTTTTCTGGACCTTCCTAAAAAAGCCATTTTTCGTCACTTTTAGATTATTTCAAAGTTAATTTAGTAAAGTTCAATTAAAGTTAATAAATTAAAGTTCACTCAAAACTGTTAATTCTGTGCCCTGAAAATATTATAGTTAAACAATACTTATGCGCTTATAAAGTTTCTGATACATACAAAAATACTCTATACTATAATACACTCTTCCTTAATGACAATATAATTCTCTAATTTCAAAATGTGCTAATTAATTTTCAAATCAATATTAATGAGATTTTTTAAAAAAATGAAACAAATTTTTCAATATCAACTATCTTCTAATTTCGTACTTCAAAATCAAAATAATAATATTTCAATAATATTCATTATTAATCAAAAAAGTAACAGCAATTAACATGAAATCATTTAAATTAAATCAAAGAAAAATTTCGTTTTCAATAACTTAAATCAATTAAATTATTTTTAATCAAAAGCAATTCAAATACGTTTAAATAGAAATACCATTCATAAATTATTTCATCCACTCTGAAATTAACACTATTACGAACTTGTTTACACTTAGAAGTACCTGAAATTATTTTCCAGAAAATTTTTAAATAAAAAGCATAAAAGTTTATACTTCATCAAAACATACAAGTTTTCAAATGTTATAGTAATACTTCGGAATAAATCATGTACTTCACAAAATAATTATTTTTATATTACACATAAAAATAAAAAAAATTATTATGATAAAATTGCATTCAATTTAAAACTTAATTAAAAGTTTAGTAATCAAACAAGAATCAACGTAAAATTATTTTAATAAATACCAATCGCAATAATTTCTTGATAACAAAAGTATAAATATATGTATATTAATGGCATAAAATTCTTAATTAGTGAGTAAATATATATTCATAAATAATCTTCAATTAGCTTTAATCAGAACAAACAATAGAATGCGAATTTCGTTTTCAAAAAAGTATTAAGAATACTGACAAATAAATAAGTTAAAATATCACTTAAAATTCAATTACGATACTATATACTGTAACACACAATACATATACTAGGAGCAATAATATATAATCACTGTTCTTATACAGAATAACAGAGAAAGATTATTTAGAATAAACAACACTTATCTGTTCACAGGTTTTCTGGATGAAAACAATATTTATTTATTCGCAGGGTTGCGAATTCTCTATTTGTTGTCGGGTGACAATGCCTCAACCTAAGTGGAAAAGGCGAGAGAAAGCTGGGAATGTGTTCGGATTGGCCCGACGTTAAGGCGCCAATTTGTAACGGTTCTCCTACGTCATTACTGGGTAAACCAAAATAATGGATAAGATCTCGGGGTAATTTAAAATAGTTTTAATGACATAAAATAACGCAGTTACAATGGACAGACATTTAGACACAATACAGGTTAAACATTTAGAGGAAATAAGGGGAAATTACATATAATACATAGTCCAGGATTGAACAGCGAAACGAGTAACATTTACTCATTGAAATCCCAACTCTCTCTGTCGGTAATTCAGAGCTTCGCTCGGGAACACTTTCATTACAAGTACAGCCATCTACATTTTGGTCTTCGAATTAAACCGTGTGTTACAATATAGTTTTAAAATGAGTGCCAAAACTATTAACATTTTGATCCTCTCGTTGCGGCCCACGAGATATAGTTGTCATATGTATGCGGCCCACGAGATATATTTGTCATATGTATGCGGCCCGCGAGAAATTGTGCTCTTATGTATGTGGCACGTCTGAAAAAAAGATTGAGCACCGCTGCACTAGTTTATTAATGATAAAGTGTACAAGTCGTATGACGATTCATATCCCAACAAGACAGTCAAAGCCTGTTTTTTTTTAATGCTGAGGGTATACCAGTAGTTGTTGGCAGCAGTGCTATCAACAAAGAATTCTGATTTTATCAGATTCCTACCCCTCAAAAATTTGTGTTTATCATCTATCTTATCTTATTCAATATTGCATTTTGAATGACCAGCAATGTAGAATTGTTTTTCTTCGTGCATGCATGATATCATACTTGGCTTCGAAAAATTATTGGAATATTATTCAAAATAAAAATAATCATCCTAGTCAGGAAGTGAAGAATTGATTATGAGATTTAGATGTTATAAACTTATTATCTATATAATGCTGTTAATATTAAATCGAGCAAAATGAAAAATGAGATATAAATTAAAGAAATATTAGCAATTTTTTTAAAAGTAAGCGAAAAATGTCATGTGTCATTTTTATTGTCTTTGAACTAATCTGCTTCAAAATTCTGTGAAATAATTGAATTTGATGCCTTTGATACCTTGTACAAAATATCCACTTCATTCTTTAGACTCCACGTGTAATTCTCCGACTTTGCCATTCTTTACATTAACAAGAAAAAGTTTACAGGTATATTTGAGCATAGACTACTTGATTCCGGATTTTCCCAGATTATTTACCAGTCACATGCTTGCTCTCATCTAAGTCTAGCTTCATTTCAAAACTTTTAATCTTATTCAAACATGTCTAAATCATATTGATTGTACAAATAGCTGTGAATTTAGCTCTTGAATTTGAAATAACTGATATCAGGTGTGTTCTTAGGAATTTTTGTCTTTAGGGAAGTCTTCAATTTAGATTGATCAGCTGCTAAATATTTAAGATTTAGACTGCTAATAACTTTCACAATTGCAACATACAAATTTTTTGTATATCTAGATACAGTAAGGATGTCATCACGAGAAACCTTGGCACTTCCGTATAAGGAATGCTTTTAGTGCCATGTACGTCATTTTAAGGTATTGCTTGAATAGTATAAATACCTACACAGAGAGTAACTTTTTCAAGTTATTTTGATTAACTATCATAATCATGAAGTTTTGCATCGCTTTGTTAGTATTAGGAGCTGTCTTGGCATTCAGTAGTAAGTATTTGCTGTTTCTCTCAAAATTTGTATTGATTTTGGAGCAATTCTTATCTTCAATTTCTTTTAAAAATCCATATTATTCTTGTGCAAATGATTCCTATGTTATAGAAATAATTTATAGTTATTTCTCTCCCAAACCACGATCTTTTAGGACATTGTATAGCTCACTCCTTTTCTAAATTGTGATACTCCCAATTTTCTAATTGTGAAACAATTAGTAATTTTTCTTGTATTTATGCGTAACAATCCTAGATATCCTGCCACGTTTTAGATACCATAGATTTAAAGTAAATAATAATTTCACGTTCCAATAAATAATTGCCAATCCAATATTGCTTCTCTGCATCGTCCTTATGAAGGCTCTGAAGAATCTTCAATTGCCTCTTCTAGCTATCTCATCAATCAATCATCATAGACCCATTATGTATTTTTCCAGGAACATTTATTTTGTCACTAGATTTTGTGTTTTGAATATATATTGCGACTGAATTTGTCGCCAAATATATACTTTAATTTTAATTGTTTAGCAGACTAATTTTTTTAAGTAAATTTTTAATCTTGGTTTCCGTTTCCTGCCGAAAGTCTTCCTGGGTCGTGTTTTGCTTTAGTGCTAGTTCATATAAACTATATCCTATGGATTCAAAATTTTAAATAAATTTTTAAAATACATTTTCTATCCCACCTTTTTAATGTGCTTCAATATTTTTCAACCTAAATTTAATTACTCTTGGGCAGCACTTCTCAAAGTTTCAATATTCGCGACCCAATATATATTCACACACAATCATAATTTTCATCTCGCCCCCTCATATAATAACAGTGTATTGAATTCACTAATATTATACTCTGATGCTAAAAATACGATACGTCTTTAACCTCTTTAGTGACACCAGCGTATATAAACGTCTCGCTTTACCAAAGCATTAATTTCCCCTGACGTATATATACGTTTTTCCGAAGTACGATCTTTTCTGTGCAATGCTATCCATAAAATTTTGGAATGTAATAAAAGGACCTTGACAATGTTTGCGAAGGATTTACTTATTTCAGATTATTTACTTCTTTATCCCCCCCAATATATCTTATACGCGCGAAAACGTGGGGAAAACGGTTGGCATTGGGACGTTAAAAGCGTAACCTTTATTTGGTATAGTTAAAGAATTTATTATAAACCGTACACATTATCAAGAGAGAGAGATAAGTGTTTTATATATAGTTATTTTTTTGTATATAATTTTACACATGACAATCCCATGGGGGGGTCACTGGTAATTATAAACGTTCTTAATTTAGTATTGTTAAATTAATTTTAAAATACATTGTGTAGCACTGATACATTTATAAGTGTAATATACAGTATAAATGTGTATTTTATTTTTTTATTATGTATTCTGTTAATTTACTTTCAGTAAATTAATTTTTTTCAAATAATCTTTTGTTTTCGACTTTTCAATTTGCTCGCCCCCCCATAGAGTTGTCATGCCCCTCAAGGGGGGCGCGCCCCACAGTTTGAGAAACGCTGCTCTAGGATTTTTCAAGGGAAAAGTCTAGCTAGTTTTGGATGTTGATCCAGGTTAGTTAGAAATCTATACTCGATACTTGAAGCTCAAATAATTTATTTAAATCTGATATAAACTTATGTTCATGTGTTTTCTACTTGCCCCATATACGAAGAGTATTTGGGAGGGAGGAGGAATGGGCTAACACACAAAAGTACATTTTTATACTTATTTTTCTTCCTTCCTTCCTTCCTCAGAGGCTCGACAGCCCCAGGTGGGCCATGGCCTTCTCAAGAAGTCTTTTCCACAGGACAGCCTTCTTTTAGCTAGTGTTCTCCAATTTCATGTTTTCAAAACTAGGAGATCTTTTTCTAAGCCGTCAATCCATCTGAGATTTCGCCTGTCCTTTCTTCATGTGCCAAATGGTTGGGCATTGAAGACTTTTTTAGTGGTGTGGTCTTTGTCCGTTTGTACTTTTTTTCTACGCGAAAAAAGGTCCCACTTGAAGAAATACAAATCTTCTATTGAAAATAAGGCATTCGTGAAAAATAATTAACCATTTTATCTAACCGGAAATTAAATATCAGTCTACATTTTTTGCAGTAATTTCAAAATCTGTTTTACAGTAAAATTAACTTGTTACTTTTCCCAATATAATATTGAAATCCTTTAATTTTTTAAGTAAATCGTAAAAAGATCTTTATTTTCTGTAATTCACTTCATAAATCGGGAAACTGAATATATCTTTGGATGAAAGAATTAATTCTAAGGAATTTTTTATTTATCTTAAGGGAAGTTATTTATAGAATTATTTCATACTACAACTCTAATTACTTCTTTGTCAATTTACTATTACGTCTCATTGAAAACCATTAAATCCGTACTTTGATTTTAAAAGTATGAGATACCTTGTCTTATTCTAATATATCAAAGGATGAAATTTTACTATCAAATATTGTCCAATGAAATTTAACAGCCTAATAACTTTTAAATAAACATTTAACTAAAAAATTATGGTATTGCTTTCTGTTTGACTTAAGAAAGTAAGGAATAATTGTGTTTAAAAACTAAAGTGAAGATAGTATGATACTACCTATTTACATTCATTTTCATTCACATCAAACGTATTGTTTAGATGGGCAAAATGGTCCAGCAACTAACTGCAGAGATATTGGACCATGTAACCCACCATGCAAAGTGGTTGTAACTGGACCCTGCCCAGTTTGTGATTGTGGTAATTATTGTTATCATTATTATTAATAATATATCAAGATTATTGCCTTCAGTTAAATATTGAATTTTTTTAATCTGATTTATTCCTTGCTATATATAATTTTCATTACTGTATAATTTTTTTAAATTAATAACTTCCTATAAACAACTGTAAAAAAATGTTTTTATTTTGTAAATAATCTTTAACTTTAGATTTAAAACTCTTCTAAATTATTGAGTTTTTTTCACCTTATTTCATAGACGGAACATTGTATACTTAGGATTTCCTTTTAATTCCGGAATAAAGAAGCAAAAGTAAAAATTATAATGCAGGACTTTAAGTTCCTTTTCTTTTAGTGTGAGAACATAAATGTTATTTGTGACACTAAAAAGAACGATAAGTTCAAATGAGATGTAATACAGAAGAGATTGGGACATCAACAATACAATGAATTAGTTTTGGCTGTTCGAAGCACTTATCAGATTATGGAACACATGTTTTTATAGATCAGAGCGCGTATTTTGAAAAAAGGATTTATTTTAAAAACAAATATACTTACGTTTACATTTAAGGTATACGACTACGTTCGAAACAGTGATTTTGCAAAGGCGTATAAATGGATAATACTTATGATATTTAGTATCACTTATATTAGAAAATATATATAAAATTGTTTTAAGAATGGTATTACTATATAAAAATTATTTAAGTACAATATTTTCACAAAAAATTAACATAGAATCACCCATTTTCAAAATGTTCTCCTTTCGTGAAAAATGCTTCTATTATAATAATATTTTGCCTGTATATAGCTCGGACTTCTGCACAGAGGCTCAACCAGAATTTTTGAAATATATAACTTAGAAGTGGGTTTATCCATGTTTTACGACAACAGAGAGGAGAAACTTTAAGAAAAAAATGCCTATAATTATTTCATAGGATTGTAACTCTGAAAATAATGTGAATTTTTCAAAAATCGTAGTTGAGCCTCTGTACAGAGGTCCGAGCTATACAGGCGAAATATTATTATAATAGAACCATTTTTCAGAAAAGGGGAACATTTTGAAAAAAGGTTGTTCTAAGTTAATTTTTTGTCGAAATATTGCATTTAAATAATTTTTTTTTGTCAAAATGTCCTTAAAACAATTTTATGCATGTATTCTAATCTGAGTGACACTAAATATCATGAAAATTATCCATTTATGCACTTTTTTAAAATCACGGTTCCGAACGTAGTCGCATGCCTTAAGAAGTCTATGAGGCAAATGCGATATACAAATATACATATGTATTTGTCTATACCACGGATGGTGAACCACTAACACGCGTGCAATCAATGGCACGTGGCACAATATTTTGGGCACGCCAGCCATCAAAATGGTCTGCATTTTTTTTTTCAAAATAACTAAGTTCACTATGAAGTATTACGAATAAACGCGGGGAGCCGATCGCGAAACGGGGGGAGCACACTCATCTGTTATTGCCTTGCCTTAGTTTCCTCCTGGACTAAATTTGCTTGTGTTGAAAAACTTGTGTACACATAGAATAGTCAATTACATTGACACAACTGCATTTTAAAGTTTGTGTTATATTTACGATTTTTTAACTGTTACTTAACAAGGCTAGTTTAATAAAAGAACAAAAAGTGCAAAATAGTAAGTGTAATAGAGAATTTCAAACGGTGAAAATATGGCATTATATTAGTAAAGGCGACAAAGCGGTGTGTGTTTTATGTTCTGGAACAGTGGTATGCAGAGCATGGTCTGTAAAACGGCATGTTGAAACAAATCACAAATCCTCGAGTCAAAAAAGTGAACCAAGGCAAAAATAATTAATTGCTTGAAAACCATTTGCCAGATGACTCCAATTCAGCATGCATTCTACTAAAAGTAACATTTAACAATCCCAATGTAAGTTATTTGTCATCCACACACAATCTGGAATAACAGAAGTCGCAATAATTTTACTTTAATTTGAATTGCACATATAACTAAACATTTACAGCTACACAGAGCAAAAAGGGTTTTTTTGTAGTAAATAAAGAGTTTTGAGTTGTTAGTATTTAGTTTTATTATTTTCCAATCAGAAGTCGAAATTATTTGACGGCACGTCTATACCTCATTAAGCACTTCTTGAGAAAAAATGGTACGTTGATGCGTAAAGGTTCGCCGCTCCTAGTTTATACCTTAGAAAAATATTTCAATAGCTTTATAGACAATATTTTTTTCTTCCAAATAAGGCTGCTTATTGATAATTACCATTGCAGACCTAGTACATTCCCTGGGAGCTAATATCCCATTTTACTGTGGCACCATATAGATGGATACCAATCACCGCAATGTTACTTTTTGACACCCAGTTTCCTTCCAGAAGGAAGCATCTGAGCTCTGACAATGTGAACTTGTACGTCGAATTTAATTTTGCATATAGCACCTAAGCCAAACAGGCACACTAGGGATTTTTAACATACCGTATTATCATACGACATGGACGCAGTCGATATTTTGCATTAAGAAAATTCACCGACTTGGTCTGGGGTCGAACCCTCAGGCATACAAGGCCAGCTCCTAACCAACTACGCCACCAGCCGACTTATAGACAATATTTGCCTTGAAAACCATAGGAAAATTTCATTATTGCTTACAACTCTGACTCTTAATCTGTGGTATTTATACCACAGAAATTGCAAATTTTTATACAGAGTATTATTGAAACTATGAAAAAGTAGAAAGAGGAGTTTTTTAACTGACTTTCCATACAGTTTTTAAATTAGCATGACGATTCCTGTTTTAAAAGTGTAGATTTAAAGCAGGAATCCTTTACATTCTTGTAAATTGAGACATTTTATCTTTGATATTATTGAATCAAGTCAATTACTGGTATTTCGTTTTAAACATGTGTTTTGTGTAGTCTATAATCTGGTTTGGTAATGCAAGCATTAATGTAACTTAATGTCACACTACAAACAAAACGAAGGCTATTCATGATGGACTTGTTACATTAAAGTCCAATGATACTTAGAAGTTAGTGAATATATTGTTGTTTTCTTATTAGAGAATCATTTCTATACTACTGGCGTGGTGTGAAAATTTAAAGACTTGGCGTTGGAGCAAAAGTGCGTCCATATCACTTGACCAAAATTTATAAATACCAGGTCTGTCATTAATAGTCTTTATGCAGCTGAAATGTGTGACCGTCATTAAACAATGGAGGACCTATTTTTTCACCATCAAATAGGATAAAAATATTTTATTTCAATTATAAAGTTAAAGAAAGAAACTGTTTCTTCCTTCAGTTATTTTTCATTGTCTCTAGTTTCTCTCTCCTTGGTCACAAGCCCTATGATGCTGTCGCTGCAATATTGTAACGTCTCATCACTCTTGTCACCAATACGACACCAATAAATCAATGACAGTATTTTTATTAAAAAAAAGTATTTAACTTTGTTGTTGTTTCAAATCCCCCATGGAGCAGGAAAGCCTACACCAAGTCCATTTGACCTATCCGCATAATAATGTCACACAACAGGTCTTGATCTTCAAATAAATGTCCCAGGGAAATGCGCCATCAGTCCAGAAGATGGGCAAGAGAAGCAGGGAGAGAGTAGGGACAGGTAACGAAAGATTTTACTCCCCCTCCCCTGCACAAAGGTCATACCACGCAGGTGACCGCTTCCAAAGTGCGCCAAGGCCGTCTGATGAGCTCTGGAACTCCTGCACTGTAGAGATAGGCCAAGAATCTTAACTTTAACTACTTGAAAGAAATGGTGTATAGTAATCTTCTCTCAATTGCACTGATATTTTACAAGTAGTTCGTTTTTGAAAACATTTTTTTTAAAAAAAATCATGAGAATGTTGTTAATATGTTAATTTTTCAAAAATTAAATATAAAAAGAAATGATAATTTGTTTCTCTATACAATTTTTATCTTTTCTTTTTTCCAGTAAAATGTGATTTCTCTAACTGCAAGCCTCCGTGCAAACATTACAAGAAAGGCAATGAATGCATATGTGATTGCGACTAGTAATCTGCCTGAACAATGTTGATCCTTCCATTGTTGATGTTTCAGATCATTGAAATAAAATTGCTTTAAAAATGTTTTCCATGTGCTTTTTCCTCCTACTGTTGTGCAATTTTTTTCATAATAAACATTTTGTTGGTTATATATAAAATATTCCCTATCACAATAATTAAATTTTACTTTAGGGTGTGGGAACCCCCTAGGTTCCACCCTGGACACTAAGATTAATTTGAGGCAAAGAATGACCAGACGCCATTTGTATAATAATAACTTATATTTATTCATTTGATTCAAATATCAAAAACTCTAATGACAAATAGTAATCGATATGTTTACGTCAATCAAAAGGGATTTACCTTTAATATTAAATTAAATTACGAAATATGAAATTAATCAATAACTAGGCGCAATATCAAAAAGGGTTTACCGGAATAGGAGGTCTGAGAAATAAACGCAACTTGAATTAGAAGCTTTCATTAGCTGAAACTAATTTTATTAAACTAACGCTTGTGGTAAGCGGTAATAAACTAGAATATTTCACCTGGTAGTACTTATGATCTCTTCAGGTATATGAACCTACTAAGGTTCCTTCTCTGAATACTCACAGCAATGCTATACTATCGTAATCCAATTGATTCCTATAAACTTTGTCATTACTGCTGCTGGCTCAGTAACCTTCTTCTCCGCTAACTTACAACGCTTTCCTTAAATACCCTATCTACTTAACATATCCCATTTTCTCCTTTTAGAGTTGATTGGAAATATACACGAATTTACAATCCCCTAAGACGCCTAAGAATATTAGTAGAAAGGTGTCCTACAGATTCGTCACAAGGGGACATGTACTATTTAAGCAAAAATTTTACTTTAAGGATTTTCAAACTTTTTTTGGCGGTCTCCTATGTGTGTATACTACGTGAAACAGATTTTGTACTCAAAATTTCATAGAAAGCTAGCCATTTATTTTTTTAAGGAAAAAACTTAAAATTTGTGATTATAAAATGCTACTCCTCCGACAAAAATGTACGTACACGCATGAAATTGGATTTACAAGTACATTAAACAATGTATATAAAAAGATGGTATGGATTTTGCGATAACATGTTTGTTATTGGTACAATACTTCTTTTCATTAATGCTTATTGGAAATATCATAAAAATTGTCTAAATTCTGAGTTCAGTTATTTTTAAAAATAAGTATTGTTTTGATTCAAAAACCTAGTTTCTTATTAACCTATTTTAAAAATAAGTACTGTTTTGATTCAAAAACCTATTTTCTTATTAACCTATTTTAAAAATAAGTATTGTTTTGATTCAAAAACCTAGTTTCTTATTAACCTATTTTAAAAATAAGTATTGTTTTGATTCAAAAACCTAGTTTCTTATTAACCTATTTTAAAAATAAGTATTGTTTTGATTCAAAAACCTAGTTTCTTATTAACCTATTTTAAAAATAAGTACTGTTTTGATTCAAAAACCTATTTTCTTATTAACCTATTTTCAAAACGTTCTTCTTTTATAAAAACTGCTTCTATAATAATAATATTTTTCTTATGTGAAGTAAAGACTTCCCCAGTGGGCTGAACTAGGAGTTTTGAAGAATTCATAATAATTTCAGAATTACTACCAATTGAAATAATTATCGGCGTTTTTTTTCTTAAAATTTCTCCCCCTCTGTTGCACTAAAACACGGATAAATTCACTTCTATGTTACATATTTCAAAAAATCCTTGTTCAAGATCGGTACAGAGGTCTGATCTATATACCGGCAAAATATTAATATTATAGAAGCATTTTTCATAAAAGGAGAATGCTTAGAAAATTGGTCATTCTGTTAATTTTTACCAAAATATCGCACTTAAATAATTTTTACTGTAATAATATTCCTAAAACAAATATATACATGTATTCTAATCTAAGTGACACTAAATATCAGAAAAGTTATCCATTTATACGCTTTTGTAATGCAACAGTTTCGAAAGTAGTCGGATACCTTAAAGAAAGTTGATTCCGTTTTTCCTAAAAAAAGACTTCCTAGTACATGTATAATGTTTACAAGCAAATTTGTTAAAATGTCTGTTACTAACTATTCGTTATTTAGTTCTTTTGCTTGACTGTAATCCTATTAAATATTTTCCGTAATATTCTTAAGGTTTATTTAAGAAATTTTTAAATAAATCTTCCAAAATACCTAAATATTAGAATACGAAATTTTTAAGCGGAAAATCAAGAAAAACTAAAAAAAACTACATCAACTTTATACAATATTCAAAACAACATTAAATAATAAAGCTATTTTTCTTAAATCCTCCACATCAAAGATTCTTTCACATTTAATGGAACTACGCACTGGCACCTTGAAGAAAATGCAAATGAGATTTATATAATTCTTAAGAATATAATAACTCAATATATTCTAGAGATAATTTAACCTATATAGCAATGTCTGTCAAATAAAATTTCAATAAGGAAAAGCAAAAAAAAAGAGTTAAGAAACTCCTAGAAATCCTTCATGTAGAAAATTAAATTTCCAGGAAGGATTTCTAAGAGTTTCATTATTGGACCATCTTTGACGTGTAGTGTGTTGTTATTTATTTCTAACTATAATCCAGCGGTAAATTGAATTCAAGGTCATTTAGTATATGATTAATTATTATTATTTTATAAATATATATATACTAGCTGGTATACTCGTTCGAAGCATTGAGGAGTTGAAAAATTAAACAATACAGATTGAAGGATAAAGAAGTATTTAATAAATTAACTTTACGCGAATAGCAAATTAAGGTATCCGACTACGTTTAGAACCGTGATTTTAAAAATGCGCATAAATGGATAATTTTCATGATATTTAGTATCACTTAGATTATAATACAAGTATAAAACAGTTTGAGGAGATTTTGGCAAAAATAATTGTTTAAATACAATATTTTGGCAAAAAATTAACTTAGAATAACCTTTTTTTTCGAAATGTTCTCCTTTTGTGAAAAATGCTTCTAATATAATAATATTTTGCCTGTATATAGCTCAGAGGCTCAACTATGATTTTTAGAAAATTCACATTTTCAGAATTACAACCAATTGAAATAATTATCGACGTTTTTTTTCCTTAAAATTTCTCCCCTCTGTTGTTGTAAAACACATGGATAAACCCACTTCTAAGTTATATATTTCAAAAACTGGAGTTGAGCCTCTGTACAGAGGTCTGAGCTATACACAGGCAAAATATTATTATAATAGAAGCATGTTTCACAAAAGGAGAATATTTGGAAAATGGGTCATTCTATGTTCATTTTTTGTCTTAATATTGTACTTAAATAATCTTTTAATCTAATACTATTCTTAAAACAATTTCATATACATTTTCTAATCTAAGTGACACTAAGTATAATAAATATTATCCATTTACACGCTTTTGCAAAATCACGGTTCCGAACGTAGTTGGATACCTTAAACAAATAAAAGCTTTTTGCATATCTCAACTGAACAAAAAAAACCATATTTGTTAAATTTTAAGTCTGTAGATCTAATAGCTGATTAAAAGGATTTTTTTTATTTATGATGCCCAGTAAACCTCTTGTGGGTCGATTTTGAAAACACCTTCCTAAACTGATTTCTACTCAGCAAAAAAATAACACAATGTTACAAACTGTGTGTGATGAACGCATAAAATAATGTACATAATTTATATCTGGATGTGTAATACTTTAATATTACTTTCTATTGTAATTATTTTATGTTAAAATTATAATATTCACAAGCAACGCCATTTCTTACATTATAATGGTGAACCAATGGAAACATAGCGAAATGTTGGCGATAGAGCCAAGTTGACATCATTTTTTGGCAATCACGTTGGCAACTTGGCGATTGATTGAATGGTGCAGAAGTTCATACGCTGCAACGCGACCCTGTGGAGAGCCGTAACTAAGAGAACAGCACAAAACCCTTCTCCACAAAAAAATTCATATACATGCCAATTTTCATCGTGATCGGTTGAACGGTCTTGGTGTGAAGCGAGGTCATATATACAAACGTCCATTTTTGTGTATATACACATATGTTTATAATAAAAAGATTTGGATTTTGAATTTTTTTAACTCGATGTCAATAAAAATGTAGGCCCAAAAATGGTTAATTGAACACAAGATCTGTACACACACACTAATATGTATGTATGTGTCGTAGGAAAATGATTACATTAAGGATTTCATCAAATCCCTAAGGATGGGGATGACTTCACGGAGAGGGGGGTGCCAGCTCAGGTGTCGTCCACGTCACTTGACCATGGTTCAAAATTACGTGGTCCGTCGCCAAAAGCCCTCGTGTAGCTGAACAGTGCGACGTTAATATTCAATCAATCAATCAATCAATCGATTTCACGGAAGATGGTAAAATAAGAACTCTGTAAGGTGATTACTCTAAGGCAAGTAAGTGATTTGATCAAATCCCTAACCTGTTTCAGCGAAATAATTAAATAATATTGTCAATAATTGATAAGTGTTCATTTAGTAAATATAGTGCTTTATTAAAAGTAGAGTAATCAATATAAGAATAATCATTTAATTACAAATTATTTATCCGAATTTAAGTAACAAAATAATTAGATAATAAAGTTGGTATTTTTTTTAAAAAAAAGGATATTTGTAGTAGAATTTCAAACACTTATTTTTAATTATACATTAATGTAGTACTTCAGAAATATCTTGCTTTATTTGTATGACCTTTTTTTTAGTTATTATTTTCTTTTTTAAAATAGCTTTTTTTACTATCAAAAAGCTTCTTTTATCTATAAAGAGGGCATGGTCGAATTCCCTAATTTGCTTGATTATATTTTTCAATTGAAGTTTTATCCATTTTCTAATTTTCAAGCATACAAAAGTGATATATCAATCGAAAGATAATAATGCAAAGAATATAAATAAATAAAACTAAAAAATGATATTTAGGTCATTTTGTTTTGGTACGTGACATCAAATGCCTGGCGCTGTCTCGCACGGACGAGGAGAGAGGGGGAAATAAAAGGGAGTGGTAACAAGCGAAAACAGAGCTCTACAAATGCTGACTTGTTCTTTTCTTCATTTCACTAAAAATGTTCGAGGATTTGATCAAATCACTTACTTGCCTTAGGGAAATAACCTCAAAGAGACGTTATTTTAACATCTTGCGTGAATTGATGATCTTCCTTAGGGATTTGATGAATTTCATCATTTTTCTGCGACATATGCGTGTTATATACTCCTTGAAATAGATTTTGCCGATTATGGGGTATTAAGTGGTCCATATTAAGCCCCCGTTACTGCACTAGATTAATGTTGGTAATGTGCACAAGTAGCATGTCGATTCATATCCCAAAAAGACATCCAAAACCTGTTTCTTTCAATGCTGAGGAGTTAAACAACGGTTGCTGAGTGCAGTGCCATCAACAATATGAATTCCGATTTTTCCAGATTCCTACCATACTGATTTGGCTTTTATATTTCCTATCTTTCTCCGTGTTAGATTTTGCATAGCCAACAGTGTAGTTTTGTTTTTCTATGCGCATTTTAGCAGATTTGGCTTCAAAATTAGTGGAATGTTATTTAAAATAAAAGTAATAATCCCCTAGCTAAGAAATGAAGTATTCCTTTTGAGATTCAGATGTTGCTCAACCTACGATTTATAATCGTGCAAAATCAAAAAGGAAATAAAAATTGAACAAATGTCAATATTTTTTAATAAGTAAGCGAAAAACTATGTGTCATTTGTATTATGTCTGAACAATTTGTTTTATGTCTGCCTGTTTCTAAATATTGGGGAATAATTTAAGTTGTTACCTTGGATTTCTTATTCACAATATCTCTAAAGACATTAGGTGCAGTTCTCAGGCACAATTCATGACCAATGCCCTCATTTTTTACATTAACAAGAAAACATTTACTGCGATATATGTGAGAACAGTTTACTTCATTCCTGATTTTCCCAGAATGTTTTAGTGTAACATGCTTGCACTCGACGAAGTCTAGTCTCATTTCAAAACTTTTAATCTTATTCAAATATGTCTGAAACATATTGATTGTAGAAATAGCTGTGAATTTAGTTCCAGAATTCAGAATTACAAATGGCAGGTGCTTAGTAAGGAATTTTTATTTGAAGGGATCTCCTCAATTTAAAGTGATCAGCTGCGCTCCATTCTGCTCACGAGATGAATGCATGTTTAAAACAATCGTTTTTATGGCAAAGCACCGAGACACTTCAATTGACCAAAACCATGCGAATACAATTACGAGAGGATCGATCGGAGCAAATGTTTTCTAACAAAGTGCAGAAGAATTAGGTTGCTAATAACTTTCACAATTGCACCATACAATTTTTTGTATATCTAGATGTTGCAAAAATGTCATCACAAGAAACATGGAATTTCCATATGAAGAATACTTTTCATGCCATCTACGTGACTTTAAGGTATTGATTGAATAGTATAAATACACAAAGGGTGAAGACATTTTTCGTATTATTTCGAATAACAAATGCAACCATGAAGTTTTTCATTGTTGTCTTAGTATTAGGAGTCGTCTTAGCACTCGGTAGTAAGTAATTTCTGTTTCTTTTAAAAGTTCGTATCAATTTTTGGAGCATTCTTTGCTTTCAAATCTTTAAAAAACTTACATTAATCATAAACAAAATTATTTCTAGGTAAAAAAAATTATATTTATTTATTTCCCAATCCTTGAACTTTCGAGATTTTGCACAGCTAGATCTTTTTCCAAATTTCTAATTATGGCACTTTAAGAATTCTTTTTTTATTCATGCATAACAGTCATAGATATCCTGTCACATTTTACATGTCCCACATTTAAAGTAGGTAATAATTTTACGTCCCAATAAATGGATATGTAAATCTAGGTTTATTTCTTTTAATAAATCTGTAATCCTCTTAGTAGACTTCATCTTCAAAATATATTCCTGAATCTTATTTATAAATTATGCACGCTGTACCCTAAAAACACGACTATAAATTCAAGAATAAAAACGATTAAAGTTAAAAAGTAGTATTATTTTCGGAGTTACTACCAATTGAAATAATGATTGACCGTTTTTTAACAGTATGTACAGATTTACAATGTGTACAGCCTCTGTACAGAGCCTGAACTTGGATTTTTGAAATATGTAACTTAGAAGGGGATTTATCCATATTTTGATACAGTGTTTACAAACATATTTGAGCAGTGCTTTTCAAACTTTCCCTGTCTGCGACCCAATTTTTAATGATAATTTTCATAGCGCCCCCTTCAATACAATAATAATGTATTAAATTCAATAATAAAGTACTTTGGCGCTAAAGCTACAATATAAGACTTTAATTATAACTTAACTCAGTAGCGCGACAGCTCATGTTAGCCAAGGCCTACTGTGCTCAACTCTGTATACGCGACCATGGACCCTGAGGTGCATGAGCAGATGTTCCGGTCAGGTGGTCCCTCCAGGTGACGTGAAGCCCTCTACAAGTTTAAGGGTTACATTGATGGGGCAAGCATCACTGTAGGATCTGACCACTAACCCTTGAAGGGGCTCATGAAACTGAAATCTCTTACTGGAATACTAGTCCGTTGGGCCCAGAAATTGCAATCTTTTAACCTCAACATGGAGTACATCCCCGGGAAGAGTAATGTAGTTGCAGATATGCTTTCTCGGCATTGTGTAATGAAGATGAACAGTGTGAGGTCTGCACTGTAGCCATTGACGTTCCAACCAGGTATACCAAGGAGTATGAACAACTGGAGGCTGAGGAGCTAGCCAGAATTATTTCTTGCCTCGAAGATCCTGACAAAAATGCTAATTATATAAATTGGGTCAAACGGGGTTATTTAATGAATCAGGGTGACCTATACAGATTTGCTCCAGACTCTGACAGTGAAGATGCCCAGTTAGTGGATCCTAGCCATAAAAGAACTTTGATCCCCAAAAACCATCATGATGCTCCAATGGCCGATCATTGTGGTGCCGAAGGCCCCCATACTTGAATACAAAAGAATTATTATTGGACTGGCATGAGGAAATACATAACTGATTATGTAAAGAACTGTCCTGACTGATTTTAATACAAAGCTTCCAATCAGAAGCCTTCAGGGCTATTACAGACATCTGTGTCAGTCCAACGTTTTGAAACCTTGGCCATTTATCTCTTCGGGCACCTGCCTGAGAGTAAAGATGATAAAAGATGGATCCTCATCATTGAGAATTGTACCACCAAGTGGGTCAAAATTTTTGGACTACACAATGTCACAGCAAAGGAATGTGACATTACCTTGAATGAAAAGGTCCTACTGATGTATGGCATTCCTCGCCGCCTTTTCAGTTACAATGGAATCCAGTTTGTGTCATCAGTTATGCAACAAAAATGCTACATATTAAACATCCTGATCTCTGGGTACCATCCAAAAGCTGACTCGGGTGAACGGAAAAATAGGCATTCAAAACCATGGCTGACAAATCCAATCCAAGACATGCATGACTGTTGGTCAGATAAGACACCCTTAATCCACTTTGAACAGTGATGTCACTATTTAAATATGTGATCCCATAGTTATCATTCAGTTGCAAATTGTATTTCTTTCGTCATTTATTTTTCCTATAATGCAGGGTTTTTTTTAAAAAAAATAATTTAACGTACTTCATTATTAAAATGTATGAGTATGAATTTAGTAGAATGCTATTTAGCCCCTCCCCCACCCAATTATTTATTGTGACTTTCTAATATTTTTAAACCTTAAGTTGTTATTTTGGTACACATCCTTATAAAATAAACGTAAGTAATGCTTTACTAGAGATTCACTTCGTTAATATTCTCACAAAACTTATGTATTTCTTTTAGATATATTTTATAAGACCCTTTTTTTCTAAATGTATTACAAAAAAAGGGATCTAATTTTTTTTCTGAATCATTCAATTATTTTTCGAGTATTGTTGTTTAAAATTTTTCCTTATACAGTAGAAAGTCGTTTATCCGAATCAATTGGGATCAGACACCACTCGAATACGCGATTGTTCGGATAACCGAATGCGATCCGTGCAGTACATGAAACCGGACACTATACGAATATTGAAAAAAATCAGGGACGGTAAACGCGTGTTTGAAGAAAAAGCAAAATAGGTGCAAAATGTCGTAATTTTACCTTTATTGTGGAAAAAAATCACTTATTTTTCGCTGCTTCATTGTAGGCCTTCGTTTTTTCGCTGCAAGGTCTATGAAAAAAACTGGACCGGATATTTGACGCTTCGGATAGCAAAAGTTCGGATAAACAACATTCTACTGTATATAAACTGTTAAAGTATATCATAACAATTAATATAAATACATTAAACACTGTTGTAAAAAACAAAATTATTAATTATTTAAACGGGCTTTAAGTACTAGATTTTTATTAACTTTTATAACTCGGTAGTACATATGCTGTACCACGTTTCTCTTTCCTTACTTTAATGCGGTTCAACTATTCTACCAAAGGAGTCAAACACAGTTCTACCCTCTTTTTTCCTGGAAGAAAAGGGAGACCGAGGCCGAAGTAAATAAAAACAATTTGTAGTAGATCACATGTACCACGAAGCTCTAAACAATCATAATTTAAACATAAATTTTGTTCTAACATATGCCAGATACGGAGTTAAGCCAGCAGATAGTAAATGCTGTAGCTGGGAAACTACAACATTTACTATTTGCTGACTTATCTCCTGCAAAAGTTGTCATCTTCATAGACTCCCAAACTGCAATTTTACCTTTAAGCAGTAATACACCAACTGACTGTCTTAACATAATTCAGTGCCAAACTAAAATTGCAGGGTCCCAAGTCATGTTGGGATCCCCGGCAATGAAAGAGCCGACCAAAAACATAAATTGATGTCCCAAAAGAATAATAAAACATTCATGGTATTTACTTAAAAAAGTATATTAATAATAAACTATGCATTTTTGCAATACAGAAAAATGCAGATTATTCATATTAATAAGAGTTGTACCTCATATTCACAGCATTCTTTTAAAGACGCTATTTATTAAAACTCAGCGAACGATTGTTGATTAATTATTAATGATAAACAAATTAGCTTCTCTGGCCCCGTTTACATGCAAACTTACAAATGGCCGGCGAATTGAGGTAGGGAAAACAGCAAGCTTTTTATAGGTATTTTTGTGCAACCCGTTTACAAGAGAATTTTGTGATTGGTTGATAGATTCACGTGAGTATAGAATGGTTACCGCGTAAAAAAAAGAAACATATAAAAGTTAACTGTAATAAACATCATCTCCATGGAAACCACTTCCCCAAACGATAGAAATATCAAAGTAAACATATTGTAATGTTATCACCCATCTATGCGAACATAAACAACAACTTGGCAAGTAGCACTCCTAAATCAAATTAGTATCGAAATGGTCCCGTTTCAAAGCTTTTATTTTGCTACGAATTAGTGGAACTGTCAGAGTATGAATTCGCCTCAAGTTTTTTATACTCTTACGAATCCCGGAAAGTTTCATCAAATTTTTGTTATATTTCTTGATTTCCCTAAATCTTAATTAAATCTCTTATTTCTTCAATGGACCAAAGGGCACAATCAATAACAGTAGCCATCTTTGAATTAATGAATCTTGGTGGCAAGGATTCATGAGAAAATATGAAAATGAACTCGCTTTTCTCCACATTTACCCTGCTTCAAAAAGGGTACAAAAATGAAACCCGCTTTTCAAACCGGTATAATACTCGTCATGTAAACGAGTCTAGAAAGTATCAGTGCTGGTAATTTCCGGCAATTTTCTTTCATATAAACGAGGCTTCAGTAAGTATCTGTTTCAACTATTGGATGATGCTTCACATAAAAATAAATATTTCTAAAACACCTCTTCAAAATATGCTTTTCTTATTCGATAGTACTTAGAGAGAACATTCTAGTTCTACCCAAGAAATAGCTTTACTTTTCAAGAGTTTACATTTGCTATACGTTTCTTGTTCCTTACTTCACTTCGATTCAACTATTGTGCCAAATGATTCAAAAACAGTTCTACCCTCTATTTCTGGAAGAAAAGGGAGACCGTAGCCGAAGTAAATGAGAAAACAAGTTTTGGTAGATAGCATGTGCCGCGAAGCGATAAACAATCATAATTAATGCCTGAATTTTGTTCTATATGTCATAATAAACATGCAAATTAAGTAAAATAATGAAGTAAGTTTTTATAAAAATAATTGTTTAGTGATTAGAATAATATTTTTTTCCAAAGTCTATAATTTTCCATCGAATAGTATTTTTTCTAATGCTTTTATTTCACAAGACACTTCTTGCACTCACAGAAGACAACAATTGTAAAATCAACACGTGCGCAAACTAACACAATTTACTGAAGATATTTTGAATATTTGTCAAAATAAAGGATTCTTAAAAACAAACAAGATAAAAATGTCACAATGCCGAAACTTTGACACTACTTATGTCAAGATTATTTCTTGTTGTAACTAATTATCTTTACTAAAATTGCGTTGAATGGTTTAAACGTGTTTTTTTATTTCAGATGGTAGATAACAAAGTAAAGATAAAAAAAACCTGGAAACCCATCACCTCCATCCGAGAAATAGTTTTACTCTTCAAGATTCCTTTTTATAACATTGATACAGCGTTTAGTGTATCTCCTTCGAAAATGATCTGAAAAAATCGGCGACATCTGATACTAAATGCATTAATAAAGGCTTATTTATTGACAATATTGATCATTTTTATTACATCCTTTGAAGGCTCAACGCTCGTGTTGATACATATCACAATTCAGCTTTTTAGAGGAGACCAGGTGATCAATTTCAACTAGACATTTCTGTAATTAGTTCATAATATTTTAACCCGTCTGTGATCTTATCAACTGAATCTTCGTATCAATTAACGAATCTCAAGAACTGCACCACATCATTTATGTGTCCAATATTTGCATTCATTCATTATTAATAAAGATTCCGCACTTATAGACATGTTTTAACCCGGGGCCATGTTCAGAATACCGAGAATAGAAGTAACTTTTATTGAGGCATGTTGGAAGGCTAAAACCATATTTTTTTAACAATTTGAGATTTTTACATTTTTAAACTGTATAGATCTTAACCTTTCTAAAAATACCTTACTTTAACCTCTGGGGTAACTAGAATCCTAGAATCCCTTAAAACATTTTTAAATAATCGTTGAAACTGGTCCATGCCCATTTGAATTGCGAAAAATGTAAACAAAGTACTTTGCTTTTACTTAAAAATTGAATGTCTGGTATAAACCAAAGCATGTATCTTTTATTGTAAATTGAGCCTTTAATGTTTTCATTTCCTAGCCGATTAGAAGTATCACTGTATATATTAAAATCAATTTATCTCAAAATGTAAATTGTGATGTTCGATGTATTTTTTCTGAGACCATGCAAATTAAGACTTGTACATAAAGTTTAAACTTTCAGGTTAGAGGTAGATATTTAGTACCTGATTATTGTAATATTAAAGTTGACGATTTGTCAAATAGGAATCAAAGTAGATAAGACAGCTAAGAATAAGTGATCTGGAAATCATATTAGAAGTCAAAATTCTGTATTTGACATTTTATAAGACTTGAATTTCACTTACTTTTCATTACTAAATAATTTGAAAATTAAGTACTAAATATCGAAATATTTTAATATTCACATTTCATAAAAATTTATAATAGAAAGTTTCATATTCACATGAATTAGAAAGTCCGCATATTACTTTGAATTCCACATGTAAATTTGCTTTTTCCAGCAGTTTCTATTGTATATTATGTAATAGCATTTTAATAGCACAAATTAGAATGCCTTTTTCAATTATTTTAACCAATAGATTAAAAAAATCTTTGTTAAAAAATTCATTTAAAAAATTATTTCAAAATTTAAGTACATTACTGCCTGCAAGTTACATTTTCGGAAAATTTATAAATTTAAATATTTATTGTAATTACAATTAAAAATAAAATTTTAGAAATTTTAATGTACGTAGCAATTTATTCATTTATTTATTTTTAGAAAAATACTGAAAAAAATTCACTTACAAAAGATTAGATTTAAAAAAATGAAAGCCAAGCTTTGTCATTCTTGATCGTTTATATTGAATATCCAAATAAAAAGTTTTCTCTTCAATATGAATTTTCAGCCAATTTTGCTAGATGTCCTTACTATTGATAACTGCAAGAGAAATATTTAGTAATCAAAACAAATTATTTTTCTCGGTAATTTCTCATTAGATTTAGAAAGTTTTCAATAGAACATACAGTTAAAAAGAATAATTTTACCCTCAAGAGAATTAGTAGAAGGTACACGAATATACCTGTTACAATTGGGGTTTATTATTTCCAATGGCCAGGGATACAAAAGACCACTACAACTAGAGGGGATAGGAATAAAATCAAAAACAGACAAAACAAAGTAGGAAATAACAACGTGAAAAAGTCTATGAACCCAGTAAGTTCCTAGCTCGCCATTAAGGAATGCGCAAAGAGGAGCACTTTATTGCTCGGCAGTGGCGAATGTGGTCAAGATCCAGGTCCTCCAAAACAGAGGGTGCAGAAAGAAGCCTGTGCAACATGAATTCGATGAAGATGTTTGAGCAGATAGCCGTGTCCACAGTAGCCAGACGAAACTCAGCAACTGTCTTACGTCTTGGCCACACATGAGAAAATAATTAAGATTATTTCACCAGAACTTATTGGAATTTCTCTCTGTGTATTGGTGCACGAAATTTTTAAACAGAAAGTTAAAAAATACTAAGTAAAATTAACACATTAACTTCATATATCTTTCAAAACTACATCAAATAATAAGTATTACTATTTCTTAAACCCCCTCCACATCAAAAATTCTTTCATATTTAATGTAAACGTGAAATGGCATCTTGAAAGAAATGAAATCAAGAGTTAAAAAATCCAAAAGTATTTCATAATCCAATAGATTCTGGAGATAACTTCAACCATTACAGCAATATCTGGCAAATAATATTTCAATAAAGAATCTATCGCTCAAGAAATACAAAAAAGAGAATTAAGAAACTATCAGAAATCTTTCATGTAGAAATCAAAATTGTCATTCATCATATATATATATATATATATATATATATATATATATATATATATATATATATATATATATATATATATATATATATGTATACATATATATATGTATATATATGTATATGTATATATATATATGTATATATACGTATATATATGTATACATATATATATATGTCATGATTTTAAAGACAGAATCAGATTAAAGTTTAAAAAAAAAAAGAGATCTTTATTCCATCGTGTCAGCATCAGTTCTGACTGCGAGCAGGGAGGAAAAAGCAGGCCATGGTGGTGGTTTCACGTGAATAACACGTGAAAAACATCTGGTAACTATCGTTGCTTTGAAGATGGTATTTGCAAGTTAATGCTGACATATTTTGACTATTAAATCTAACGATCTGAATTAGACATGTTTATTGGCTAGGCCATATGTTCGGAAGACATAAATGGGTGATTAGTTTGATACTTGAAAATGGGAGCTGAGACAGATGAATCAAATGCTAGATATAATTTTTAATCTAATTTAATTATCCTTACATTTGCCCCCCAATTTAAAAGGAGTCATGGCGTGGTTTTTCTCTCTTTACAAACTTAATCAATTTTCAACAAACACAAAACAATACATAACATTATTTAGAAAGACATATTAAACACAGTATAAATATTTAAGCAATAGTAATACTAAAATCAAAATGCAATACAATAAACGAAACTATAACAGCAAACACAGTAAGGACAATTAATTTCAATTTTAGATAAGGAAAAATTCGAGAAATAGTGAATCCTGATATATGGCCAGTATATCAAAACACACAATTTCAAAATAAAAAAATTAAATGACATGCAATAAGATTACTGCGGAATAAAATAATTAACAAAAACAATTGAATTCAATGGAGAAAAAAGAATACAACTTGACTTTACTATTGTTTCTTATCAAAATCAATATCATTAGTGTTAGATTTGTAAGTTCATTTAAAAGTAAAATGATTGGCTTACCTTTTTCCCGGAAAGCTAAGTTTAAATAAACTCACCAACATTAATTCTGAAAATGAGAAACAATAGATGACTCCTTTTGGGGATTTTCTTGAGATTTATTCGACTTGAATTCACACCACAAAATTAACCATCTTTATTCGATTTCAGAACTCACTCAATTCGCCTAAAAATGGCGTTACAGAAAACAGATACATATTTTTAAAGTCTTTGTCGTGGCGCCCTCTGTTGACGGTAGTTGTAAAACATACTCCCCGCCTGGACTATCAGTTCAGTCTTCAGTTGGCAGTAGGCAACACTTCGTAATAGGACGTCTGAATTGTCCTCGTTGGGTCTTGACATCCACGACTCGAACAGCACCATCGTCTCCTGGAAATACTTGAACAACTCTGCCTAGGCTCCATTGCAGAGGTGGGAGATTGTCCTCCTTCACAAGGACCATATCGTTGACTTTCAGGTTTCGTCTTGGTTTATTCCACTTGGTTCTTTGTTGTAATTGATTTAGGTACTCCAGGTGCCATCTCCTCCAGAACTGACTTCGGAGATGTTGAATTAAATTCCATCGCTTCTTTAAGCACGCTGGTTGTGAAGGGACCTCTTCTGAAAAGAAGCCATTGGAGCACCAATCAAGAAATGTCCTGGCGTAAGAGGTTGCAGGTCTTGAGGGTCATTAGACAGAGGAGTTAGAGGCCTTGAGTTTAAGCATGCTTCAATCTGCGTTACAAATGTCACAAGCTCTTCAAAGTTCAGAACAGCTGATTTCATTGTTTTAATTAGAAGCTGCTTGGTCGACTTGATGCCAGCTTCCCAGAGTCCGCCGATGTGAGCTGCCGTGGGAGGTATGAAGTGCCATGTAATGGATTCTTGAGTTACAAAGTTCTGCACTTCAACAGATTTGATTAGCTTTAACTGTTCCTTTAAATATGAAGAGGCTCCTTTGAAGTTAGTTGCATTGTCGGAAAAACATGTTGGTTGGTTTTCCTCGTCTGGATATGAAGCGCCGGAATGCTGCCAAAAAGGCATCTGCTGAGAGGTCCGAAACAACCTCAAGGTGCACAGCCTTTGTGGCCATGCAAATGAAGAGTGCTAGGTAGGAATTTAATTTTACTTTACTTCGAGAAACGTTGGGTTTGGTGATGAATGGTCCTCCAAAGTCGATGCCAACGTTTAAAAACGCTCTGCCAGCACTGAGCCTATTTGCAGGCAAATTCCCCATGAGCTGCTCACCCGATTTAGCTTTGAAGCGAAAGCAGGTTTGGCACTTGGATAAAAGTCTTCCGACTACTCCTCTGCCAGAAGGAATCAGAATTTCTGTCGAATGCAGAGGTAAGTTGAGGTCCACTGTGCAAATTGATATGATGAAAATGCTGAATGACCAGATTAGTGAGGTGATGGCTCTTAGGAAGGAGAATTGGGTTTTTTGAATTGGACTCAGGCTCGAATTTTTAATCTTCCTCCAACTTTGATTATTCCATCGGTGTCCAGAAAATACTTAGAGGCAGAAGCTTGCTGCTGTTGGGAAGAGGATGTTTCTTATTTAAGAGTTGAATTTCGGAATGAAACTGTGATTCTTGTACAGTTTGAATAACTATCTTGGTAGCATCATCTACCTCTTTTGATGTTAGCACACCAGTAACTCTAGATAATCTGCAATTTTTGATGTATCTTTTACACCACGCTATGACTCGAATTAAACGTGAGAAGGATGAATACTTAGCTATGATTTCCAATAAATAGCTGCCTTGACTTGATGTTTGAGACATTAGTAAGAACGGTGGATGATTTCTCCTCACATTTCACGTCTTCTTCACAGGAAGTCGACAAATCAATTGATGGAAAGTGTAAAGAATCCTGACTTAGCCACTGTGGCCCGCAGACCACCACAGTTTATGAACTTTTAGCTTGACGCTGCATAACCTCGTGAAGCACAATCGGCAGGATTTTCTTGACTCTTCACATGATGCCAGGATGCTTCAGAAGTCATTTTTTGAATTCTTGAGATACGATTGGCAACAAAGATTTTCCATCTGCTGGGGAGATGATTTTAGCCAACCAAAACAATTTGGGAGTCTGAGAAAAGAAATGACTTATCGATTTGAATTACTTTTCTCAGAGATTCTAACACAACAACGTAGAGTTCAGAAAGAAGCAGAGCTGCCAAAAGTTCGAGTCTGGGTAAGGTTATCGATTTTACAGGAGCTACTCTTGTCTTAGATGTTATCATTGAAACATGGACTTTTCCGGTAACCAGCTCAGTTCTTAAGTAGAAAACAGCAGCGTACGCAAGGGAGGCATCACAAAAACCTATAAGAAGAACTCGCTTTGCTGTAATATCTTGGAATCTGAATCTCTGCTAGGTGCTTCAAATGACGAAAATGCAGTCTGTGACAGGATCATCCCAAAGAGATGTTTTTCTTTCCAGATATCTTGCATCAGGATCTTCAACTGAATTGTCGTTGGGGACAGGAATCCCAAAGGATCATAAATCTTAGCGATGGTGGATAAGAGTTGCCGTTTGGTTGGCCTAACTTCATTTGGTGGACTTATGTTGATTCTGAATGTGTCTTCCTTGGAATTCCATATGATTCCCAAGATTTTCATCAAATGATCCTCTTCGATGTGCAGATCCCGAAGAACTTCGTAATTCTGTAGGTAATGATTCCAGCACAGATGATTCATTGGACGCCCATTTTCGAATCGGGAAACCTCCTTTCTTCATGAGTTCGATTACTTGACTTACTAATTTCTTGGCGTCTTCTTTCGAATTTGTTCCTGTTATAAGATCATCTACATAGAAGTCCTCTAGAGCAACTTTATATGCCTCTGGAAACTTAATGATTTCTTCTTCAGCTAGCTGCTGAATCGTTCTAATGGACAAATATGGAGCACAAGATGTCCCATATGTTACAGTGAGTAATCGATACACTTTTTACGATTCTTCAGGTATCTCCCTCCAGAATATTCGTTGAAATTCTACATCATCTTCATTAACTAGAATTTGCCTAAACATATTTTCTATATCGCCTGTTAAAGCGCAATCCTGTGACATCTGAATTTTAATAGAATATTAAATAGTTCATTTTGTAACTTGGGGCCTGTATGAAGAATGTCATTTAAGGATAAGTTCGAATCAGTTTTGGCAGAAGCATCAAAGACTACCCGTAACTTTGTAGTCTCGGTCTGTTCCTAACAACTCCAAAATGGGGTAAATAAAAACACTTAGAAGATGGTTTCGAAAGTTCTGAATTCGGGACAAGTTGCATATGGCCTAGATGTTCATAATCTTGCATGAATTTTACATATCTATCTCTTAACTCTGATTGGCCTGAAGGCGCTTCTCCAACGAGAAGAATCGTCTCTTGGCTTGGACTTTAGAATCACCCAATGCATTGTCGTTTTTGAAAGGAAGACTTACAACAAATCTACCATCACGATTTCTCCTTGTGTGATCGAGGTAGAATTTTTCGACTCTTCGATCTTCTTCTGAGAGGTTACTAGCATCTGGAATTGACTCAACTTCCCAGAATTTGGCTATTTGATTTTGTAAGTCAAGCAATGCATGGCAATTGATTAAAGACATGACCTTCTTTTGGCTCTGACAGGCTGTGGAAACTTTTCCAGAAAGCAACCAGCCTAACTTGGAGTTTAGAGCAGATGGTTGATTTTTAGTCCCAGATGTTTTTCCATACAGAATTAAATCAAAGAATACATCAGCTCCCAGAATCATATCGACAGGTCGACTAATATAAAACGAAGGATCAGCCAACTGTAGTCCATTAATGTGAGGCCAATCGAATTTTGAAACTATGAAGTTAGGCAAATTACAAGTGAGTTCTTTACTACTAAAGCATTTACGGCAAAGATATCCTGACTAAAATGAGGAGAAAGTTGAAGTTCTACTCGTTTAGTAGCATAGGCAGCAACTTTGTTATCTAAACCCAAAATAGTATTTTCTGACTCATAAAATGGAAGGTTTAAATTTTTGAGCATGATTCTGTAATTAGAGAGGTCTGAGACCCGCCATCAATCAAGGCTCGACAGTTTACATACTGTCCTTGACTATTCTTAACTCTAACAATGGCTGTAGAGAGCAAAATTGAATTGGAATAATTCATTTGTCCTGCAAGGCAAAAACTGTTCCTGAGATGTAGCCAATGGCTGAACTACATTCTGGTCACTAGTAGCAGCTAGATTTTGGTTTGAATTACTAACAGGGATTTCTTAGGACTACTTTGGAACTGGTGAAGTACGGTGTGATGTCTTTGCTTGCAAGCACGACAAGAAGTTGTAAATTTGCATGAGGAAACATTATGATTCCCTCGCAGACAATTAAAGCATAACTTTGACTTTTTAACAAAATTCCAGCGATTATTTATATTCATCTTTAAAAACTTTTCACATCTATGTAATGAATGAGAGGAAAAACAAATTTACATGAGTCATCTGACTCTACAGTAGTTTTAAGTGAATAAGGCTTGTGAGATACTTTATTTGATTTTTCGTTGAGTGGTGTAATTTTGATACCTTGAAGACTTCTGGCCTGCTTTTCAAGAAATGAAAGAAATTTATTTAATGAAGGAAAATTTTTATCTTCAAGGGTTAATTCCCATTTGACTTTGATAGAATCTTCCAACTTATCTTGAAGAGAAAATACTAATAGAAGTTCTACCAATTGATTGCATTCTAATCCTAATGTTTTAAAATTTTTGAGTACTTCATTACAAACGTCTATCATGGCCCAAATTGATTCTGAAGTGGGTTTAACATTTCTTAGAGAGAAGAACCTTTTGCATTGGGAAAATGCCAATTCTCTCTGATTATCATACCGATTCAACAGTGTTTCCCATGCTTGTTTATAATTTTCATGAGTTATTGCGAATCCTTTTATTAATCTAGAAGCATCTGAAGTGACAGCATTTTGTAAATATTGCAATTTTTGAATATCTGTTAAAGATTCATTAGAATCAATTGAACTAGAGAATATAGATTTAAAACTCAACCAAGAGTTGAAGTCACCTGCAAATTGTGGAAGATCATATTTAGGAAGATTTATGTTAGAATAAGCATTCACTTTCGATTTATTTTCTTCGAATTGTAGTTTGCTATTAATACTAGTCAAATATGACTCAATTTTTTTCTAATGCCAAATCAGCCAAATCTTTAGAATTAGTAAAGTTTTCATATTCCACATCTTCCACAAATTCTTCCAAAACAGAAAACTCATAATAATTGTCTTCTAATCTTTCTAGACATTTTAATATATTACATTTTAAGGCAAAAACTCTCTGAATATTATCAGATTCTATAACATTATCAACATTTTCAGAATACCTTTTGATTTCTTTTATCTGAGTTTGGAACACTAATGGTGTTTTACTTTTTCCTTTAGTAGGAGCCATCTTTTAAATAATAACTCAATGCAACTATAGAACTCAAATACAGCTTTTCAGAATTAGTTACTATAAATATACAGTCACTCAGAATAATAAACAAAATCTTCGAATTTACTAATTCAGATTTCTTGCATTTTGAATTCACAAATAATAATAATAATAATTTTCGAATTAATTGACATACGTTTCTTGACTCAAATAATAGAATAATAAACACATCAAAAGATTAAGAATTCTTTCAGGCGAATTTCATTTTCAGAATACATCTAGTTTCGATTATATAAGATTATTATCGTTTTCGATTCTAGTAAGAATAATAAACATTCTACTTTCCAGGAAATGATCTACTGAATTAAACTTGATTTATGACGCATACATCAACAATGAATAAACATTCCTCACTGGTGGCTCCATGTTAGATTTGTAAGTTCATTTAAAAGTAAAATGATTGGCTTACCTTTTTTCCCGGAAAGCTAAGTTTAAATAAACTCACCAACATTAATTCTGAAAATGAGAAACAATAGATGACTCCTTTTGGGGATTTTCTTGAGATTTATTCGACTTGAATTCACACCACAAAATTAACCATCTTTATTCGATTTCAGAACTCACTCAATTCGCCTAAAAATGGCGTTACAGAAAACAGATACATATTTTTTAAAGTCTTTGTCGTGGCGCCCTCTGTTGACGGTAGTTGTAAACAATTAGTATTAGCACATTAATCATTTTTCTAAAAACTTAATTTATATTTTTCAACTTTAAAACACCAATTTTTATCATAACTAGTAACTCATTCGACATCTTAAGATAAAATTATGAGAAGTATATTAAAATTTCTCAAAATTTTGTATGACCAAACCTATATACTTTGTTTTCTCAATTAAAATATAAAGAAAATATCTCATTTAACACAACTATATTATAAAAATTAAATACCATATCATATCATATATTATTCTTTTCGTAAAGTTCTGTTCAGCAAAACTCAGTTCTTCAATTTTACTAAAATTGGAAATATACAATTTAACTGACCTCCACGTTGCAGTGGCAGAAAGCCTTGGTGAGAACGGTAATCCAGATACTGTTGTCACATTATTTCACTAGTAAAATTTTATTTATTTATTTTTTTGCTTCACTATTTCACAGTATTAACGTGCAGACTTTCCGGCGAAGATTTTTTTTTCCTTTTATTTTTCTTGCGAAAGGGAGTGACGTTTTTCATCACGGGGGATAAGGGATTCAGGCTCCCCCCTTTTCTATTAGAATATTTCTCCATTCATGGTAACTGGATGGCCTCTTCCGCAAAGACAGAATAATGTTCGGCGGTAAACAGTGCATTCTTCTCGATGTTCAGAGTGATGTTCTTTCGGGGATTACTAGCGCGTTTTTTTTTTCTTCCGTATCATTTATTATTCCGGCAATCCGACGTCTTCATATGCAGGCATACGGTGCATTCGGTGTTCTGTCAAATTCTCCATATCATTTATTACCGCAGTTGGCGTTCGTTTTTATATTAAAATTATTTTATAAAAAAGATTAGTTTTTACGTTAAGATTTGGAATCCACTCGCAGATAAAAATCCTGCCGGCATTAATTCTGTCATGATTTTAAAGACAGAATCAGATTAAAATTTAAAAAAAAGAGATCTTTATTCCATCGTGTCAACATCAGTTCTGACTGTGAGCAGGGAGGAAAAAGCACGCCATGGTGGTGGTTTCACGTGAATAACACGTGAAAAACATCTGGCAACTATCGTTGCTTTGAAGATGGTGTTTGCAAGTTAATGCTGACATATGTTGACTATTAAATCTAACGATCTGGAATTAGGCATGTTTATTGGCTAGGCCATATGTTCGGAAGACATAAATGGGTGATTAGTTTGATACTTGAAAATGGGAGCTGAGACAAGTGAATCAAATGCTAGATAGGGAATTTAATTTTTAATCTAATTTAATTATCCTTACATATATATATATATATATATATATATATATATATATATATATATATATAGACCATCTTTGACGTGTACTGTCTTTTTAAGGTATCCAATTACATTCGGAACCGTGATTTTCAAACGCGCATAAATAAAAAATTTTCATGATGTTTAGTGTCACTTAGATTAGAATATATGCATCAAATTATTTTAAGGACATTTTGACAAAAAATTATCAGAATAATCTTTTTTCCAAAAGTTCTCCTATTGTGAAAAATGCTTCTATTATAATAATATTTTGCCTGTATAAAACTCAGGCCTCTGTTCAGAGGCTCAACTAGAATTTTTGAAATATATAACTTAGAAGTGGATTTATTCATATTTTACGACAACACAGGGGAGCAATTTTAAGAAAAAAACGCGAATAATTTTTTCAATTAGTGGTAACTCTGAAAATAATGTGAAGTTTTCAAAAATTCTAGTTGTGCCTCTGTAGAGAGGTCTGAGCTATATACAGGCAAAATATTATTATAATTGGACCATTTCTAACAAAAGGAGAACATTTGGAAAAAACATTATTCTAAGTTAATTTCTTGCCAAAATATTATATTTAAATTAATTTTTTTTTGTAAAAATATCCTTAAAAGAATTTTATGCATATATTCTAATCTGAGTGACACTAAATATTATGAAAATTATCCATTTATGTGCTTTTTTAAAATCACAGTTCCGAAAGTAGTCGGATACCTTAAATGATTTTACCTATAATTTAGCATTAAATAATATTCAAGACAGTTTAGAACGTGATTAATAATTTTATATATATACAATAAAAAGTTTGTGTGCAGGGTCTTTTGAACTCTATTGATGTGAAGTATAAAGGAATTCACAAAAGATCCAAAAAACAATTCATTAAAAACAAAAGGGAACTAAAAATATGTACACATGCAAATATAGGCACGTATACTGGGAATCACTACAAACTGGCAAACTTTCAGGGTGTGTTGGGGTTACAGAGACAATTCGGAACCACATAGGAATACAGGGTCGCATATGCCGTAGTTGAAAGATATGGTACAAAGAAGCAGTGAAAAAGAAAAGAGGTAGCAATACATTATTGGGACAGAAAACATTTTACAACAGGTGTTTGAAATGACAGCCAGAAGTTGTTTGGCAGTCCTGACAGAGACGCTGCATGGAATTCATTATGATTGGAAGATTCCTGGCATGTCACGTATCCTCCCGTTTGCTACAGATATTCGAGCGATGAGGATTTCAACTGAAGGAACCAGTGTCTTGGGCATCAAACTCTTTATGTGACCCCAAAAGAAGATTTCTATCGATCCTGTTATCTGGAAGGCCATTGAACTGGCCTACTCGACGTAAGATCGGCTGTTCATTGCCAGGTGCTCCCATCATTCGCTTTTGTTTAATTGTAGTTCTCATTAAAGAATCAGTCTCACGTAACCTTCTGTTCATACTTTCGAAGGTAGTGTAATGTGAAAAACTCTTGTTTGGGTAATGTGCCTGGTACAATATCACCGAGCGGCGTGCCCATTACAATCTGCAGCTTCATGCACGGTCAGCATATCGGCCAGTTCTCTTTCTGAATATTGGTTCCTCCTACTCCCTCAAGAAAAAGATCGCAAATGGCGTTTTCCATCAGGATCAGTGTTCGTGAAGCTTTCCATTCAGTGCCATCCACCGCAAGACTGCCGGGAAGAATCTTCCAGAATATAAGGAACTTCGTGCAGCACCGCTGCCGGACTGCCAGACAACTTCCGGTAGTAGTTTCGAACATCTATTATAGAACAACTTCTCAATAAAATGTTTTTTGTTTCATTAATGTATTGCTGTTTCTATTTTTTTCCTTTGCTTCTATGCACCATATCTCGCAACTACGGCATTTTCGACCTTGCATTCCTATGTTATTTCGAATCATCTTTGTATACCCTACACACGCTGAAAATTTTTCGGTCTTGTAGCGAATCACCTTTAAAAACCACATAAAATCAAATTTAAATTCATAAAGACTATATATATATTAAAAAAGTAGTTATTATCACACCTTTTTGTAAGTTAATATACTGTACCTATACGATCGATAGTTAATGAGAAAAATACGAAAAACCAACTATGACGTCACAGCTGTAATAACCCCATTAGACACATTAACAGCATTTTTTTGTAAATATTTATAAAAACAGATGTTCAAAGTGTCCACAGTACATGCCGAGACAAGCTAGAGCTCGCCGTGAAATGGATGAGTGCGCACGTTGTAGCAGCGCGATGTACAACGAAATACAAGCAGCATGCAGATGAGCAACTACGTCTGTTTGTCGAGTCTCGATCCACGAATTACTTGAAATTTCGCAAAGGAAAAAAATCTAATGGTATGAGATCTGGCAATCATGGTGGCCATATAACCGGACGTGCATGTCCGATACAGTGATCTGGGTATGAATATTCAGTCAATCACGTACAGGAGCCCAAAAATGCTCCGGGGCCTCATCTTGAACCAACATGCATCATCATTTATCGTCTTTTTCTCATTATGAGTCCTACAAATGCAGTTATTTGGACATTTTTTTATTTGCTAACATCGAGGAATCTGACTGTATAGTGTTTGGGAGCTATTTTTGGAACACCCTGTATATTAGAAAATATATTACTTTGTTAGAAAGGGTGTGCCTTTAATTAAAACAAGTAATATAAATAAAAAAAAAATTAAGTCAACTCCTACTTTGAATGCATGAATAGAAAGTATTTTATTAACGATTGAAAATTTGAATAAGATACATATATATAAATAAATATGTAAAGAAAAAGAGTGAACTAATTGTAGGAATTGAAAAAAGGGCATGATTTGTCTGCATTGTTGTAACAATGTACATCCGGTTTGACTGAAGAACAGGTTTTCGACGCCAACTTTTGTCTTTGTTTCAACAGTTACATTGTTACAACAATAGAGACGAATCTAAGTTGGCGTCAAAACCAGTAATTAATTTAATTAAATCTAATAAATTAATTAATATTTGAAAAAATTGTATTGGCATCAAGTGTCATCAACTACGAGTTTAAAAAAATTTGTTTGAATTTGATTGGATGAATAGAAAGTATTTTATTAACGATTGAAAATTTGAACAAGATAAATAATTACATAAATACTTGCGGCCCGACAGACGTTGTCCTGTACATACGTCTTAAATCCGAAGATCTCAAACTTTTTTGAATAAGTTGTACCAATCTGGACCGTTTTGATGAAATTTTTATAAAAAAAATATACAATACCTAACGTCATCACATGCACAATTACCACAATTCGACCTATTCATTGCGTGTGAGTAAGTGTATATTATGAAATAAGGTGAATATAGTAGAAGCTATTCTGAATAGAAACTTAAACTTCTTTTAATTAAAGGATAAAAAAAATAAATCTCAAGCTATTTTTATAACAAGTGTATTTTTAATGCACAATAAATTTATCGTAATGCTATTGAATGCACAATATTTTTTGGTTAACCCTTGAAGGGTATAAGCAAACAAATGCGATGGTTTGTCAACCCTCGGACACGCAACATATAATTGGCCGTGGGAAAAACAAAATTTTCACCTCTTATTTCTTTTTTTCTTGCCGTGCATTAGCGGAATAAACAACACACAAAGAGAAAACAATTATGTGTTTTAAGGGTTTTAATTATTATCTTTTTAACTAAATGCTATATCGGACCGAATTGTGAATCTAAACTATTCTCGAATCCACTTAAACCCCCACAAAAAATGTCATCAAAATCGGTCAAGCGGTTTAGGATGAGTTCAGTCACATACACACGCACAGAAGAATTATATATACAAAGATATAAATAAATATATAGAGAGTAAGCTAATAGTAGGAATTGAAAAACAGCAAAAACCCAAAGTCGACTCTTAAAGATTTAAAAGTCCTGACTAAACAATCAGCACACAAAATCAACTTAGACTTTGCTTGGCCTATAGAATTCCACCCCCAGTATTAGTACATTCTTAACCACAGAAAACGCAACTTAAGTTCTGTAGTCAGTCTTCAAATCCATATCCAAGCCTTCCATAAAATGTACACCAATTGCAGAGAGCAAATGCTTAACCTTATCTCTCAAATGATTCCTGATAAATGCACACTGTAACGGTTGCTGTCAGGGTTTCTGATTTGCCCTTCTTTTTCCGTTCCCTGGAATTTCCAGGAAGTCCCGATGACGTAATGGTCATTCCCAGAAATGCATTAAAAAACTTTAAAAAACCTAAAAGAAAAGTTATTTTAAATTATCATTAATAATTATACAAAATAAGGGTACACATAAATTCAAAAATTTATACTCATTTATACACTGAGCAAAGAAATACACAAATAAAATATGTTAATCATTGATTTTTAAAATATTATTTAAGGAAACAAAATCAATCTTTGCTTTTATTATTCTGCACAGCTTTTAGCTTTGCTATGAATGCAGAAAATGTGTTCGTACAAAATGCTCTCTGAGCTTCAGCTAATATTGGAAGAATTGTTTCCACAATTCCCAGTTTCATAATATTTGATCATCGATTGTTTTTCTGTTGAATGAAATAACTATATTTATTGCTTTACTATCCTGTTGAAGCTAGAACTTTATCTCGTATAACAAAATAGGACTTTTGTATTTGAAAGTATCGTCTTTTTTAATTTTTCGTCCCTCGTTAAAGATTTATCTTACCAAGTTTCCATGCTCTCTTTCAAGTGCGAATGTGTAATTCGTCTTCCTCGAAAAATATTCATCTCATAATAATGTTAACTCGTCTAATCAGTTTTTATTTGTTAACAGTAAAATATCAACAGTAACTACAGCAGTTTTATACTTCTTACCAAAATTTATATATTGCATTAATCCAACTAAATTAACATTGCATTTCTCATTAATTCTTTGGAAGAGGGAACGTTTCAAATTCTTACAGTAAATTTGAAACCTCTCTCTCTATACTGACAATGTTAAATTGGTTGTTTTCGATGTACCTTTTCTCAATATCTGTTACATGTACATGCTTGAAATTTTTCATACAATTAAAGTACACCTTTCTCATTATACTGAAAGGAGTTTTTAGCTAATTTTGAAATTTTTCATAATTTATAAAATGTTTTATCAAGCATAGCGAAATTTTTTGACCCATTTTTCTCACACAAAAATTGCAAAAAATGAATTTTTTTGAGTTTTTTACAAAAAGCTCATTTTAGTATATATTATCCATCATAATAAATATATCATAAAAATTTACATACCTGTGAACAGTAGTTTCTGAGAAAAGGTACATCGAACATCAAAATTTACGTTTTGAGATAAATTGATTTTAATATATACAGTGATACTTCTAATCGGCTAGGAAATAAAAAATAAAAAGCTCAATTTACAGTAAAAGATACATGTTTTGGTTTACATCAGAAGTTCAATTTTTAATTAAAAACAAAGTACTTTGTTTACATTTTTCGCAATTCAAATGGGCGTGGACCAGTTTAAGCGATTATTTAAAATATTTTAAGGGTTTCTAATTACCCTAGACGTTAAAGTGAGGTATTTTTAGAAAAGTTAAAATATATACAATTTGAAAATGTAAATTTCTCAAATGGTCAAAAAAATAAGATTTTAGCTTTCCAACATCTTTTAAAACAATTCTGAGTTTGATTCGCTCAACTTTACAATAATGAAAGTAAATAACTCCTTCGGCAGTTAGAAAAGTCGTGTTGACTCCTTCAAACAGTTTTGGTGTTCATTCCCTTCTTATTACCGATTCCATTAATGAGCTTGGAATAAATATGAATATCCGATGAAAAATGCTAAATTAACTAATAAATATGAATGATAGTTTTTAATATTAGTACTTACGTTATTCACGTAAATCAATATATCAAATCTTCATAAGATTGTTCGTGCTAGTAAATTACGAAAAACGGACGTTCCTTTAAAATCTAAATAATTTATTTAACAAAGTTATATTCGACAAACTGGCAAGAACTTATTAGTACAGATAGTTCCAAATATTTACTCTTTGCTTCGGAAAACTGGAAAAATTCTTTCCAACCCTCATGAGCGTAATACATTCTCTTATTATACTCTCAGCCATGCTGAGGGTTCCAATTAATGTTTCTCCTTCCAATGAGTTCGAGATCAACGGTAGTTAGTTGCAACAGTGTGGTCAGCTAAAATTTTATGTCGGAGATCGAAATCTAAATCAAGTCAAAAATAGCTACCTCATCGATTATTTCAGTTACTTTTCGTTACCAGGCATTCTCGAGACGGCAAAATGTATAAAAATCTAATATATTCATAGTTGCAGTATACTATATAATAAAATACATTGCTTAATTGAGCTAATAAATTCCTCTATATTTTCATCTTACCAAACATTACACTGAGAAGCCATCCTATACCGAGTCCGAATCCCAGTTTGAGAAATGCTGAACCCCACTGTAACGGCTGTCCCCAAAGTATGACTAGCAATTCTGAGACTTCCAGAGATATTGGAATTGGACGTGAAACTAGGAGAAATATACAAAATACTTAAAATAATCGTTTAAATATTTGTTAATTCTTACTAACCTAAGGTATAGGGCGGTCAATTTAGCAATCCAATTCAAAATATGCGTATATAAATATCGTTTATGCGTATATAAATATCAAAAGAATTTCAGACCTAATTGTCCATTGATGATGGTTTTCCTATCAACAGACATATTGAATCCGAATAAAATAGAAACCATGTTGAACAATTTATCTGTGTGATTTACTTTAACAGTAGATAAATTTCTGGATTTTGGCAAAGCATTGCTATTTAAAATAATTATATTTCGTCAGTGTATAACTGTCATCTAACTCTCCTAAATTGCACATATATTTACTTTTTATTCTATAACTTATCTACATCTCCCGTTTCTTCAGTAAGAAAGAGGAAGCTTTTAGTAAAACTTTAAAGATAACAACCTCGACCTATTTTTGAGAGAGAAACATTGAGAGATAGTCCGTTACAACCTTGGACGATATTTTTCCTTGATACAGCAAATGTCATTGAATTGCTACAACAGATGCTACACCATCCTTGGATAAATTTGCAATTTCCTGGTGACTCGATATTGAAACTTTCCAGCTTTGAATCGCATTCATCTCTGTACAGTGTCGAATTTGAAATAAACATGCCAACTACTGTTTTTATACGATAGGAAGTTCGCAGTGAGCAAATGCATCTTCGACAATGTACTTTGCATGTTTGTTTTCATACGCTGTTCAAACCTTTACCTATCGCATTATGATTTACTGCAATTTTTTTCATGCAATCTTTTTTTTAAATCACTACATTAAGAAAATTAAGAGATACATAAATAAAATACTCAATTTTGGGGAATTTAATCCGTTAAAGCTAATCAATTAAATTGATACTTTAAGGTATCCGACTACGTTTGGAACCGTGATTTTAAAAAACCCCGCATAAATGAATAATTGTCATGATATTTAGTGTCACTTAGATTAGAATATATGCATAAAATTGTTTTAAGAACATTTTGACAAAAAGAATTTATTTAAATATAATATTTTGGCAAAAAATTAACTTAGAATAATCTTTTTTTCAAAATGTTCTCCTTTTGTGAAAAATGCTTCACACAAAATAATATTTTGCCTGTATATAGCTCAGACCTCTGTACAGAGGCTCAACTATGATTTTTGAAAAATTCACATTATTTTCAGAGTTACAACCAATTGAAATAATTATCGGTGTTTTTTCCTAAAATTTCTCCTCTCTGTTGTCGTAAAACATGTATAAACCCACTTCTAAGTTATATATTTCAAAAATTATAGTTGAACCTCTGTACAGAGAGGTTTGAGCTTTATACAGGCAAATTATTATTATAATAGAAGAATTTTTCACAAAAGGAGACTACTTTGATAATGGATCATTCTATGTTCATTTTTTGTCAAAATATTGTACTTAAATAATTTTTATTGTAATACTATTCTTAAAACAATTTCATATACATTTTCTAATCTAAGTGACACTAAATATCATAAATATTATCCATTTATATGATTTTGCAAAATCAAGGTCCCGAACGTAGTAGGATACCTTAACATCATTGAAATAATCTAGAGATTTGGAGATCTTTCGCAGCTGAATGTGATAATAAATGAGCAAAAGATGATTTAAATCTTTCAAAAATATTTCAGGAATATTTTAATATTCCAACTGATAGTTCTTATTTACTTTGCTGCTTCCATAAGATATATTTTTACATAATTTTGCCAGCTTCTATCTTGTCTTACGTAGAAATAGATGATACCATTTATAAACCAGAAAAAACTTGATTGTGTTGTGATAAAAATATAGTTCTTTGCTTTCGTACGTTTCAAATTGTATTATTCATCCACACTCTTGAACAGCTGCTTGTCATTTAAAATTCAAATGATGAATAACTTTATTTTAGAATTATTCATAAGAAACTAGTTATAGTTATATATATAGGATTAAAACATCTACACGAAATACGTGATGTTTTTAACGCTTTTGGATGAAACATTCATTCCATTAGACTTACGTCAGATCGGGACGTTGTATCGAAAAGTATAAATTCCGAACTTTTCTTCGATTTCATTTTAAACAACGTCAGTCATGAAGATTTTAATAGTTTTGGCGGTATTTGGAGCTGTATTGGTGCTCATTGGTAAGTTCTATCGTTTCAGTAATTTGTTTCTCTGTAACTAGATTCTGACAATGCTATTTTACATGAAAATGGAATATTTCCCTTCCAGAATTGTGTATTGGGATGGATTATGGTTACATGGAGGGAAAAATATTGTTAATCGTCAAAGATGTTCCACTGTATGAAGATTAGGAAAAAATAATTAAAGTAATAATAATAAAAATTTTAAAATTTAATATTGCCAAAAAGAGGTTGAATTTTCGAAAAGTTTGAATAAGACAATTTTGATTAGAGGATTTTACCCTCAGTATTTCTGAAGTATATCCTTACAAAAGTACTTCTTTACAATATGATTGAAAAGTGAGATCCAAACTGATAAGGTAAGCGAGATAAGTGAGCACTAAAACCGATGATTTTTGATAAGTGAGTTCTGGGTAGTGAATAGAATATGTACTACATTGCAACATTTCATAACACAAGCTGTCTCAGCCCGTACCGTCAAATCGATCCGATCCAGGCTTTTTTCCTTCTTCAGCTTTATCGTGCACTGCTATTTCGACAGAAGGTATTTTAAAATTTAATACTAAAGAAGCTTTTAGACGTACCTGATGTTTTTTTTCTTGTAACTATTTAGTGCGTCTCCTCTCAACGTAATAATTGTTAAAAAGTACTCAATTGCTTGTTTTTCTTCAACAGAAATTACTTTCACATCTTACCAGTAAAAACAGCTGAAATACCTGAACTTCATTCTTCTTGTGATAGCATTTAAAATAAAAGTTAATACTTTGTTTTATATTTATACCACAGAACATCTTTACTGTATAAATTGGTTTTGAAGTTCTGAAAAAAAAGTTTCGATTCACCCTTATAAATAAAGGGTGTTTTTTTAGAGGTATAGAACTTTAAATTGCAATAAAACAACGATGTATTATTCGATTGACATGAATTTTTTTTATTCGAAAGATAATCTTATGGCATTACATTTTAAATATGATTTCTGGCATAGGACTTCCACGACTGGATGTAGTCCAATCTGGACGTCCAATTTTCGATGACTTTTTCCAACATTTGTGGCATTATATCGGCAATAACACGGCGAATGTTGTCTTCCAAATGGTCAAGCGTTTGTGGCTTATCCGCATAGACCAATGACTTTACATAGCCTCACAGAAAATAGTCTAGAGGTGTTAAATCACAAGATCTTGGAGGCCAATTCATAGGTCCAAAACGTGAAATTAGGCGGTCACCAAACGTGTCTTTCAATAAATCGATTGTGGCACGAGCTGTGTGACATGTTGCACCGTTTTGTTGGAACCACAGCTCCTGGACATCATGATTGTTCAATTCAGTAATGAAAAAGTTAGTAATCATGGCTCTATACCGACCATTGACTGTAACGTTGTGGCCTTCATCGTTTTTGAAGAAGTATGGACTAATGATTCCACCAGCCCATAAAGCGCACCAAACAGTTAGTTTTTCTGGATGTAACGGTGTTTCGGCATACACTTGTGGATTAGCTTCACTCCAAATGCGGCAGTTTTGTTTGTTGACGTAGCCATTCAACCAGAAGTACGCTTCATCGCTAAACAAAATTCGCTTATGAAAATCGGGAACAACGGCAATCTCGTTTTGGGCCCATTCGACGAATCTAAACGCGTTGTTCAGGATGAGTCTATTTTGATGAATTGCCAAACCAAACTGAGAATAAATCACTTGACAGCTGTTAAATCGGTCGCCATCTTGGAAAGTAATGCCAACTTAAACTTCTATACCTGGAAAAAAACACTCGTTACATTACTTACATGATATACATACTTTTTCGAAAGGAAAATACTTAGGATATGATGGTTTGTGTTTATTAATTATGAATTTTTTAAACGTCACGGTTGGTACTAAACAAACTTTAGTTTAATAGGGCCTGTATTATTGGTGCTCTGTTTTATACCTTTTTTTTCAAGATAGCAGTAAAATAAAAATCGTTCCAAGAAAAAAAATAATTAAATTTTCTTTTTTAAGAAAAGCATTTTTTAAAAGAGTACTTCCAATAGAATAGTACCATAAATTAAATCTCAGAATTAAATTTTACCCGTACCTGGAAATATTCTATAAAATACACTCTCAATTAATTTATTCTGCAGTTTTATTTAAGATACCTGACTATGTTGAAAACTATGATTTTTTGAAAAACGGTATAAATCAATAATTTTTTTGATATTGAGTGTCAGTTGAATTGGAATATAGAAATAAAAGTATTGGATGAGTATATATATTTTTGCTAGACAAAATTCTCTAAAAGTCATTTTGTGGGGGAAAAAATGAAGGAAGAATTTAATAATTTCAAAAAATCCTCTTTTTATGAAAAATGATTCTATGATAGGAATATTTTTTCTTTATATAGCTAAGACTTTTTTACTGAGTTCTGAATTAAGATTTTTTAAATGGAGAATTAAAAAGTGGATTTATATATTTCTATTTTATTTTATCAGAGTAGAGATATTTTTAAAAAACACCCGTTATCCTTTCAATTGATCGTTACTTTGAGAATATTGCTAATTTTTCAAATATTTCAGTCCAATCCCGATACTGAGGTTCTAGTTATAATATATAGACGAAATATTATTATTACCGAAGTTTTTTTCATAAAATTAAAAAAAATTTAATAATTTCCATTCTTTTTTTTTTCATTTTATGCCAAAAAAAATTGCTCAAAATTTTTTTTCTTGTAACAATGTTTTTTAAAAAAATTTAATATGTATATTTTTATTCAACTGACACTAAATATCACAAAAAATATTATTCAATTATACACATTTTCAAAATCATGGCTTTAATCGTAATCAGGCACCTTAAATTAACTATTTAAAACTAAAACTTATCAACTAAAATTGTTAAAATTACTTTACTTTTATACTTATGAAAAAGATAAAAATAGTTTTTATCATAACATTCAAATAGTAAAGTATTTAGAGTTTTAAATAAATTTGTGCCACATCGTCTTATATTTCACATTTGATTACTCATTATTGATGGATTATATTTGATTCTTAGCACAGAACGAGAATATTGTCAGGTTATTCATGAAATCTATATATTATTTTCCTTTTAATTCTAAACAATTGTCTTATTGAGTAAAATCATATGTTCCTGCATGTATTTAGGTCCGGTAAATGAAAATACGTATATATTTATTTGGCTTACAATGCTTGTATTAACAATCTTAATATATTTACTTCATGCTTAAAAAATCGTAATCTATTATTTAAATATATCATTCCATAGTTATAATTCCTTTGCAAGTTTTATTATTTTCGTCATTCATTTTTCTTATAATCCAGAATAAAAATAGGTTTTGTTTTTTTAAATAATTTAACATGCTTCAATATTAGAATTTATGAAATTAATAGATCACTACATAGATTTCCCCAATTATTCATTCTACCGTTTTAATATTTTTCTAGCTTAAGTTGTAATTTTGATTATACATAATGAGAGAGCTAACATAAGTCATATACTTTATTAGATTTACTTCGTTAATATTCTCACAACACTTTCGCATTTCTTTTAGATATATTTTATAAAAGACCCTTTTTAAAATGTATTACAAAAAAGAGGGTTTTTTTCTGAATCATTCAATTATGTTTTGTGTATTTCTGTTTGATATTTTTCAAAATAATTCATAATAATTAATTTAAACACATTAGACATTGATGTAAGAAACAAAATTATTAGAGTTTCATTCAGTACCAAATTTTTATTAACTTTTATAACTCGGTAGTACATAAGCTGTACCACGTTTTTCTTTCTCACTTCACTGCGATTCAACAACTAAAACCAGAGATTTAAAAACAATTTTAACACCTTTTTCCTGGAGAAAAAAAGGAGACTATGGCCGAAGTAAATGAAGAAACAATTTGTGGTACATCATACATACCGCGAAGTTTTGCTAAACAATCATAATTAATGCATGTATTTTATTCTATATGTCATAAAAAAACATGCAAATCAAGTAAAATGGTAAATTAAGCTTTTATAAAAAAATAAATATTTGATTATTAGAATATGTTTTCCAAAGTTTATAAGTTTTCATCGAATAATATTTTTTTCTAACGATTTTCTTAAACATAGCCCTATTTACTCTTAAAGTAGACAGTAGTTGTAAAATCAACACGCGCAAACAAACATTGAGCAAACACAATTCACCAAAGATTTTTGGAATGTTTAAAAAATTAATTGATTTTTAATCACATACAAGGTCAAATATTACAATATCGAAACTTCGAAACCCTTTATAAGTCATGATTATTTCTTGTAATAATAAAAAACACGTGGAAATAGTAGTTAAAGCGTTTTGTAATTATCTTTGCAAAAATTGCTGCATGGTTTATACTTAAATGTTTTTTTTTATTTCAGATGCTAGAAAACCTCCAAAAGATGATGCCCCGCAAATCACACCACCACCACCAACACCTCCTGATACTGGTAATTTTTAACCCAATACCTTTCTGTGTACCGCTCTTCTCTTGAGTACTGATACTAAACCATACCTAAAAGTGACCGCAAAAATAATGAAAAAATTTCTTTGATGCTTGTTTTAAATTATTTCCTACATAATTGTGTAAAATAATTACTAGATTATATAATTTTTACTGCATGATTATTATATAATTTTTCCCTTGTTTTAGAGCATATAAATCTAAAGCTGAAATTTAGCTATTTTTTTATCTGTATTTCCTTCTAGTATGTTACCTTTATTGCAATTTAATATAAGTTAAAAGATATGGTAATAATTTAAATTACATCTGCATGTATAATTTAAAGTTTCATTAGTTATTATTCATATACAATTCCTCTAGAAATTGTCCGAAAGACACAAAAATCAAAGCCCAAATATTTTACCTTGAATTAAAAATGTCAGGGGAAAATATCTTATGTCCCAAAGGAATAATAAAATATCCATGGGAAGTACTTTAAAAAGTATATTAATAACAAAATATTAATTTTTACAAAGGATAAAAAAAAGAAGAGTATACATATAGTTAATAAGAGATATACCTCATTTTCGCAGCATTCATTGAAAGACGGTATTTATTAATACTCAGCGAAGATTGTTGATTAATTAATGATAAACGAACTAGCTTATTAGTAAGCACACACACACATGTGTTTCAATTATTGAATGCTTCCTTATAAAAATGAATGTCCCTAAAACACAAATTCGCTAAGAATAAGAGAGAACACTAGTTCTACATGAGAAACAGTTAGGCTTTTCAAGATTCCTTTCCATAATATCTATACAGCATTTAGTGTTTCTCCTTCAAAAATGAAGTTCGCATCGGTGCCATCCCATAGTATATGCCTAAGAAAGGATTATATATACACATTATTGGTCTTCATTTCAATTCCTACTATTAGTTCACTTTCTGCCTATATATATATATATATATATATATATATATATATATATATATATATATATATATATATATATATGTAAGTGGGCGGGCTGATCAGGATAACACGCCATTTATTATTAATTATATTTTAATTAATCGCATTTATTTACAAACTGTTTACATAAAGCTAATTATACAGTGTCACGTCTTTAATGTCCTTCAACGTCTTATAAAACAGACGAGGTGATATCGTCTTGCCTCTCGTCATTCTCAATATGGCGTCGTCTCTCTTCAGCATCGTCGAGCTTCTAACAACTGGCAGGCTTCCACGCTTGCACTCATGCGCAGTAGAATTATTGGAGTGGCTTGGAAATAGCGGCCGGCACCACACACACACACACACACACACACATATATATATATATATATATATATATATATATATATATATATATATATATATATATATATATATATATAATAGCACACTTTTTATTCATCCATTCAAGTTCAAATCCATTTTTTTAACTTGTAGTGGATGACAAGTGATGTTTTTACATATTTTCTGATATTGATTCATTCATTTAATTTTACTTTTTAATTTTAAATTTATTCTGCGTAATTTTTGGATGAAGTTAGAACAAGCTGTAAAAAAATGGCGCCATTAAATTTTTCTTGGTTTCAAATACTTATTTTTTTTTTTTCTTCCTCCACTCAAGTTCGAATACATTTTTTTAACTTGTAGTGGATGACACTTGATGCAAAAACAGTTTTTTCCAATATTAATTCATTAATTAAACTTAATTAACTAAAATAAAAATGTTCGTTGTTGACCTAAGAAGGAATTGACTTTAAAGAAATTTTAATATTACTTGTTTATTGTATACCCTTTGAAAACTCAAAGCTTTTTTGCGTGGTTACTTATCTCAATTCACTTTTTTAAAGAAGGTAAACAATTTCACCAAGACATTTCTTTAATTAGTTCATTAGACCCTCTTGTCTTCATGTCAACTGAAACTAAACATTGTTTGAAAAATTAACGAATCTCAAGAACTGCATCCACATCATTTATGTGTCCAATATTTGCGTTTATTCATTATTATTAAAGTTTCCGCACATATGGATATATTTTAACAGGATTTTGGTCAGAACACCGAGCAAAGAATCCACTTTTATTAAGAATTTAAATTACAGATTATCACATCCTTTGATATTCGTTAGTTATCGATTGATATCGACCTCTTATCGTTTGCAGAATAACATACCTTGCTTTGTAGGAAGGTAAGTGACGGGTTCCATCCGCAGGTCTTAAACAAATCCTCTTGAGGAAACCATTCTTTAACTGTGCTTTTAGTTAAAAAACCGCTTTCGGCAAGGATGACTTGGTTTTATGCAAATGAAATTCTATTTAAACGCTGGCATTGGGTGTATTAGATTAATCGTGGAAACGTAAGAAGTTAATAGTCCATGTCTGCTTCTTCCTCAAGCCCTCTCACACCTGCAACCTCTGGGTTGCGACATGTAAACTACTTTCACCTTTAAGTTTTGGAAAGTTTGCACTAAAGTGAAACAATATTGTGGAATATACATTTTTCATATTTTACTTCGTTTCCCTATTTGAGAAGGATTCTCTCCTAAGTCAGGTTTCTTCCATTCCTATTATATTGACAATTCGTTCAAATTATTGCAGAGCTTTTAACATCAACTTTCAATATTGTTTCACAAATCGTCAAGCGAACAGAATCAGAAATCTTTAATAACCTTTCTACAGAAGTTTAACTTATAATTTGATTGCAAATCTGATGCAAGGCGCTGAAGCGTATACTTCAAAAATGTTGTAATACAACGTTTAAAGGTTATAAGGGTTGAAACTAAAAATTTTGCTGCGAGAGTTATTCTTAATGAATTTGACTTTAAAATATTTTGAATTTACTACTACTTTTTCTTTATTGTAGTATTACGGAGTGTCTGTTTTTCTCTACAGGTTATTCTCACTTGAAAGAACTCAAACCGAATAAACTTAAGCCTAATTATTAATCTAAAAGGTTGATGAATCATTCTGAAATAAAGATGATTGGATCATTTGTATATAGAGAAAAATTACAAACCATTTATGTTTTACAGTTTTAAATTATTATGATGTATGATATACAGTGAAATACGTTTAACGCGAAAACGCTTAAGACAAAATATCGGTTAACACGAAATAATTCAACGGTCCCTACTATGCATTTTCACGTATTTTTTTCTCTTAATACGAAACAAAAATCTCATAACTTGAAAATATTTCCCTTTGTGAATGAACATAATACGAAAATACTTTTCTATTGTATTATCGGAAAAATTCATAACAGTAGATGATGATAATGTGTGTACACAGACAAAGACGTTTTGGTGAAGCTTTAAAGTTCAAAAAGTATTATAGAGGAAGATTTTGACGATGAAAAGGAAATGAATAATGCAGCTTCTGTTCCCACATCATCATCTGAAATGCGTAGATTATTTAGATGCACATTTCAGAGGTAAAATGAGTAACAAAATGGACGATATCGAACAATTTTTTGACAATCTGATGCTGAAAAAACAATGCAAAGAAAAATATCAGATGATTTTCCAAAAGCTCAATAATTATTTTGTTTTTCAAAAGGAAATTTTGTATTAAATTTCTTTAAGTTCTTGTGAATGATTTTGATTTTGTTTATTAAATACATGAATTTTTACATACCTATGTAAATAAAATAAATTGTAATAAACTTTATATATATATATATATATATATTTAATACGAAATTCTTTTAACACGAAAAAATATTTCAATGTCTTCCGTTTCGTGTAAGGCGATTTTCACTCTATTTCAATAATTCCACTTTTCTTCCAGATGCAGCACCACCTAAAAAGGCAACCAAAAAAGCAGATCCCGATTCTCCTAGTAAGTTCCTTTTGTGTGTCATTCATTTGTTTTTATTTAATTTTGCAATATTAAAAACATTTAAAAACAATATTTCCTAAGGTGTCTGTTTCCTCAATCAGAAATATTTGAATTCTTTTTAAAATATAAAAAAAATCTTATTTTTTCTCTCAGTAGAATTGTTTTTTTTTAGATAAACCGTCTTGTGCTGATCTTTTTGTTGTTTTTTAAGGTATCCGACTATGTTTCGAAACCATGATTTCGAAAGAGCGAATTAATGAAAAAAAATTATGATATTTAGTGTCACCTGAATTACAATATATATGTAAAATTGTTTTAAGAGCAAATTTGCAATAAAAATGATTTAAATGCAGTTTTTGAAAAAATCTGTGAAAGAAAAATTGCATATTTTTCAAACATTCTCCCTTTATAAAAAGTTCTGCTGTAATAATAAAATTTAGCGTATATATCTAAGAGTTCTCAACAGAACCTGAACGAGGATTTTTTTAAAAATTTCACATTATTTTCAGAGTTACGATCAACTGAAATAATATCCGGTGTTTTATGTTAAAATTTCTCTACTTTGACGTAATAAAATATGAACAAATCCGCTTCTAAAATATATAGTTTAAAAATCTTAGTCTTAGTATAGAAGTCCCGGCTATGTCTGGGCAAAATATTATTATTAGAGAAGCATTTTCTGTAATAGAAGAACGTTTTTAAAGTATATCCTTCTTTCTTCTATTTTCGCAAAAAAATTGCATTTAAATCTTTTTTTTTCTTGTATTAATATTCTTAATACAATTTTATCCGTATATTCTAATTCAACTGGCGCTATAAATATCAAAAAAATATCCATTTATACCCTTTTTCAAAATCATAGTTCCAAACGTACAGTCTCAACATTCACTATGAATAAAAAAATCTGTCATCTGAGTCTGTGCTACGTATATAATACGTTGAGTTCAAGGGCGATGTTGAACCACAGTAAAATTATTCAGTGCTATTTTTACAGGGAATTTTATATTTGCCTCACATAAATTTCATTCTCTCCAAATTTCAAATGTTTTGTTATTTTTCTATTGTTTATTCAGCTTACATAATACATATATGTAAAAATATACCATTCCTAAGTATGTTCCTAAGTAAAACCATTTTATTTGATGACTGAAAATATAAAAATTTTCACTGTAAATTATAAGAGACTCAAAATATGCCTGAAATTGAGTATCTCTATAACATTTTTTATCCAATACCAAATGAAATTGAAGGTAAGACTAAGTTGATCAAATAAGTTTTTTTAAAAAATAAAATCTCTACTTTTATCAATTTTGTTATTTGACATTAAAATTATCTTAATCTTTTTTTAATAAAGCAAAGGTATAGTGAATAAAATAAAACTAAAACTGCTAAATAAACACGTTTTTATATCTTGTAACCATAAAACGGGCATCATTTGAATTTGTTACTAAGCAAAAAGTGTTTACATTCATATAAAACAATATTTTAATAATATAGTTGAAGACTACGAGGCATTTGGTTATTACAAAAAAAAGTTAATATATACAATCATACTGCAGCATTCCACTATGTTTATCTCTACTTTTATGTCTCAATATTATAAGTTATTTGTAATATTTTTGTTTCTTGTATGAAAAAGCTGTCGTTGTTACTTATTATCTGCACTTTGTTTAGAATATATTTCTTGAGAATATAACACTGTTATATGTCGATTACAATTAATGTATTAATCAGATGTATATATAGAGATTACAGTTTATTTCAAACCAATTTTCTTCAAAAATGTCAGTTATACTTTCAGTTAAGGTAGCTATCATATATTAAATAGCTCTTGCAAATTGTGTGGATTGGACAACTCCTATAACAATGTGAACTATAGAGAGAGAGATTATTAGGAGCATTAATATTAAAAATAAATCCTTTCAAGAATTTTTCCGAGCTTATCTAGAAAAGGAATTTTTGTAGCCTGCATATGCTAGTAAAATAAATACTAAAGATATATTTTTGCAAAATAAGCGAGTATTTAATATAGGCTGAAATTACGTTATTAAAACATTTAAGTACCATTCCAGGAATAAATATTGCATTAATTCAATGTATTCTGAAAAGGGATCTTGCGAAATATTAAAAAGTTTTTATATGTTTGATAGCATTTTTATCGAAAATATAGCAATATATGAACTTAGCACAATAAAGCATGCTTAAGGATTAAACATAGGAACTTACTTAGGAAAAATGTACTCTTACATGTTTTTTTCAATAAGAATCCTCTTTTTCTGTGTGAATAAAATGATGAAATGTGATACTTGTCCACAGCATGATGTATTTGAAAACACCGAGCAGTTTTTGCCTTTCTTCAAAAAATGTATAAATAGAAGTGAGACGAGAACTATTAAAGAGCAAGAAAAAAATCTATGCATGCAAAATGAAAAATTCACACACGCACACTCAGCCACATTCCCAATCTACCCCCTCCATAATCATGCATATTCCCAACACAAGCACTCTCGCACACACATTTGCACATATAAATACACCCGCAAAAATTTATTAAATACAGTAAGAATTTATATTTAAAGTTTATTTTTAAGTAGCAGCATATTTTTTATTTTTACACTGGTGGCCCCCGTAAATGCAACACCTCTGAAGGAAGCATGCAAATAAAATGAAATTTACAACATGCATTAGCGGAGGTGAGATTTGCAAATGTTTAGAATTTCAGCGCATTCACGCGCGCCTGTGGGGCCACCTCAAAGCGCTATTTAAGGCTTGGAGATTTTGACGATTTAAGTTCAGCAATTGTGTTTTTCTTGTGGTTTTCAAAAAACGATCAGTTATGTCTCGTAGAAAACAGCGATCAGCTTTTGATTAAGTATCCGAGTTCGACAGAGGATGGATAGTGGCCTACAGAGATTGTGGATTACCTTTCAGGGAAATCGGTAGTCTTGTTGGACGAAAGCAAACAACTATAATGCGGATATGTGACCGTTCAATACAGGAGGTACGACGGACCGACGTGGTCGATTGCATCCACCTCAGTGCACCACTTCACGTGAGGACAGGCAAATTGTGCGCATATTGCAGTAACGGATTACTCAGTCACATCCCGAACCGTAGCACAGCACATTGAGCCTGTAACGCATCATTCAGTATCTGCGCGTACCGTTCGACGCCATTTACAGCAGAGTGGTCTGTCCGCAATACGTCCATTGCTTGGTCTACCCTTGACGCAGAACCACAGACGTCTCCGCCGCAAATGGTGGGTTGAAAGAAGGATGTGGATGGCAGAATGGAATGAAGTTGTCTTTACTGACGAGTCACGCATCTGTCTGCAACATCACAATGGTCGGATTCGAGTCTGGAGATACCGTGAGAGAGGATGCTGAACATCTTCGTTATACAACGCCACACTGCTCCTGCACCGGGTATCATGGTATGGGGCGGTATTGATATCTCTCTCGCACTCCTCTTGTACGCATTGCCGGTACTTTAAAAAGCCAGCGCTACATCTCCGAGATGTTGGAGCCAGTTGTCCTTCCTTACCTTCAGGGCATGGCCACAGCCATATTTCAACAGGATAATGCGTGACCAATGCGGATAATGCTGCATTGTCCAAATGTTCTTCGTCAATCAACAGATTGAATTGCTCCCCTGGCCGACTCGCTCTTCCGACCTTTCGCCGATAGAAAACATGTGTACCATGGTTGCTCAACGATTTACCCAGATTACACCCTCAGCTGCCACAACAGATCAACTTTGGCAACGTGTGGAAGCTGCTTGGTCTGCTGTACCCCAAGAAAACATCAAAAGTATTTTTGAATCAATGCCGAGGCGTGTGGTAGCGGTGATTTCCAACAATGACGGCTACTCTGGCTACTGATTCTGGCAGGAACCACACTTCACAGAAGTCTATAAATTTAATCGTATAATACTTGGTCAACGTGTTATCTACAAAATAAATTTTGTTGTGCTATCTCTTGTCTTTTTTGGTGTTGCATTTACGGTAGCCAGCAGTGTAATTAGAATATTAACGATATATTTTAATGTTTTTTTTAATATTAAAATTGTTATTTTACAAATTTAATTTTCGTTATTATGTTGAAATGAATGCAAACATATGCACTTATACACATACATTATTTCAATTGAATATCTTTTTTTATTTAATTTCTTACATATAATCCATGATTTTTTTTTCTTTTAGCATACATACACCTTAATTGTTTTATGTATTCTTTAATACAATAATTGTATATATATATTTGATATAACATGACTACATTTACCAAGTTTTTATTAGAAATGTAGCTTAGTAAAACAGTCATGTTTTCCAATGTAAAATAAAATTAGCATAGTCAATAAAAGTCGGTAAAGTAAAAACTATTCGTACAAAGCTTTATACTACATATTTCTTCTTGTCAAATTTTTGATTTATATTTTATTCAGGCTGCTTTAGAATTAACGCGAATATTAAACAATTAAGACCAAAAACAGTTTTTATAGTGCTGTGGCGAAGAAGACATAATTATTTTATTTCGTACTTTTTCGTCCAATTCAAACTAATAGTTAAAGCCTGTAATTTTTTTTTTAAAAAAGTTATATTTTTTATTTTAAAGTTTTTTTTTGAAATTTATTTGAGATAAACTGTTTTAAATTAACACCATATTTACCTGTTACCTATTCTTGTTTTAATCTGTATTCACATTCGTTCTACTACAAGAGTATTAATCATAGTGAATAGTTTTTATTCACCAATTATCTGCTTTAAATATTACATTTTAGCTCTCCAAATACTTTATTTCCCTTAATAGGAGGTTGCTGAAGCATGCCCCCACACACTAGAGCAATGAATCATCCAAAGAGTACATTTTCTTCATTTTTCAACTGGACATATCTTGACTCAATATTGTCAATATGGTGTCTTATCAAATATTGTCAATTATTGATAAGATACCATCGAAATTTCATCAAATTATGAGAGGACTTTAAAATCTTTCCACGTATCATTTATTTGATGCAGTACAAATCCATAGGGAGATAAGTAGCTAGTTGTTCATCCATTTTTTTTTAATTGGTAGTATAAATGTACAGTCAAATGTTGCTCGGCTTATAAGTACAGCTGCCAGTGCGAGCACGAATTTTCACGTAATTCTGATTATTTCCATACAAGCGAATCGTGATGTTCCCAAGTGGTCACCCTTCCAAGCACTGACTGCGCTGGATGAGGCATAACTTCGGTGAACGGACGAAAACCGGTGTTTTCAGCTTACACACATGCGGTTTCAGTAGAGTATTATTTTATGGCAGAGAATGTATTTTGAATCGTATTAAGAATCTGCCAATATTTTATTTAAATGTGATGGTTGTTGTGTAATTCCCTTTGGTTATACCTAATAGAGATAATAATGAAGATCTTCGGAGCGAAAAGGCATTTAAAAAAACATTTCAATACCATTAGTATCGAAAGATATTTGAATGATTTCATAACTTAATTTTACTGAAAATCGGAGACAAGACAGAAACACATTCAAATTTAAAATATTCAGAGTATATTCCATGTTGTGAGAATCATTTTTAGCTTTTAAATTAACAACTATTCTTTCCTTATTACGATAGTAATGAGGAAAAGTGCTGTTCTCTTTCTAAATATTTTTCTCATTTGAAGGAACTTCGAACCTAAGGGTTACTTAAATCCAAAACAAGAAAGATTATTCCTTTTTGATAACTTAAAAAATAATAAACCACTTGTGATTTGTAGTTTTAAATTATTCTGATATGAAATAATTTCAATAATTCTAATTTTTCTCTCCCAGAAACAACTGTCATCCCGACCAGCACTTCAAGTCCGGATTCTGAGCCATGTGACCCAGTTCCCTGTTTACCACCCTGTCACATGAACAATGATAATAAACCGTGTCCAAAATGCGAGTGCGGAGGTAAACTCATTTTGAACATTTTTTTCATTTTTAATCTTGTTTTTTTATTAGTGTACATCCCACACAATTACTAGTGGTGGCTAACGTATGCAAAAGGATCATTAAAAACGTCTGATCAAAAAACTGATTCAAGGAATGAAACAAATTGTTGCTATGAAATAACGAGACTGATGCAATAAAACTTTTTTCACATATATTTACTTATTGTCACCATCAATATACACCTCTACTCAATCCCTATAATGCTCCATGCGAATCTACCATTGTTCCAAATAGTGCTGCAAGTCTTTTTGTGAGGGTTCCTTTAGGACGCGTACCATTTTCCCTTTCCAACCTTGAACGGACTCCAATTATGTTAATTTTAAGGTATTCGACTGAGGACAATTTTCTAAAATATGACTTAAAATATTATTTAATTTTATGTTTTAAGTACGTATGTTGCAAAATTTTCAAGAAAAAACTGAAAAAGAATATTTGGAAAAAATTATTTTTCAAAATACTGAGAAATACGAACCAAAATATTACAAAAAATAGCTATTTTGCTAACAACTCTAAAAAAATATGTATTACAAACACAAATAAAATTTTTGCAGGAATACATTTCTCTGTAATGTTTAACTATGCTTTGTAATAAAAAAACACTCAAGTTTTCAAATAGAATTATGAAATATAAGTGTTCAAAACAAAATGAACCTAGAATTTTTTTTTAAAAAAAATAACTTTTTTTCATATAAAATAACATTAAAAAATAATTTAAATGAAAAATTACCCTTAGCTTTTAGCACAAAGCATTTATAATAATACAAAGAACAAAATCAAAATATTTCGTAAGAACAGTTCAATTACTATCACTAAGAGAAAGACTATATTAACAGATATCACTATTACTGTGAACCATTATGTACAAAAGTAACGATCTTCAGAAAATATGCAAAATAAATTTTATATTCTCAATAAAACTTTTTAAAGATTTAGGAAGGTATTAAAACTCTCCAGGTCTATACGTAGTGCCTTCCTGAAACTCATACTTCAAACTCTTACATTTTTGAAGGGCCTTTTTTTTTTTTTAGGCTATAGTTTCTTATCTAGCTTATAATGTCTCACTGTACCAACGATTCTCGTATTGTCGAGGTACCAAAAAATATCCCTTCATTCCATGCCTTAATTCCATTCCTACTTTTGAAGTAGAAGTGATAGACCGGTAAACCCAGAATTAAAAAATTTTATTGCAGTATAAATCCCTAAGCGAAGGGTTTTCTAGCTTAACAAAGATCTCTTTCGGGATTATACTCCATACGTTTAAACTCGTTTAAATCAAAACAAACATTTCAATCAGTTATCTGTTGCCTATTTGAAAACAAAATATATCTATTAAAATATTTATATAGGGAAATAAAGCTTATTAAACATGAAAATAATTCATTAAAATATTTTAAAAGAATAAAAATCGTATTTTGTGGATGAAAACCAGAATCAAAAATTCACACTTCCGGTATTGGATTTAAATTTCCGGTTCCGATTTGGGCTTAATACTTACCTTTAAGAAACTATTGAAATATTCTATATAAGTAAGCCAATTGAATATTGTTGAGTTAGATAGATATATGTAAAAGATTGTTAGGGGGTTAAATATAAATTATAAGTAACGAATACATAGAACTACGGATAAATTGTCTGCATTTATGTTACATAACTGAATAATTATTTCCCTATTGATATAAGATAACTAATTCTTTGTAAACAATTCCAAGAATTAATACAGCGTTTCTAAAACTTTAAGGCGTGCCCCCTATGGGTTTTTAACCCTAAGTGAGGGCTGCGAGAATATCGTGAAGTAGAAAATAAAAGATTATTTAAAAAAATTATTAATTTACAGAAAAGAAGAAAAAATATCTTCTGACGCATTTAGACTGATATAGTATACCTATAAATGTATAAGTACTGCACAAGGAATTTGTGTGTGATAACTAATTTCTCAATTCCAAGATAAGAACAAGTTTGATAGTTACTAGTAACTTTTCCATAGGCATGTCGTCTACAAAATTATATACAAAATTTAATTCTTATCGTCATACTTTGTACTGTTCATAATTTCAATCGTATTGTAGTCTAAGCGACATAGTACATTATTATTGCATTCAATACATTGTTATCGTACGGAAAAAGGTGCGGTAAAAATTATGTTTAAAAATTGAGTCCAAACATTGAAAGTTTGAGAAGCACTGATTTAATAGAAAGGTGAAATAAAATTTTCACAAACCAATTGTCTTGATTATTAAATTTTTTCAAGGTTTTCAAGAATCTGACAGTAAATTTAGGATTGATAATTGAGTGTGAAACTAAAAGTAAAATTTTTTGTGTGCTGTCACTAATAAAGCCTGAGAAAACGCCGGAAGTACCACTTTTTTCATTCAAAACCTTAGTGGTAATGAAAATTAATTGTAACTAAAGAACAAGATAAAAATCAAATTAAGAAAGTTTTGAAATCAATTGTTTTTTTTTATCTTACTCGCACAAAATGTTTGTCGCTAAAGCCAATAGAGGAAAATGTGGAAAACTTTTCCTGTACATGTACCAAAACACTAATAACGAAGACAGCATTTGGCGAAATTTGCGACAATATAGTAACGAAGTGTCCTCTTTTTTTTAAAAAAAGGCTCTCTTTTACTATTAAACACATTAAAAAGAATATTACTTTATATGTATTTTTTTCTTTTACAGATAATAGCGGAGGCACGCCCAATCCAAACTGTCCACCTCCATGCCGTTCTGTAATGGTTAGAGGCGTGCGGAGATGTGACTGCCGAGGCAACTAATGACTTTATATAAATTACAATTTAAGAGAAATTTTTGTGAAACGAAATTGACTGAAAAAAGATAACAAAAAGAGAATTTGCTGTTACAATTTTTTGTTTTGCAACTATTTTGGGTTTTGCGGGAAATTTATAATTGCTGTATCTAAAACATACAATAAAGAGTATTTATTCTATATGAATGTTAATTTTTTAATAATTCAAAATAGTTTTATTGTAAGAGGACATATATAACTTACCATTTTTCCTAGAAACGAACACAATGGGTGCACTAATAACATACTATTATTCATAGAAATTGTAAAAAATTAAAACATAATCACATTATAAATAAGAAATCCAGTAAAAGTTGATTTTTACATGAATGATATCGATGATTTCCTTTCAATTTACTTTAAAAATAAATGTTTATGCACACACCTCGACATACACACACAATTTATAAAATATGATTTGGGATTGATAAAAAGATCCAAAAGAATTAAATTTCTCAATCAGTTGGTTAGTGTCTTGTCATTGACTATGATTAAATAGGTCCTATAGACACCATCGGTAAAACGGATGCTGTTATCTTCCTATAAGTTCTCACTGGGGGTTTTTCATGTGCTGCAATTTTCCCCGAATGGTAGGATAGGATAAAAGATGCCCTGGGATAAATTCCATGTCTTGACAGTGTTTGCAGAAAGAGTTTTCTTTCCTGTCCCGTTCTTCTGATATGCATGACCCAAAAATGTCTAAAGTGCCTGCCAGGCTTCTACTTGTATTATTTCAGGAATTTGGCTTTTCGGCTTGATTTTTCTGTCGTCAAGTCTTGATTTAGCTGCTGAATTTATGTCGCTTAGCATGACGAGAGTTGCAACGTTGTCGTTACTGTTAAGTTGTTTTGTTTCCTTATTCAGCGTATCAACCTCCTCGTTTTCATCAATGTCAAGATGCGCTGGGAAACATTACATGATTCATTGTTTTATCAAACTGAAAAACTGGCGAAGTGTATAGTGCATATTAGAAATTAATCCTGAGCAGCCTTTATGAATTGCTTGGATAGCACCTTTATAGTCACTGAAGATAATAAACCCATTAGCTCTTTCGTTTTCACCAAGGTTTATGTCATTAATTATAAAAGTAAAATGAGCTACTATAGCATTGAACATACTTTTTTAAACAGTTTAGTAAACTTGAGATTTCTAATAGCTAAAAAAATGACAAGATCCTGGAAAAGTAGTGTGACGGTGTGATATCTATATGAACTAGTACCAACATCACGCGAAGACGATCGTTTTGGCGTGATCGGTAAAGTACTCGCATTCGTTCGGAACGGAAGGTACCCAGAACAAGCTTTCCTTCCTTCATTAGTGACACGGACGTGATATGAACCGCACCCTTCGCGCGCCGCAGTCGTGGCGTCATCTATCCACCGCAAAAGCAACGAAAGCCGTCTCACACGAATGACGTAATTCTCAAGCTGTCTCACACAAATGACGCAATTCTCAAGCCGTTACGCATGAATGACGCAACCCACCAAGTGATGTAACTGCTTACATACTCGCCACGAATATGGTATGGTTCGTTAGCCTATTCGCCGAAATACTGGCAGCGGAGTATGTGGCGGTGTGATATATATATGAACTAGTACCAACATCACGCGAAGACGATCGTTTTGGCGTGATCGATAAAGTACTCGCATTCGTTCGGAATGAAGGTACTCAGAACGAACCTTCCTTCAGTCGTATCTTTTACTATGAAAGTCGAGAGAAATCTGAAGACACACATTAATCGGAAGGAAATTTAATAAATTCATATAACAAGCTGAAGCATTCACACATGTTTGAGTCTGTGACATTTGAGGCATATCAAAAAGTTCAATCGTTCTAGCTCTTGGTGGCTTTAAAACTAAAATTTTCTAATGGGAAAATAGCAGTATACTTAAGCAAAAATTTTAAATAGAATGTACGGTTCTCTATTTTAGTTAGTATACATATCACTCAATTTGTATAGAATGCTGTGTTGAAATTTAGTATTTACTTCCTCGCGCTTTCTGCCTTCTTATATTCTCACTTACTTACCTATAATTCCGTATTTTACTTCACTATTTAAATCACATCTATGAACTTCAAAACTATTACGGTAAAACATTTTATTGAATATCAAGAAACAAGTAAGACTTCTTAGTATAGCTAAATTTACTCTAACTTATATTTTCTTTATTTTATAGAAATTGTAGAATTTATTAAACCTTTGTCTTCAATTTAAAGACTTCATTAAAAAATTCGGAACTTACGTACTATTGAAAAATATCAATGTTCAAGATAACTCTCCAAGTTGGCAACCCTGATTTATCATGTGTAGGACGCACTGAATTGCCAACCATAGGATTCGTTTCGTATGATGTGAATACGGTTGCGATAATATGTAAATACCAAAAATTATTACACATAAAGCTTTTCAAACAAAATAACAAACCCACAAAGAAGTAGATTTATATATTACAAATGATTTTAAAAATAAATCTTGAAAAAAACTTTCAGTACACATTATCAGAATGATGACTAATTTAATTTCTAATTTTGTTCATACTTTACTATTGTTCGTAAGACTACAGCAATTTTTTAAACTTAATTTAATTTTGATATCCACACACATACATATTATACAAATATGTTTAATCAAGAACCATATTAAATTGTCATAAATCTGATAATCCTAAGCAATCCAATAGAAATAATGCAAGACAGTTTTGGTCAAAATAAGTTAGTCACAGTATTATAAAAGTCAATTGTTAGCCTTATATTGCAATGTTAATGCATATATAATGCATATATTTTTATTAAGATGTAGCTGGGACAAGACAAATGGCGAGTATAAAATAAATAATTTACGCATTTTGGACATTAGAAAAGAACCAAATAAGAGGTTTATCACATCAAGTACAAAACACTGAAGTCACGAAAAAGACTGAATAATAACCACATAATCTGAAATGAGGAAATACACAAGAAAATACAAAAGGAAATTATAGTCATGTGTCTAAGTGAAAGGAAATGGTTAATATTTTATAAACTATGTAGACAGTTTTCAGCAAATTCTTGGTGTCAGTTTGAAGCTAGAAAACTGCATGCTTAAGCTATTTAGTTATGGTGGTGTGGGTGGGTGAAACATAGAATACAATACAATAAATAAAACATCAAGCTTACAATTCAATAAATGGCGCTCTATAATTAACAAAAAAATTTATGAATACTTGCTTAAAGCAAATTAATAAGAATGATACGAGTAGTTTAATTGAAGAAACAACAAGAAGTTTTTCATTTCTCGTATATTTATTAAAATTCATATATTTAACGCATTACAAATTTAAAGTAACTGAACACACAAAGAAGTATTTTAATTTCAATCCATATTCGAAATTCCGCATCTAAATTAAGGTACATGGTACGATTTAGACAAAAAATTTTAATTTAATGATTTTCATACTTTTTTTGATTGCCTCCTATAATTACGTACGATATAAAACAGATTTTGTGCTCAAAATTTCATAAAAAGCTAACCATTTCATTTTTAAAGGGAAAAACTTAAATTTATTAAGTGATTTTAAAATTCTACTCCTACAAAAATTGATGAACATACATGGAATCTGATTTACAAGTACATTTAAATATGTATAACAAAAGTTAGTATGAGTTTTTTGTGATAACATGATTATAATATTTGTATAATACTTCTTTTTATAAATGCTCATTGAAAATTCCTTAAATAATGTGTAAATTGTAACCAATTATTTTTAATAAAATAAGTATTGCTTTGATTGAAAAATGCATACCAACTTTTTTTCCATGTGCTATTAGCACCAAGTGAAAAAAATTTCCAATTATTGAGAACAATAGAAAAAATGCCTGAGCATTTTAAATGAAGACAAACTAGTGTTGCCATTGAAATGTGAATAAAAACAAGCGTAAAAGTTAAAACTCAGCGATTTTAAACTTAGAGCTTTCAAATTTTGTGAGTTTGTAGAAAAGTATGTAAAAAATAATTTAGACTAAAAAAACTAGATTTTTTTTTTTGACCAATTTTTGTCAATTGAATCGCACTGTGTTTCCTTAAAAAAATTTATAAATTATTAAGTATTTACCCTAACAAAGCAACAGTGGACCCCTCACTGTACTACATGCGTAAAGCAAATAGATACAGATAATAAACAATTACTCGCTTGAAAACATCGTAAGCAAAAATAAACATATGGTGAAAATATTCAAATAAGGGTCTTAAAACTTGAATCAAAAAATTGCGCTCTGAAAGAAAAAACAACTCTAAAAGAGAAAAAATATTATGACTATACATAATTCTGTTCTTGGTTACAACTAAGGAAAATTTTGTGTTTATGAAGGCTACAATTTGCTTATTTCGAAAATATCAGTCTCACATAACCAAAAATACTAAAATAGGCCAACATATTAACAAATCAATATTGATTGTAAGATAGCTGACATTCGTTGCATTCTAATCCAGCATTTGTCCTTTAAGTTAATCTCTAGAAAATTTTCATTAGGATACTTTAATCATTCTGTTCTTTGATTTTATCAACTAGGACTTGAGCAAAACCAAAAAAAAATCCAATTTAAAAATATATTTGCATAATTAAAGGGTGGTTTATACTATTTACAGTAATAAGTTTTAAAAATTTAGTAAAATTTTTAAAACATTTGAATTTTTTTTTTTTTTTCTCTTTTGAATTCAACATACAATTTTTGTATTAGATGCAGGAGTGAAACTGAAAACAAGGAAATTGAATTCATCTAATCAGAATTGAGTATTATATCAAAATTCGGTAATCTGTAGATATTAGGAGGATTCAGGAGATATTGATATAGAAGTTGATCGCCTTATATTTGCAAAATTGCTTTTGGTTTTAATGAAATATGGAACATATAGTACATACAACCTATGTACAGTATTGGATACAATACTGTAAAAAATTGAATACAACATTGTATATAATTGTATACAATATTGCATAAAACTGTATACAATATTTCAGAAAATTGTATACAATATTGTATAAAATTGTATACAAATGTAAATTGCATACAGAATTATATACCAATTGTTTCGCACAGAAACGCGTGTGTGTTTTATATTTAAATTCGATACTGCATGCCCAATGAATTTCCAATTTAAATTAGAGAAATATGCCTTTTTATTAATGTGAAACGTATTTTTGATATTGCATCCCCTTAAGACCCAGCCTAGAAATTCGTGCTCAAACTAACCTCTTTCCAGGTTGGTAGCACACACACAAATTTCTTTTTATTATTTTTTTTCCAGTGTCATTGGGGTCAGTACAGTATTAATAACCATAAGAATGTAATAAAGATATAAATCTTTCGGATCTTAAAGGAATAAGAATGTCTAATCCGCACCAACTCGCAAGATTTGCAATCTGGGTATTAAAGGGATATACAGTGAAATACGTCGAAACCGCTTAAGACGAAATACCGGTTACCCCTAAATAATACAACGGTCTCAACAAACTACTATGTATTTTCATGATTTCTCTTTTCTCTTAACACGAAATTAAAATCGCTTAACACGAAAAGATTTCCCTTCCGGGAATGAACAAAATGCGGAAAACATCAGACACTTAATGAAATGTTTGAGGAAGTTTCTGTATTATGGCACTGCTCTACTGTATCATCGGAAGAATTGGTTGCAATGGATAATGATAATGTGTGTACAGACCCAATTATGGCAGACAAAGACATTTTGGAGTTTGTTCAAAGCTTAAAAAATAATATTGATGCAGATTCCGGCGATGAAATTGAAATGAATAACGCATCTCCTATTCCTACGTCATCCGAAATGAGGAACATCATGAAAAGTATGCACAGTTATATAGACGCACATTCCAATGGTGAAATGGATAACATAGTAAACATCATCGAACAATTTGTGACAATTTGATGCTGTAAAATACAATGCAAAGAAAATATGTCAAATTATTTTATCAAAACTCAATAAATGTTTTGTTTTTCCAAAAAAAACTTGAAAATTTTGCATTAAATTTAATCAAGTTCTTGTGAATGTTTTTTGCTTCACAGATTTTTATTAAATGCATGTATATATACATATCTATTTAATTAAAATGTACTCTAATAAACTTAATTTTCTTAAATATATATGTTTCTGTTTCCAATATCCTTTAACAAAAAATTCTTTTAGCACGAAAAAATATTTCAATTCCCTCAGCTTCGTGTTAAACGATTTTCACTGTATTGAAGTATGAAATGTATCTTACACATGAAGAAATGGAAGAAATCGAACAAAAATTAATATATGAAATTTGATTATTTGTGTATACATTACTTAAAATGCATCTTTACTTAACTGATTGAAACCTTTTCATTTTACCCCAAGTTATCTGGCCATTAAAAAGATGGCAAAGTCTTGACAGCCTGATTCATGAATCCCGTCAGCGGGCGTGAGGTTCATGAATGCACATATACGAAACTCTTTTTTTAAATATTCCTTATATTTTACAAATGAAAATGTTTTCATGCTGCTTATTAACATCATTTTCATTGTTCCGGTACATCGCTGTATAATTTCTATCATTAATCATGAGAAAGCCAAAACGCACTAAGACACAATGCATCTTCGTTTTTAGAAATTTATTATTATGTCCAAACTCGAAGCAATGACGTTTTTATTTCGAGAATTGCACTTTCATTGTCCCACTCTTTTCGAGGATCATAAATTCGCGTAACTGTCAACCATTTAACACTTCCCTGGTGAGTAACTCTATTTGGAAAAAAAACATAAAATCTTCTTTCTGTTCCAAGTATAGACAAAATGTCTTCCACGAAAATCGTGACACTTGTAACGCTTCCGTAAGCAATACTTAACTTTTCACGCATGTTACGTCACTAAAAATGGCGGGATGAAATGGAATAAATATGGAGGGCCATTGCAAAAAAATTCGGATTCTTTCAAAAGAATATTAGAAGCTATGAAGACTTTTATTGCTTTGTTAGTATTAGGAGTTGTACTGGGACTTAGTGGTAAGTAGTTTCTTTCAGTTATATTTCCTTAAGCTGCATTTTCAACCAAATAGGATCCAAAATAGTAAAAAAAAATCTATTTAAAAAGTCCCCTTTCCTTTACACCATTTTCTGACTACTAAACTATGTATTATAAGGAACATATTCTAAGATGATATTCATTTTTGGATATATATAAATTAATTTTCTCTTGAATGCATTTTAGATTTCATTTTCTATATTTCATAATGTAAAATACAATCATTTTCAATTTAGGCTGTCTTCACTTAATGATAAAGAATAGGACTCGAATTTGAAATATTTTTTCAGTTACAAAAGCATTCTATCTTTAACATTATATTCTGGTTTTGCTATCCTAAAAACCCACTTATTTTATCATATTTCTCATTTTTATGCGAGTTGACATATTTTTTCTAGAATAAAAAATTTGTTTTTCCGCATTTTTTTCTTATACCGTAATGCTAAATGAGCCAATTCTTTACATGTTAAACGTATGGACGCTTTAGGGCATGGGCCTACAGGGCCCGGAGCCTTGACCACAATGGAGGCCTTGTCTCATTCTTGAATCAGCCTTAATAAGATCATGATTCGAATAATTTCAACGGTCAAATGTTATTTAAGGTTGTATTCTCCAATAACCTGGGAATTTCGGATGATATGTCAACTGGCTACATGTTATGACTGTTGTCCATGTATATGTCTAAGCCTACCACCATACACCATCATTACTCATTCAGTCAATAGGCGGCAGTTGGTCGAGCCAGTTTGTGCGATTGTAAGTCATGCACATTAATTTGTTTCGGGTTATTGTTTGTACGAGTATTTGACAACGCAGGCTATGTACCGTCTTCTATTAAGGCTTATAGGTGGGTCCTACATTTGCATAGTGTCCCAGGGTCTCAAGATGTCTTAAGCCGTTCTTGGTTAAAGGGGAAAAACGGTTATTTATGGAATATTTTGAAATTTTAAAATCACAACATTATATACAAATGTTTGAGCTATTACTTTGCAAATTTTCTTGAAAACTGAGTAATTTTTCTGTCTAAAAATGTGCTTCACATTTAGGTCAGTCTCTCGTACTTTTGGCAAAGATAGTCTTAAAGTAAAACCTACATGCATTTTAGATGATGCAGCAATGTCATAGGATTTTTAAAGAATGGAATAGATGCAGTGTGATAAGCAAATAAAAGTATGACACAATCTAATGTGTGTTAAAATAATCTTCTATCCAAAACCTTATCTCAAATTTGAGTACTTTCGACATTGAAAATAGCATTATAACAGTCTCGTATTCTTCAAGAAAATATGTTTTACTTTGTAGATTCTACTTTAAAAAATAATAATTTGATCCAGAAGATTCGAATAAAAAAATACCTTGAATTTTCATGTAAAACTTTACAGATCTTTCATAACTGACATCATGCAATAGAATAAAGAAAATAAGTTTAAAAAAAGTGTACACTTTTTTTTAACTTAAAGAGAACTTTTATGATAAAATCATTCAATTCCCTTAACTTTTTATTTGCAGTTTGTTCTGATGAAATAGGTTTTGTGAAATTATACATTCTCTAGCTTTAAGCAAATTATATATCATTGCAAGAGCCTGAATTTTAAAATTTAACTTTCTACATTTCCCTCCCGCACATCACTGTACAATTCACCAAAATCATTTGACGTAAACGCAATTTGTTGTTTGATTGAGATATTTTGAGCAATATTTACATATTACAGAACAACTGATAGTTATTGCATTTTGAAAATCACAATACAGTAATTCAAACTGAATCATGTTGGAGATTAAAGCAGAAATTATTTATATTACAAAACCAAAAGTGAGTTTTAACACTTAAAATTCAAAAACAAGTACAAAATACAAGCTAATAATGTTTTGTTATGAATCAGCAACCGATATCAATGAATCTTTTTAAGACATTAATTCAAACTGAAAGGATATGATAAAAAAGAGCTTGGTATTCATATAACATTATTTACAAGTTACATTTATTTATAAAATCAAGTAAATATATTTAAATATTGTCTGTATAGTTATACGATTCATTCAAGTGAGCTAAAAATGAGGAAAGAGTAGTTTTGGTTCCTATATATGACATACGGAGCATCAATAATATAATTATATCAAAATTTATTTTTATGACTTTATATCCATTTCCATTATAGCTTAAACTTTTCAAATCTCTAAGCTTAATTACGATTACTTTTGATATTTTCAAGGAAAAATTTTATAAAATAAAATTTTATTTATATTGAGAATTCTATTCGCTATATATATTCTGTATAAAGCGAAGAAAAATAAACTTTATTGATTACAGTCACAAATGGCCATTTACTTATTCTCAAAGAATCCTCATTGTTTTTATATTTAGCAGAAAATTTCCTAAAGTAGTTGTGACTGTTTATAAAAAATCGTTTCCCGGGGAGAAACAATGAATGATGTAAATTTGAGGTCTATTTACACTCTAACAAAGTGAGTGTAAGGATTAGTCGTTAGGCTGCTATTAAAGTTAGATCATCTTAAGTGACATGTAAAAAATCCGTTGAGAATCAATTTGGCTTTGATACTCTCAGAAAAATTAAATTATGGCAATATTTAGCATCCGACGAAAGCTTGAATTTTAAAAATTAATTCAACCTTCCAAATTTGGTAACGAGGTCGCCCCTAGCTGATGCCACTATGAAATGGCTCTCACGTTTGGGAAATCTCCGTGCTTGCAAAGGCTAAATTGCTAAAATGCAGTCCCAATAGGGGGAAAAGTTAGATTAGCGAAGTTACTATAGGAAATCCTTATAGTTCTTGAAAAGAAGCTTTAGTCCGGGATATTCAGCTGACCTGGGCTGACGAGTGCAGTTATATCGGATCACACACAGTTAAGTGACATAATTATTTGTGTTAGGAATTCAGGATAACGATTAAATTTGACTGCTCTTTCGGCTTATAACATTTCTTGATAATAAATTTATGGCACAATAAACTTCGTTATTTTTATAACAGAGGCTAATCATTCGGTGTCCCAAACTTCACCAGCGACTGCAAGGTCGTGATATAGTCATCTGAGATTTTTTAATGCAAACGTTCTATCTAGTTTTAAAAAGAAGTGTTTTACATTTTTATGAATTATGAAGATATTTTTGAGCTATATGATGCTTATGTGTATATTTTACAGTTTAAAAGCACTATTTAAAAATGCAAATTTAAAATATGCAGTTTTACAAATTGTTATTTACAACAAAAGTTCCATTTGTATTTGATTTATCAAATTTTTTCTTTCTAACGTAACTCATTAAATCTTACTATATTTTGCATTAACATTTTTCTTTCATGTATAAAAACAAGTTATTTCGTAATTCAAAACCAGTAAAAAATTTATCGCATATTAACAAACCATATATTTTGGTTGTTTCTTTGGGAATATAAAATGTGTGTTTAAAAATTTAAGAGCAGTATTTCTGATGTACAAAAACTTTCAACCGAAAACAAACCGGAAAATATCATACATATCAATTCATAATACACCACTTTGATGCTTGGAATTGACCCTATTAGGTCTCATATTCAATTTCGAAACTTAGCTTCTAATGAATTTTCAGTATTTTATGTGTGAAACTAAAATATATTCTTCTTAGATGGAAAAGTTCGCAAACTTCGAAGCCTTGAAGAAGTTCAGTGTGGTCCAGTGAATTGTGAAGCACCTTGTTACATTAACAATAAAGCTAAGCCATGCCCAAGCTGTGAATGCCTAGATCAACCATCTCCTCAGGTCTCATGCTCTCCACCAAAATGTGACTCTCCATGTTCTTTGAATTATGACACTCAATGCCCAACCTGTAAATGTCCTGCTCAGAACACATGCTCTCCACCAAAATGCGACTCTCCATGCTCCTTGAATTACAACACTTCGCCATGCCCCACCTGTGATTGTCCTCCTGCTCAGAACCAATGTTCTCCACAAAAATGCGAGTCTCCATGCACCTTGAATTACAACACTTCGCCCTGCCCCACCTGTGAATGTCCTCCTGCTCAGAACCAATGTTCTCCACAAAAATGCGACTATCCGTGTACAATGAATAATAACGCTAAACCATGCCCAGCCTGCGAATGCAATGGACCTACTCAAGGTAAGGGCTTGTTTGTTTTAATATTATTATTATAATTAGAAGTAAAATCTCGCATGTACATTCATAGTGTTAATTAAAATACATGAAAACAATTTAAAAGTATTGTTAGCTTGAGTAACATTAAAGGTGTTATCCTTGGACAAATAGATATTAAATGTATGAATTTATACGTTTTTTTTTAATTTTCTTTAGTGAAAATCTAAATTAATACATACTAAATGACGGAATAAATTATTATGTATATAATATAGAGGAAGAAAAGTTGTTTCAAATATATTCATTAATCATGCTTCACTGCTTCAGAATAGGAGATTCTTTTAATTTAGGAGCAGTGTTTTCATATATAAAACTTTCAGCAAAAAATACATCATGAAATGTCACAACTATGTAGTCATAACAGACCCCTTTGATATTTCAAATTGTTTACTATAAACTTGAATCCTAATGGCTTAGTGGTAGTGTATCGTGCTCCTACACCATAGATCCAGGGTTCAAATCCCGGATTGGGTAAGGTCGACTGAACCTTTCATCCCTTTAGTTCAAGGGTGGTCAGACTTCTTGGAAAGAGTGCCACTATTTGATAAAAAATAATTAATCGTGCCACTTCCAACTTTTCCAACAAATAAATGTGGAAAAGTGAAAAAATATTACTTATAAGCTTATTATGAGATTTTTACGCAAATAGTACAAACTTAGGTTTTTATTTTTGTAAACTTTTTAATGCAAGTCTATGTAGTCGAAATTTAAAAATAATGTTATAAAACGTTAGTACTAACATGGGTTTTTATTTTTGTAAACTTTTTGTAAGTTCAATGAATTAAGTTAGGTATAAAATAAAAATGAGCAACTCTTGAATCATTTAATTCAAAATAATTATTAAATGCTCAGTATTTAATTAATATGGCTTTTGAATTACTACTTTTTTTACCAAGTCATCTATTGTATATTAGGATTAGCTACAAAATTAGGACTGTTTACAAAATTGTTATTGCAGGTGCACATCAGTTAGTTTTGAGTGATATTTATTTTATTATTTTCATAGCGGAAAATATTTATTCACAAGCATATTTTGATCCAAATTTTGAGAGGGTTTTTGTCTGAGACTACCCCATTTCAATAAAATTATAAAAAATGGTTAATTATTATCTTTTCAAAACTTCAAAAAATTTTCAGTAAATCTTCGCGTGCCACTGTTACAACTCCACCATGCCACACTGCGGCACGCATGTCGAGGGGTTTAGTGGGTCGATAAATTAGCACCAAGCTTGCTTGGGAACTGAAGAACACAGGGAGTTTCACGTCAGACTGACCACTTGACCGAAATATCTGCTCAAGCATCCCAGTACCTAAGATTCAATAAACTGAGATAGGCACAATAGGCCTTGGCCTTCATGAGTTGTTGCACCACTGAGTTCAGTTCAATTATTCTAAGTTAGTGCTTCTCAAACTTTCAAGTGGCCGCGGTAGACGAGTGGTATAGGTATCGGATCGTGGCTTGCCATGTCACGCGTTCGAGCCCAGTACCGCTAAAGACCCTCCGTGTAGGGCAGCGATGCACGTTAAATCTGTCGAGAGCTGAGACGTCCTCCCGTTGGTGTGGTGTGGTAGTTAGGAGAGGGGGTGCCAGCTCAGGTGTCGTCCACGTCACTTGACCATGGTTCAAAATTACGTGGTCCGTCGCCAAAAGCCCTCGTGTAGCTGAACAGTGCGACGTTAATATTCAATCAATCAATCTCAAACTTTCAATATTTGCGACCCAATATTCATTCATAATTTTCCACACAATAACAAAGCATTGAACTCAATAAAATACTATACTTTGACGCTAACGCTACAATACGACTTTAAACTCTTAAGTGCCACGGGCGTTTATAAACGTCTCACTTAGCCAGAGCATTAATTGTACCGGACGTATATATACGTCTTTCAGATGTACGATCTTTTCTGTACACTGATATTCATAAAATTAATCCGAAGGCTTTTGAATGCAATAAAAAGACTGTGACAGTGTTTGTGAAGGATTTACTTATTTCAGAGGATTTCCTTACTTATTCCTTTTCATCTCCCCCCTTCAATACATCATATACGCAGGCGTGTACGTGAAAAACGGTGACATTGGGGAACAAATTGCGTTACTTTTAATCAGCAGTTAATGGATTAATAATAAACAGTACAAATTATTAAAATAAGTGTTAATTTTTGTATATATGACAAGCCCACGGGGTCACTGGTAATAATTAAAATGGTTCTTAATTAATCTCTGTAAATTAATTATAAAAAGTACATCATGCAGTACTGATACATTTATAAGTGTATTATATCAGTGTAAATGTGTATTTTATTTTTATTTTATCAGAAAGTTTTAGTTCAGTAAATTAATAATTGCTTTAAAATAGTCTTTTGTTTTCGAATTTTCAATATGCTCGCGCCCCCCACATAGAGTCATCACACACCCCGCGTAGGGGGACGCGCCCCACAGTTTGAGAAACGATGTTCTAAACTATTATATTGATAATACCATTTTGGAACTGAATTTTCAATAGTTTCAAATTATTCAAATTAAATTATTCTTTTTAGATGGAAATGTTCATAGAGCTCGAAGGGCTATTCAGTGTTCTCCGGTGAAATGTGATGCACCTTGCTACGTGAATAACAACGCTAAGCCATGCCCAAGCTGTGAATGTCCAGCTCAACCATCTCCTCAGGTCTCATGTTCTCAACCAAAATGTGACTATCCATGTCAAATGAATTATAATACTAAACCATGCCCGAGCTGTGATTGTCCTCCTCCTCAGGTCTCATGTTCTACACCCAAATGCGACTATCCTTGTGTAATAAACTATAAAACTAAGCCATGTCCGAGTTGTGAATGCAATGGAAATGGACCTGCCCGAGGTAAATATGTCTTTTGTTAATGTTATGGTTAGAAAAATTTCTTGTATGCATAACGTTATATAAGTAGACGAAAGCAAGTTAAAAATACTATCGGCTTAATGAGTGGATATAGGAAAAGTAAGCCAATTAAGAGTAAGAATGAATGTATTTATATTAAGGCGATAAATTACTCTATTGGCAATTTATGTAGAATCTCATACATATATCGAAACAGAATTATAATTTTCTCTGTCTAAATGGATGTGGGATACTTATTTACTTAGCCATGTTTTTTCTTTATTTACTTGTTTATAAAACAAGTAATATAAAAAAAAATAATCAATTCCCACTTAGATTAACAAAGAAAAATTTTATTTTAGCTACTTTTTATTAAATAGTTACAATTAATATAAATATGTATATACATATGACAGAATCACAACATTAAGTGGTAATTAATTTTTATTAATTATTATTAAAGTACCGTATTTTGCCATCCAAAACAATCGTGTACATAAAATTTCAGTTCAACTGAATGCTTTAAAATGTTAGAAAAAATACTTTTCAAGTTTTCACACACAAGTCGCCAAAAAATATGCCAACGTGGCTGTATTTGTAATTCTTTAAATAATTAGTTTCAATCAATTAATTTTTATTAATTATAATTAAATAATTGTATTGTCATTCAAAATAAAATCATATATATAAAATTTCAGCTCAGTTGAGCACTTTAAAATGTATTTTATTAACGATTGAAAATTCCACCAAGATAAATAAATATACAGAGAAGTGACTTAATAGTAGGAATAGAAAAAATATACAAACTTTAGCTATACTTTTTTTATTGTTTTATATTCAAGCGGTGTAAGAATAAAGTAATTTAAAATGTATCAATGTTTCACATGACCTAATAGTAAGTACTATTCGTTCAATCTCAAAAATATCTACTTCTATTCGACTGTCTGCACATTTTTAATATATAAAAAATTTAATTATACTATAGCTACATATAAAAGGAAACATAAGGACTTTATTACGAATTGAACGGATGTATTATTTTACATTAATTAGAAAAATAAACTAAAAACCAATTTAAGGCAATAAAGTGAAAAGAAACGATTCTTGAATAATGGAAACTGAAAATAATTCTTTCATTAGAAATGAATTAATTAGTTAACGTTTTCATGAACTTCCTTTACTTCTTCCAGAATCAATTCATTAAAGTAAGTCGAGTAATTAAGAAACATTTAGTCGTTCAATATGTTTCACAAACTATAGATACATTTATATAAATATATTTTCACACTTTGCCTGGAGTTGAAAATTTGCCTTTTCGATACAAATGCTTTATATAGTGATACCATTGTATGCTTTTAAAAGATTAAGAAAGCCCAATGTACAGGGACATCTTAAGACGTGGGCCAACTCAGCCCGTACCCAGGTCCTCGTCTCGTTTTCGACTCCAACTCAATAAGATTAAGATCCTAATACATATATATATATATACATATATATATATATATATATATATATATATATATATATATATATATATATATATATTACCTTCAACTGTTTTCTTGATCATAGACACCAAAAAACTGGGAGTTTCGAGCTATATACCAACTGGCAAAAGTGGCAAAACTGCATTTTTATGTCATGTTTGCATCGTGGCCCAACCTATCATCATACACTATTATTTAGACGAAATATAAAAATCGGTGGAGTCACTTAGTGCCTAGGTTTACAAGACCATGAGTTATACTCCTTAATTTGTAATTGGCTACCTTTTGTACGAGTATTTGACATTGTATATTATATATACTGTCGTCTAAAACAAGTAGCAGGGGAAACTTTCTTTTGTATAGAGGCCCAGGGACTCAAGAAATCTTTTAAGACATCATTAACAATGTATAAAGCACTCTCGTTTCTTCCAATATACCGAGATTGTACATAATGTACAATATGTAAATTTTTAAACACGCGGATATTTATAAAGTATTATTCTAAGTTTGCTACTAATCGAACAGTGGGATGGTTCACTACAATAACAACTGCTGAATTCAAGGCTCTTGGTAGCTTTCATTTCAAACTTGTCATGACCTATAAAAGGATACTTACAACTTGTGGTGCTATCTTCATAAGCTGGTAACAGCCTCCAGACAAGAGTGATCACCTTTGTCTAGTGGCTATGTTATGAACCTATAGTCGAAGGTTCTGTCCTCGTATATGCACTTCTGCAACCTTTACTGCCAGAACTTGTTGAAATGCTCAAGACACTCCCTATATAGGCACTAATGTTCGCTAAATCTATCGAGGCTCAAATTTCTGTCGTTGGTGAAAGTATGAGTTTGTAGAGAGGGGTTTTGTCTTTGCCACATGTCTGTGGTTCAAAATTACTCGGTCCATCCCCAATACTCTTTATATACGATGTTAATGAACACGTTATTAATGACTCTTTCTGCGTGATTTTGAGTCTTAAAAATTAAATATTTCTTGTTTGAATTTATTTATCATCACTGATTTCAATCTTTTTATATGTATTATTATTATTACAGGTAATAGAAACGTTGGAATGTGCTCCGTTATGTGTCCTTCTTCGTGCAAAATTATACGAGACGGAAACGGATGCGGTTGTATCTGCTGAACCAGTAACAGATATAACTGAAATGTGTTGCTCAAAAAACGAAATTTGAGAAATAAAATTTATCTAAAAATTATTTTAAAAATTACTTGTCTTTTTCTAATTTTTATATTTTCTGTAGACATTTAGAAATAAAGTTTTGACAGTTGATTTCCTATAAGTTCTGTTTGTGTTGTATGGTTGAGGAACACCTCAGTACTGCTGGAGCGTTTTCATCTATTATAATGTAGCACAAATGATCAAAAGGTAACTTACAACTATTAGGAAAAAAACAAAGTTGTTTATAAATAATTTTAGTCAAACATTTAATCTAATTTAATTAAACCTAATTTATAGAAAATAAGTTTCAAAAAACGTTAATTCTGAACACTTTATAGTAAATAATAGAATATCTTAATTTGTAAAAATATTAAAAAAATTAAGATTCCTATATATTACTTTCCTAATAATATTATCTTCCCTGTGTTAATACACATATAAAAATACAAATTTTACTCAAGTGTTGAATGGAATGCATGGTTTAATTAAAAACTAGCATGATTTAAATAATTAACAATACTCCGTGAAAGAGTATTATTTTATTCAAATTTAAGATCAATGTATCTTAAGAAATATCTGTATCTTTTACTTAATTAATTCTACAATTTTCACCATTAATAATTTATTACAATAATTCTTGTACGAAAGCTACTTGAAAAGTCTTAGACTAACAAATACATCTAAAAAAATTCATAAACTTTTGCAGCAAAATCAAATTACCTGCATAATATATTTCTTTATTCCAAGGTCCATGTTGTTCAATTCCAAACAGACACATTGCAAAATTTTCTTTTATCGTTTTATTCACGAACCAAACCACTTAAAATGTAGAACTGTTACTAGAACAGCAATATAAGATCAGACGATAAAAGTTGCATACAACAATCGATTGAATCCAAATAAATCGGAATAAGTATTATCGTTGCCACAGCTCCAAATGCTATAATTAATTACTTCTCTTTTAATTGTTTGATTTTCCCCACGAATAGATAAGATATGATTAAAATTACCTTTCGTAGGGATTACTAAGAATCTGTGGCACAAGTTGCCATAAACTATAATAACATTGCATTTTGTGAAGTACATAAAACATAAAATAATCACAGAAAATTTTATGAATTAATGCAAAACTACTGTGAGTTTAAGACAATTTTATTTCAGCTAGAAGGAAATACTTATTAAGAAAAATAACAACGATCGTTTTTAAGTTTGAAGCTTTATTAGAATCCTTCATTATACGAACTATCCAGCAACTGAAGCAAAACTTAAGAGATATTTTGTTTTTAACTTAGCTTTTAAACAATTAAAAATAAATGTAATTTCTTTATATTAAGTAATAATATGAATTTTAATCGAAGTATCAATGCATAATTTACAATTTAAGTACGAAACTATATTAAATTACAAAAGAGAGCAACAATTCTTTAGAATATAAATATCCTTGCATATAAAATTAATTCTTAGCCTTCAATTAATTCCACAACTTGAATTTGTGAGTATGAATTTATTTCTTATTGAAATATAGATAATATATATTTATAATTCCCGTAAACCTTAAGTATCACACAGGGCTTACAAATGTAAGTAAACGTACAAAAAATAACATAGAAAATAAAAGACTAATTAAAAAGCAAATTTACAATAGCAAGCCAAATAAGTCTTAAAATCAAATATAAATAAACATACAAAATTAAACCAATAAAGCTAAAAAATCAAATCCATAGAAGTTACAAGATAATAGAAATGCAGCTTTACTAATAACAAGCTGGAAAAAATAAAGAGGCAAGTTGCAGGGAATAAAATGGGCACACACACACAACTCAATCTTAGTCCCAAATACGACAAATAGTATTTGAGAATACCATGGTTACCATTAGATACATTGGCTTACCATTCCATTGTCTGACTTTTCAATAGGTAGCATAGAAAGTTGCATTGGCCAATGCAATGCATAGTTAAGGGGGACACATTTTTTTGAAAAAAAACAATTTTGTTACGTTTCCATGATATTTTCCATATATAAATGTGATAGACTGCTTTCTCCAAGAATGAACTTTTCTGCCAAGAACTAGGAAAGGTTGATTTTTGTTGTAAATTATGTTTTTGTTGAATTTATATCAATTGTGTTTCATTAAAAAAAACTGTTTCGTGCACACCTACTCCAAATTTCTCAGTTTTCTATGTACATTCTCTCATTTTCAAATTAGTCATGAAAACAGTTTGTACTTATCATTTGGTGTCTAGTGTAATATATTCTATAATTGAAGGGAAAACCTAACACAGAGAACAGTGTGGCTCTTGAATTAAAGAAATGCCAACATTATTTTGCTCCATATTTAAGGTGAGCTGTTGTGTAGTGAATTTATATAGATTCGGAAAGATTTAAATGAGAAACTTTTAAGAGAAGTGTAGTGCTATTAATCATAATCGAAACATACTTGACGTTACTAATTCCCTCATAAGAAATCTGATTTAGAGTGTTGTTAGAAAGAGCTGTGTGATAACATTGATCACTTTTTTTTAAGTTAAACTTCTTATTGCGCGTTTGGAAAAAAAGGATGAGGGTAAATTTTTACGATAAACACGCACACCGTTACGGATGCGCGCATACCGTCACGGCACCGATGCGCGCGCACACCGTTGTCTAATACTTTAACTGGCCACTTTTTTGGTGCTAGAGGACTGATATTTGGGAAATCGTAATAACTATTGTTATAAACCATATCTGTTGGGACACATTCCCCCCCTCTACAGCTTTTTGGCCAATATCTCGGCACCCGAGCCCGACAGCCATTCGGACCTGGCTCATTCAATCTCTCTCTATCTGCTCTTGTTATTATAATTTCATGCTCATTGGGCTATTTCTTCCACAGTTTTTAATTGTTTAAAACTTTTTTAAACAGTTTAAATTCACAATATCTTAGCTCCTGTTCTAGATTCGGACTTGTGAAATTTGAATCAACTGTTCCGCTTGTCGAGACCCCTCCAGTCATCTACGTAATTCCCATTGTGAAGGCATGGGGAGGGTTTAAGCACTAAAATACCATGCTCCCATGTTAATCCTATGGGGACTGGGAAAATTCCCCCTCCCCTAAGGAATTGAGCTTGGGAGTTGATTTTTGGAGGTCCGCAATATTTTTATATTAGCGCGAGCGTGGAATTCGTCCCCTCCGGTGCTCGCCCCCTACAGGGCTTCCCCAGTAATAACTCGAATCCTATGCCACCTTGGTCGACCGCACCGGCAGGATTCGATTGTCCTCCCTATGAGCATCCCAGATATATTTTTTCAGGACAATAGCTCCATTTCTTCACTCATATTTATCACTTTAAAATTATTTTAAAGTTTTAAATTTTTTTAAATCCCGCATAGCTCTGAGGATTTTTGAGCTTCGTTAATGAAACTCGGACCATAGGTTCTCCTCGTTTAGTTCTTTCATCTGTTGTAATTAGTGTGTAGATAGTGGGCATAAGGGGGGCGTTATCACTATAATTAGAATCCCCATGTTATTCCTACAAGGTTCGATCTTTTGATGACGTCACGATATTACAGAGATAGATGGATGAAACTTTGGGATCACCCACTACTCTGTGTATCTTTGGAAAGTACATGACTATTTATGTCACAATTGTTCCCCTCCCGGGAGAGTTAGTTTCGTTTTCCTTTCCCAAGCTAGCACCGCCCCATTTGCAACTACAGACTCCAGATCAAATCGAATGGAATCCTCTTGTGTTTTCTCACAACCAGGCCAAGTTTCAAGTTGCTGGGTATCTTGCTTCTATTTTATTTAACTGTTTTAAATGTTTTAATTATTGTAAAATGACCATAACTCGAGGGCTCTTCAGGCGGATGTCTTAATTTTCTAAGGAATGATTCTTCCCACCGAGACATTCAATATGAGGTCTCAGGTGTCACATTCGGTCCACCTCCTCTCCAATTACAGTCTGCCAACCCCTCCCCCATGTTATTGGTTCTATTGTCCCTGTGCAGGGGTGTTTAAATTTATTTAAACATCCCTGTTATTGATCATCTCGTGTTTGACTGGTCATATTGACTTAAGGTTAGTATCAATCAACTCTGCTCGTGACGGCCTTTCGTCCTTGGCCCAGCTTGCCCTGCTCAAGATTTTTAGAGAGTGTTTAATTTTAATCTTGTTTAACCTTGTTACGTAAGTATAACTTCTTACGTGCGTACATAAGTACACACAGGCACACTTTTTTTTTTTGTACATTTCTAGTTTTACATCTGAAACGAATACAGTTAATGCCAACTACAAAATTATCGTTCATGCAGTCTCATCTATGTTCTTTTAAAGAATTAAAACATACTCAGAACACCGTTGTGTGTGTGTGTGTGTGTGTGTGTGTGTGTGTGTGTGTGTGTGTGTGTGTGTGTGTGTGTGTGTGTGTGTGTGTGTGTGTGTGTGTGTGTGTGTGTGTGTGTGTGTGTGTGTGTGTGTGTGTGTGTGTGTGTGTGTGTGTGTGTGTGTGTGTGTGTGTGTGTGTGTGTGTGTGTGTGTGTGTGTGTGTGTGTGTGTGTGTGTGTGTGTGTGTGTGTGTGTGTGTGTGTGTGTGTGTGTGTGTGTGTGTGTGTGTGTGTGTGTGTGTGTGTGTGTGTGTGTGTGTGTGTGTGTGTGTGTGTGCATGTGTGTGTGTGTGTGTGTGTGTGTGTGTGTGTGAATCCAATTTAATTTTTAATAACAATTAAATCGTCAACTTCATACATACTCCATTCATTTTTCAAATAGTTTGAGCAAAGATGCACTTTCAAATAACTTAGAATATTTTAAAAACAATGTGTCTCTCTCGAATGTTGGAAGCTTTAAAAAAATCGAATACTATGCATCAGCCCATGAATTCATACCACTCAAATATTTTAGGATTTGGGCTAAAGATGGTATTTGAATTATTCATTACTGGTGTCTTTCTCTCTCTCTCTCACTCTCTCTCTCTCTATCTCTCTCTCTTTCATTCGTTTGGAACATTTATATTTAATTTATTTTTACTGTTTTAAATACGTCTTGGAATCCCAATCGCGGAAACATACCGAACTATGACCTTAGTGGGGCCAATCATTTTCAAACTACGAATGCTTAATTTGCCCTCGGTTAAGATAATGTATAATTTAATGAATTTTGTATTATAATTAATGAACAATTATACATTAATGAACTTTGTCTTCAAATGCAGTTCCCAAAACATTCTGGTTTTTTAAAAAAATAGGTTAAAATATTGTGGTTAGGGTAGCAAGTACTAGATGGCACCACTACACTGTCATTGATTTTGAAATATCACTTTCTCTTAAGTCTTATGAGTAAATTTTGCTGGAAAGGATCTCATCCTTTCAAAATTCTTTAATATTAGTATTTAAACCAACAAGAACTTGCTTTGTATCTTCCCAAAATTGTTGAAACATATAACATTCAAAAAATAAATAACTTCAATCGTTTTACGGATTTTTTTCCAGAGCTTCGTAAAACACGTCATTCTAGCTAAACGCAGTGACATAACGTACACCCCCGCACTGCGGAGGGGGCAAGGATTCTAAGGGCCCAAAGCCTGACTGACGCTATTAACGTATCCCTTTGTAAGATCCGGCTTGGGGACCAAAACCTAACCTTGCAGGGGGTCCTAATATTCTCCATTACGCTACTGACTAACCGTTTTTTTTTTATCTTACATATCTAGAGCAATGTTAGCAATAATTAAAATTCCACAGGAGCAGTGTTGATTATACATTTGCTGAAAAGACACTTAAATTTTAAGCAGTGTGTTTAATATTTCTGTGAAAATCGCTTAACACGAATCTGAAGGGACCGAAATATTTTTTCGTGTTAAGGGATATTGCAAAGAAAAATCATATACCAACAAAATTAAGTTTATTAGAGTACATTTTATTTACTTAGATATGCATATATTTAATAAAAATCAATGAAACAAAAATATTCACTGGGACTTAAAGAAATTTATTACAAAACTTTCAAATTTTTTGAAAAACATTTATTATGTTTTTGCAAAATAATCTGATATTTTCTTTGCATTGTTTTTTTAACATCAAATTGTCAATAGATTGTTCTATATAGTTCAATTTTTTATTCATATCATCATTGAAATGTGCGTCTAAATAACTGCACATACTTTTCATGGCATTCCTCATTTTGGATGATTTAGGAACAGGATATGCATTATCCATTTCATTTTCAACGTGGAAATCTGCATCATTGATATTTTTTTAGCTTTGAACAAAATCCAGAGTGTCTTTACCTGCCATAATTGGGTCTGAACATCTCTAGCGTAGTTAGTTCTGGGTTGGCTCTCTCGTCAGTAGCGTAACGGAGAATATTAGGGACCACCCCCTGAAAAGTCAGGTTTCATACCCCAAGCTAGATCGTACAAAGTGTATGTACTTGGCGTAAGTCAGGCTTTGGGCTCTAATTGTTTTTTTTATTTGTTATGTATTTTTGATTGGCGAAATCAGTTGGCATGTTCTAAAATTTGTGGAATGGTACGAGTACTGATTTAGCATTTCTTAGAGAAACTTTGAAGTAATTTAATATTTTGCTCACGTGTAATTTGGGAAACTGAGAAGTTTCATGAAATTTTTAGGAATGCCCTGGTAAAAGAATATTGCTTACAATTAGTACACATTGTGATTAATTTATTAATGATAAACTTTGGTAACTTATCGAATCAATAATAATTTTTATTAATTTTCAAACATTAAATTTCAGAGTGAGAATTCTGAATCTTTTTTTCTGATGTCATTTCATCTTCCTTTTTTTTAAAGTATTAATGTAATATATAAAATGATGTCATGTACATATGATAACGAAATAAAATGTCATGTACATATTTGTTTCTTTTATTCAACTTCTTTTTATAAGTTGCATGATTTCAGTATTCTAATTTGTTCCATGTAAATTCTGAAAGTTGACTGTATAGAAGTGGATTTTATAATTCTGCCAGTTTGTAAGATCTGAAATTTCAAAATTCTTGTGATATTTCATTTAATCTAGACCCAGACCATATACAATTTCTCAAAAATACTATGAAAAGTTTTGTAGCTTATACCTATATACTAATATTATAGGTTTTTGCTTTCAAGTTTCTGGTATATTTCACACAGTTGGCTGACTAAAAGACTAGTTTTTGTCATTAATTTCTTTGAAAACAAGGGAAGACCATTTCAAATCTTACTTTTGTAAATGTATTGTATCCAAAAAAAAAAAAAAAGCATTAATTTGATTAAAATAGTTCTGATAATATTGAAATTAGAGTAAATAAAATTGCAGAAACTTTGAAGAAAAAATGTTTTTAAAATTTTTTGTTTACTTTTAATTGCCTAATCACTAGGTGTTTAAAAATTTAAGTTTTTATGTCATAAACCTAAAGTGAACATTTTAGAAATTCTACATAATTCGACCTTTTTTATCTATGAAATCTTTGATTTAGGAGATAATATTCTTTAATTTTTTTTGTTTCATTTTATTTGTTTGGGTTAATGATATTTAATACTCTTTTGTAAATATTTTTAAAAATTAATACTTTTTGTTGCAAATAAATTAAAAAAAGCCCTTCATAAGATTTTCAGAGAATTTTATTAGATGTTATCATCAATAAGATAAAAATTGAGATATAATAATTGTAAAAGATATTATGCATGTTGAATATTGGCAGATAGATCCTCGATTTGTCCTTATAGTATAATGTTACTCCTTCAGAGAGTCTGATTTATATAGATGATCATGAAATGCTTTATTTACTTATAGTGCATTCATGTAATGTTAAAATTAAGTGTCGATAAATGATGTATATTAAAATGAGTATGATTATTAAATAAAACTATATACGAGAAATTTTCATGAAAACAATTTAATTTGTTCTACAATATAATTTTATTAAAAAGCCTATTTCTTTAAACATGTTTATTAATTTATTCAAAAACGTCCAATTAATTTATTTCAGAATGTTGGAGACAGGGACTTTTAAGAAAATTCAAACTTTCTGAAGGGTAATAATTACAGAGGAAATCTGTATAAAGCATATCAAATGTTAGTTTTTTTATAAGATTATTTCAGATACCCAAAACATTTCAATGATGTTAAAAGCAATTTTATTTCCATCTCAGAATTCCTAATGGTTAAACAAAAACTTTCATATTAACCAACTTTAATTAAAAAGCTAAATTACAATTTTTGTTTGTAAAAAAGTGTGTATTTTCTTCGATGTGCAATGTTTTCATAAGAACTTGTTCATAGTATGTTTTATAATTGTGGGATTATTTAATCCTTCGAGGAGAAAAAAGTAGTATTTAGCCTACTTTTATAAAATAATTTTGTATGTATATGTGTATAAAGAGATCTCTTTTGGTAGAGTAAATCATGGTTTGCTTTAATAACAAAAATTAAATGGTTAAGTGAAAGTGGATCAAAACTGAAGATTTTTTTAAAAAAAATTTCTTTTAAAGTTCTTATCCTCATGAATTTAAGGGAATGTTAATATAAAACAGATCATTCTATTGGTTATATCAACTTTCAAAGTAAAAAAAATTCAATACACCTTTATGGAGTGACTTAGTTACAAGATATTACTATTTTTTTACTTCTTATATGGAAACACTCAATTAGATAAATCAGGAAAAATAACAAAAAAATGCAATTTTTTTGTGTACATTCAAAAGAATTATATTGTAATAATTTCAAATCAATCTCAAAAACTGTATTAAAATATATGTATCATCTTATTAAAATATTGGAAACATACATGCAGAGCATACTAAATATAAATTTATTTACATCCTTCCCTGTACCTGAATGGAATATAATTTTTATTGGAAATGGGCACTTGTAAACTTCCGAATCCCGGACAGTTGTATCCAATTCGTTTTGGTCTCCCCAGATTTTTATGAGTGTTATTATTTCTTCTGTTGTCCAACGCGAGCAATCCAAAACAGCAGCCATCTTGAATAGATGAAACTCTGGCGCAATGCATCATGGGAGAATTAGAAAACACTCCGCTTTTTACCTACAAAGTTTCTAGTCGAAAGAGGGTACGAAAAATAGACCTGCATTTCGACCCGGCAAAATGCCGGCTCACCGTGTAAACGGGTACAAAGCGGATTCGAGCCGGCATATTGCCGGCAATTTTCGCCCATGTAAACGGGGCCTTAGAGTCTAATCTCCCCCCCCGCCATAATGCGGGGCTAGTGGGGGTGTGCGTTACGCCACTGGGCTTCGTATCAAAACTTTTTGGGGGCCCTTTTTTAGAAATTGAAGCTATGTTATTGATATTGTATTTACACATGGTAGAGCCCCTGTTGCTTAGGGGCTTCATACCATTGATACGGCGATAGATACTCCCCTACTGAACATACACATTATGATCATCTACTGCAATGAATTCTTCCGATAACACAATATAGTACAGTAATAATAATACAGTCCAATCTGGCTGGTGTTTTCCGTATTTTATTCATTCCCAGAAGGGAAATATTTTCGTGTTAAGTTATTTTCATTTCGTGTTAAGAGAAAAAAATGCATGAAAATACATAGTAGTTTATTGGGATTGTAATATTATTTCGTGTAAACCTATATTTCGTCTTAAGTATTCTCATTCAAATACAGCATCACTGTATTCGAATCAGAGCTGCTTTAGGTATACAAAATGAAATTTTCTAGACATACAGTGGAAATAGATCCTGCATTTACATGATCCTGAATTTCTCTTACTTTACAGTCAGGAATTGCTCGAAATGATTTCCCTTCACTCAGCTAGAAAATCAAGCAAAAAAACATCAAGTCTTCTTTTCTACACTTAAAGAAAAACAGTATAAACAAGAAATTTATGAACATTTCCATTAAGCAATGAGTAGTTTTTTCGCTCTAAAAACACTCAGAAGCTGATAAGGCTTACATTATGGATGAAAGGGCAAGTGCTGATAAAAGAAGGGACGTCAAAATTTCCAGAATTGAACTTCTATAACGGTGAACAAATTTTCAACGTGGACGAAACTGCATACAGTTATTAGCTTAAGTAATGAGCCCCTAAATTTAAAAAAACTTTTGATTAGTTATCAACAAACCAAAATTTCTGAGCCCTGTAACGTTTTCCCGTCACGCAGCTGAAAAGTCGGCTTCTTTTTGTGGATAGAATAACTGAGTTCCTATGCACAAGTGCATTCTTAATATATTACGAGGTCTTGTCTTTGGTCATCACCCCGGCAACCTTGACACCGTGAGAAACCCCCAACTCCGCTCACGAGCCGGAGATATCTTTATCTTCTTTATACCTACCACTACCATCCCGAGACTCGATAAAGGGCAGAAAAAAGTGCATTGGAAAATTTCGAACAGAACAGATGTAATGTCCTCCCCTCACAAATAGCAGAATTTGGACTCCAATGAACTAACCAATCTTTCTAATAACGTCAATGTGTTTCTATGTCGCAGGAAAATGACGAAATTAGGAATTTCATGAAATACCTAAGGGATAGTATCAATTGACGGGAGATGTTACAATAAAGTCTCGCTTCAAGGTCATTTCCATGATGAAAGTGAGTGATTTTATCAAACCCTAAACTGTTTTAGTGAAATGATGAAATGAACTAGTCAGGATTTGCGTTGGCAAAATGCTGTCCACCAGGGGGAAGACACCTGGGGCTTGAGTCCTTGTATAGGGTGTTTTTTTAGAGGTATAGAACTTTAAACTGCAATAAAACAACGATGTATTATTCGATTGACATGATTTTTTTATTCGAAAGATAATCTTGTGGCATTACATTTTAAATATGATTTCTGGCATAGGACTGCCACGGCTAGCTCGGATGTAGTCCAATCTGGACGTCCAATTTTCGATGACTTTTTCCAACATTTGTGGCCGTATATCGGCAATAACACGGCGAATGTTGTCTTCCAAATGGTTAAGAGCGTTTGTGGCTTATCCTCATAGACCAATGACTTTACATAGCCCCACAGAAAATAGTCTAGCGGTGTTAAATCACAAGATCTTGGAGGCCAATTCACAGGTCCAAAACGTGAAATTAGGCGGTCACCAAACGTGTCTTTCAATAAATCGATTGTGGCACGAGCTGTGTGACATGTTGCGCCGTCTTGTTGGAATCACAGCTCCTGGACATTATTATTGTTCAATTCAGGAATGAAAAGTTAGTAATCATGGCTCTATACCGATCACCATTGACTGTAACGTTGTGGCCTTCATCGTTTCTGAAGAAGTACAGACCAATGATTCCACCAGCCCATAAAGCGCACCAAACAGTCAGTTTTTCTGGATGTAACGGTGTTTCGACATACACTTGTGGATTAGCTTCCCTCCAAAATGCGGTAGTTTTGTTTGTTGACGTAGCCATTCAACCAGAAATGCGCTTCATCGCTAAACAAAATTCGCTTATGAAAATCGACCATTATTTTCGAAATAAAATTGCACAATTTGAAGGCGTTGTTCAGGCGTGAGTCTATTCATGATGAATTGTCAAACCAAACTGAGAATAAATCACTTGACAGCTGTTAAATCGGTCTCCATCTTGGAAAGTAATGCCAACTTAAACTTCTATACCTGAAAAAAAAACACTCTGTACTTCCAAACCATACAGGTAGTACTATCGATCTCCTAAATATTAATCCCATATCTTTAAAAAAATGGCACCTTAGGATTAACATAGGGATTGATATTTTAGTGTGTAAGCAACTTAGAGAAAAGTTGTTACTCATAAAAAAAATACCAGCTTAATTTTCTAATTATTTGTTAATTAGCTTTGAATAAATAATTAGTATTTCATTGACTATTGTTGTATTACTTACTTCTACGTTTAATAATGTACCATATTTTTTAAATAAACACTTTTAAACTCTTGACAATATTATTTCATCATTTCACTGAAACATGTCAAGGATTTGTTCAAATTTCTTACTTTTATCACGGAAATGACCTTCAAGAGATGTCATTTTAATAACCAAATGAACATCTATCTCCCTTAGGGATTTGATGAAATTCTTAATTCCATTATTTTCCTGCGACATATACATTAATTAATAGCTGTGACGTAATTAAACCAAATATTTAAATTAATAAATATCACCCTATCATTACTTTTCTCAAACATCACAGCGTCTTGACAGGCGTAAAGGGACAAGGTTTGAATAAGTACTTCGTTCATATTTTCGCTCCGATCTATAAGAGAGCATTGAAATCCTGTTTTATTTATAGTTTTTATTTTCTAATGCTTAATAAACTGTGAATTAGCTGAATTATATTATCTCTATCGAGGAATAATTTTACATTATTTAGATGAGTTAAACAAATGTCACATGTATGATTAAAAAGAAATATATGTTAAAATATGTCAAAAACTCATAATTTGTAAGCTCCTTACCCTTTCACTGTGTATGTATGAGCAAAAATTGAAAAACTTTAAAAATAAAAAAATTTATTGATGATGATGATGATATCGTATCCATGACGGGACCAAATCAAATAGTTTCATGGGCCCAGATGACTGTTCTGGTAATCTCTTCAATATTGTCCACATAGAGAATAAGTTTATTAATGGTATTAACTGATATTTCAATAGCTAAAATTCCTTATAGTACTACATACAGTACTACATAGTTCCTTACTAATTACAGCAATTTACTAATGTTAAAATAAAAATAAACATCGTAAGAATTCAAAAATGCTCAAAGAAAAAAAATCAAATAGGAAACAAGTATATCGTCTACAATTATATAGTAGAGATAATATACTTGTTTTATATTTGATTTTGTGTCATATTTTGATTCGTTTCATAATATTAGCTATGGATGTAATAAAAAACTAATTAAAATGACATCTTAAAACAGTTCATGTAAAACTTGCTGGCAAAACAGAAGAATTTTTACCAAGAAAATTGTAAATTTATATTTACAACAACAGGCATTTATCAAATCCATATTTGTATCATCAAAAACCTTGCTTGCTTTTTTCGTTACAAAATTTCTCTCAGGGGTTGTCAAATACAGGATAAGTCAAAATGAATATAGCGATTACAAGTGTCTATAATTATTTAATGGAAAAGAATCTATCGATAAGATTTACATAGAATGTAGACGGAAATTCAAAATTTTGTATATATACGTCGTAAATGTTCTATGTGACTTTCCTTGGTCCCACGGACAACATCTAGACAGTACTCTATCTCACAGCATGCATTCTGAAGCATTTATGCAGTCATAGACGCAAGCGCATTACACATGCGTACTTTCAGTTATTTTGAGCATGGGAAGCACATGAAAGTCTTTTACATGCCATGCCTAAAACAATTGAAGAACTGAAAATACGCATGTGTGATGCTTTGCGTCTATGACTGCACAAATGCTTTAGAATGTATGCCGTGAATTGGAGTATCGCCTAGATCAGGGGTACTCAACCTTTTTTTCTGCTGGGCCGCATACATATGTCAGCCATTTCCCGCGGGCCGCAACATGACAATAAATTGAAAAGGGGGGAGAAATGCTTTAAGATCAAGATAACATTGGAAATTTAAAATGTGGAAAATATTGATCCTAAAATTACAACTCCTGCTTTTCTTTTTTAATTATTATTTTTTGTTTTTGTTACTAACACTAAATTAGAAGCATTCAAGAAACACTCCTACACAATTTATGCATCAGTAAACGGTTTCATATGATTATCAGTAATGTAACAAACTTCATGAGAAGTCTTTGTTATCGCTGTGATATTACCACTGACAAAACACCTTGTTGCTGTTGAAAATATTATTCAAGAAAAAGCCTATTTATCACCTCTTGAAAGAGATCTTCGAAGAAAAGTGTCATTGAATGATTCGTATTTATTGGTGTATTTTGAGTACAGCACATTCGTGACAAATCAAACAATTACGGATCCATGTTTGCTTTCCCCTACCAAATAGTCAACTTCCCAATCGTCTTGAAGGATATATTTTCTTTGCATATTTTTCACTTGCAAGATATGAAAGATCGTTAAAAATTAATTCCACCCACTGTTCATTCCTCTGTTGTCAGTTATCACTAACCGTAACTGTTCCCAATAGAAAAAGAATATCAATTCATATCCGTATGATACCGACAACAAAAAGCAAAATTGATGTATTTGATTTTTTGACAAAGAATTTCCGGCCAAATTTTTAATACAGTGTTCTTAAATAGGTGAATTTCTCAGAGTCATGGCCAAGCCACTTAAAAAGACTCGGCGGGCCGCAGGTTGATTATCACTGGCCTAGATGTTGTCCGTGTGACCAAGGGAAGTTACATAAAACATCTATAAAGTATATAATATAAAATTTTGAAGTTCCGTCTACATTCTGTGTAAATCTTATCGATAAATTATTTTCCATGAAATAGTTATAACCGTTTGTATTCGCTAATTCATTTTGACTTACCCTGTACTATAAAATCTCATTCAATTAGGAGAATCTTTAAAGCTGCGCTAAACTATTGATATACAGAGTGTTTTTTTCCAGGTATAGAAGTTTAAGTTGGCATTACTTTCCAAGATGGCGACCGATTTAACAAATGTCAAGTGCTTTATTCTCAATTTGGTTTGGCAATGCATCATGAATAGACTCACGCCTGAACAACGCTTTCAAATTGTGCAATTTTATTTCGAAAATAATGGTCGATTTTCATAAGCGAATTTTGTTTAGCGATGAAGCGTACTTCTGGTTGAGTGGCTACGTCAACAAACAAAACTGCCGCATTTGGAGTGAAGCTAATCCACAAGTGTATGTCGAAACACCGTTACATCCAGAAAAACTGACTGTTTGGTGCACTTTATGGGCTGGTGGAATCATTGGTCCGTACTTCTTCAAAAACGATGAAGGCCACAACGTTACAGTCAATGGTGGTCGGTATAGAGCCATGATTACTAACTTTTTCCTTCCTGAATTGAACAATCATGATGCCCAGAAGCTGTGGTTCCAACAAGACGGCGCAACATGTCACACAGCTCGTGCCACAATCGATTTATTGAAAGACACGTTTGGTGACCGCCTAATTTCACGTTTTGGACCTGTGAATTGGCCTCCAAGATCTTGTGATTTAACACCGCTAGACTATTTTCTGTGGGGCTATGTAAAGTCATTGGTCTATGAGGATAAGCCACAAACGCTCTTAACCATTTGGAAGACAACATTCGCCGTGTTATTGCCGATATACGACCACAAATGTTGGAAAAAATCATCGAAAATTGGACGTCCAGATTGGACTACATCCGAGCCAGCCGTGGCTGTCCTATACCAGAAATCATATTTAAAATGTAATGCCACAAGATTATCTTTCGAATAAAAAAATTCATGTCAATCGAATAATACATCGTTGTTTTATTGCAATTTAAAGTCATATACCTCTCAAAAAAACACCCTTTAGTAGCTACGATCTTGGTGATTCGATTGATGACTAAAATAATGATTTCACTTGCAGATAACAAGGTAGGAAGAAGAATTATTATCATGTCTAACGACATTTCAGAATCAGTTGACAGAAAAACTAAAAATATATTATTTTGCTTTGTACGTGGATGAAGCAACATATATAGTTAAAGTTGCTGATGTGATTACATATGTAAAAAAATGACTTAGAAACTCATGTTGAGACGATATGTTCTACAAGCTTGATGAAGGCAATACTACAGCAAGAGAAGCTTTTAATATAATTGATAATATTTTTTTCAAGACAATAGCATTTTTTGGGTTAACTGTGTATTGGGTTATTCCCAGATAAAACTCAATCTATGACGGAAATAATACTGGTCCAGAAGTAATTCCTCGTGCAATTTGAACACACTGCAAGCTTCATCGGTAATCCCTTGCTTAAAAAATATGGCTGTAAATCTATGGTGTTGTTACAAGAGCTGTAACTTCTATAAATGAGTCAATTAAAAAGATGGCTTTTTTCAAAAGTATGTGATCATGTAAGTGTCGAATATAGAGCGATTATTTGTTAATCTGAAGTGCGTCGGCTTTTTTCCGATCTAATTTTTTTTTAGGGTCTTTGAACAAAAAGATGAACGAATATAAACATGTTTTATGATGATAAATTCCTTACCAAGCTTGCTTATTTAGAAAATATTTTTGAAAAACTCAGTAATTTAATTAAATCTATGCAGGGACATCAAATTGATACACTGCAGCAAATAGACGAATATAAAAAAAATCACTAAATTTATACAGGGGGGAAATTCGAACTCTAAATAATAATTTTTTTAAAATTATTTTTGACCGATTTTAAAATAACCTGTCCTGCAAATGAAATAGAAGAATACTAAATTATTCTGAATAATTACTTGATTTGTCTACAAAAGCAGTTTTTATTTTACTTAATAAAAATAGAACTTGATATGTCAAAATATGAATGGATAAAAAACTTGTTCATAACTGAAAATATTGACAATTTCTCCCCCGACAGCAGAAGAAGAAATGCTAATCGATTTATCCAGTGACAGCACACTTCAGCAGATGTTTAAACAAGAAAATGATATGGTTATGTTTTAGATACGAGCTAAAAAGATTTTCCTATTTTGACAGACAAAGACTTAAAAATTTTACTGCCACTTGTAATATGTTACTTATATGAGACTGATTTTTATGCTATGGTTATTTTAAAGATATACTGGTGATGTACGTGAACAATTTTGATAAACATTTGAACTGGAGTGTTGTTTATTTGATATCGAAGCATATTAAGTGTACAATCACACAGTGGCTTAACGTACACCCCCACGACCTAGGGATCTTGGGAGCCCAAGGCCTAGATGCCGCCAAGTATCTACCCTTTATAAAATCCAACTTGGGAGGCCCAAAACTTGACTTTACAGGGGGCAAAATGTCCTCCGTTACGCCACTGCAATTACGAATGGTTCCTTCAAAATTTGAGAGAGTTTGTGAATCCTTCATTTCTGACACAATCATATGATACAAAAATAATAAAATGATGATCATCTAGCGCAATTTTCTATCGTAGTATCATAATACTAATTTCCAGTAAAGTTTTGGGAATAATTCGCCTTTTTTATCTGGGTTTTTCTCAATCATTTTTTTTTCTTTTACGAAGTAGACAAAATGAATTCGGAATTTTTTTCACTTATCTTATGGTGAATGAAGCAGTGTCATTGATTGTAGGATAGTCCATATTTTTTTTTTTGTTTAACGAAAGTTTTTTCTAAAGCGCAGCTCATTTTTTTTTCAATTTCTACTATTAACTCACACTCTATATATTTATTTATTTAATTATTTATTTATTTGTTTATTTATTTATTTATCTTGGTGGGATTTTCAATCGTAAGTAAAATACATTTTAAAGCACTTAATTGAGCTGAAATTTAATATACATGATTTTATTTTGGATGACAATACAATAATTTAATTACAATTACTAAAAACTAATTATTTAAAGAATTACAAATACACCCACATTGGCGACTTAGCGACCATTTTAGCGACTTGTGTCAAAACTTAAAAAGTTTTTTTTTTCTCACGTTTTAAAGCATTCAGTTGAACTGAAGTTTTATATACACGCTTGTTTTGGATAACAATACGATACTTTAATGATAATTAATAAAAATTCATTACTACTTAATGTTGTGATTCTGTCCTATGTATATACATATTTATATTAATTGTAACTGTTTAATAAAAAGTAGCCAAAATAAAAATTTTCTTTGTTTATCTAAGTAGTAATTGACTTTTTAAAAAAAAGCTTTTTATATTACTTGTTTATTTCAAAGTTCAATTAATTATGTAGCGAGTGTGAATTCAAAGTAATATCCATGTCTGTCAACATTTCTTTTTCATTTTGCAACTCTTGGCAATCAGTGAAAATAGGTAAATATGCTTAGAGATGTCTTTGGGGAGGAACAAGGCAATCAAAGTGTTTTTTGTCAACAGAATGTTTCATTTGAAATTCAATGGAAAATATAATCTTTTATCGATATCAATTTTTACAGACAATTTTAACAATCGTGTCGTTTTTGTGTTAGCTACTTAAAATAAACTTCAAAGCAGAAAGAATTGTAAAAAAAATTTTAAATATTGGATGTACCACATAATAATGAGTTAAGAGTTGTGAATTAGAAGTTAACGACACATTTTCTCTATATGTATCATAAAGATAAAATATTTATGTAAGCTAGCAACATAAATACTGTTCATTACTCCGTCTGCATTATTCCATCAACCAATTTCGACAAACGAAAGAAATCGCCAATTCAAAAAATGTCGCCAAATGCGGCCATCGTTATTACTATGTTCGGACGTGTGGTGAATGGTTTCTACTATTGGCTGTACATCGCGGCATTAAGTGGCGTCGTTCAGTTTTCCTTTCTCTCCAATCTTATTTCGTGTTGCCGACACATTTCGTTAAACTAAGTGCAAACAATGACAATTACTTTTCACAGGTAGCAAAATTAATTAAGAAATCTACATAGTTATAATGATTTTTGATAGAACTCGGTATCACCCCTCTACAGCAGTGCTCCGCAACCTTTTTATCGCCGTGGACCGGTCACCCTTTCTTAATTTTACCGCGGCCCGCTGAGGGGGCGGATGTTCATTGTTTATATTTTAGACTGGTTTGATTTAATAATTTTAATTTAATTGTATTTAATCATGACTTCCGAATAAAATATAGCTACACCAAAAAATGAGTATAAAGTGATTTAACAAGGAATATTAAGTGATTTTCATAGAAAGTAGCCCAAACCTAAGAAAAATATTCTACAGTAAATAAAGGAGAAATAATTTAATGTTTCTTGTGCGGACTGGTAGCATTTGAACCGGTCCGTGGACCGGGGGTTGCGGAACATTGCTCTACTGTAGTAAATAAAACGTCAACAAACCAGGAACAAGTACCAGGTGCACTGCGCAGTTGAGAGCAGTTTCTACAACTTCATAAATATTTATAATCCACGGCATGTGATCAAACAAAAATAATGCATACAAATACTTCTGTCAAAATATCAGTGAAGAGGAAAACACTTTGAAGGATAGAAACCATAAGTTTCCGAAAATTTCACAATAGTTGACTCGCGTTCCGTAGTTCTAAAGATTGTCTTCCTGGTCAAATTTAAACGTGAAACCTCAATTTAGAGAAATTCGAGTTATCTTAAAGATTAAAAGAAGCTTTTGTGAGCAGTTAAGTTGGACAAAAAAGGTACAGTTTCAAATTTTAAACTTCTTAAAATGTTCTATTCTTTATAAGTGTTTCAAGTTTTCTTTTCGTTCCTAAAGTAACATGTTGTGAATTGACGTTTATATAGATATAAATTTCATTTAATTACTAATATTAATATCTAATTTATTTAATATTTTAAGTGATAAAAATTTCTGAAATGTGTCTGTAATAGCAACAAATTTTTGGTAAGGATTTAATCGAGATTTAATTATGGTACTAGTATAAGCCCCATAGTGAAAAGCTTGTTTAATATTCAGTTCTGTAAAACTTTGGTTTCGCCCTGTTGAGAGGCTGGTGTATGTTAAATATGTCGAGGCTCGAAGTCCTCACTTTGGTATGGTATGAAATTTAGGAGAGTGAGATGCCAGCTTAGGTGTCATTCGCGTCACTTGACAATGGTTCAAAATTACGAGGTCCTCATGTGTCTTTCAGTGGGAAGTTAATAAACCCTCCCTCGCTTGCTAGGTTGGTAAACAGTGTTGAGACAAAGGTTTCTTATCTTAAACCCAAATTTATTTTAAGAAACACTTATCACAAAATTTTGAAATTAAGGCTTGTAAATACTTTTTGAAAGATAACACTTTTTTTAAAAACTAAAATGATGCTTTGTATGTCCAAATTTGTATGTATAATATCCATTAATTCAATTGCAATGCACAGAAAAAAGCACTCAAAATAATTATGAATTATTATGAAAACAAAGCAAAAAAATTCCAAAAGAGTTTTCCTAAGATAAAATAAGAATCTTATTAGAAGTTTTCTTTTTTTTTAAAAAAAAGGAACCTGTTTTTTTGTGAGAAAAGTATTTAAATTTTATGGTATATAATGTTCATTTTTTTTATTTTATCCATTTAGATTAATAAAAAGAATAATTATACTCAATAATGTGTATTTTTATAGACGATAAAAAACGAAAAGCCTAATATCTAAACAGAGAATACATTGAAAATGTAACATTTTTTAAATTTTTTATTTTATTTAATGTACTAGATAAGTTTTTTTAAATCCCCAGTATTTTTTTATGTTTTTTTTCATAAAAATAGATGCAACATTTTAATGATTTCTACATTTTTGTATTCTTAAAATAGTCATTCTTAGAAAATCTTTCTTATTATTCCAACAGATGTGACATTCTTAATTCGTTTAGTATTGAAACAATTTCAAAATTTTATTTGAAAAAATACGGCTTGAATTTATTTCCATATTAACTGCAGATGCAGGTAATTGAGACATAGCCATAAACTTTACTTTAATAATTCACGTCATTATATGACCAGGAGAATAAATATTTCACTCGCAAACCTGTGATTGAAGTTTTACAATACACACAGGAACTTCTTCTGGACCAGTCATGAAAAGTATTGCAGCGTTATTGGTACTCTTCTGTTTTATAGCAGCTGTTTCCTGTCAAGGTAAGGAATAATTCTTGTTTTGATAAGTATCCTGTAATTATCTGTCATTTATATATATCTTTTACATCTTTATATTTAATTTATCTAAAAAGTATTCATACCGTATAACTTCTGTTTCTATTTGTAACATAAAAATAATTTACTATGAGATCATTTAACTTTTAATCTATTTCAAAATTATTTCTTTATTAATACAGAAATCTTAATTTAAAGTTTTTTAATAACAGGCTTCTTTCAGAAATAAATTCAAAGCAATGATAATAATCACAATGCATTCGATTGTCAAAAATAATTCTATTCACTTCTGTTTATTTACATATAAACATTTATTTTTTGTCTGATATTTTTATCTGTTTAACCTTTTAATTTATAAACATGAATCACACATAGCGAGAAGTGAATTCAAAAAAGTATCCTCATTGAAAAGTTTAAATATTTTATGTTTTTTCATCGTTTTTGCTATATATTGTAATATTTCTTTGCATCATTTTTATTTAGGGTTACGTGAAAATCTTTGCAGCGTACTACTTATTACTACTTATTAAAATAATAGAAAATTGAAGTATTTTCAGTGGTTTGCCTTGTAATGAAATTAGTCTCTTTTATTTATATACCACATTTTTTCACACTAATATCATTCTTACACGTAATAATACACACACACGTAATATGTATATTATATTTTTAACGAAAACTCGTATAAACTGAAAACAGAAACCATGTATAGCATGTTCTTTTTTGTGATTTTTCTTATTTTTGTTATTTTTATCTTATTGACACAATAAAGCTAGCTAAAATAGCAGTAAAACAATGTCCTTTGATTAATGCAATTCTCATTTACTTAATAAATTGTATAATGTAAATAATTAAAAAAAACTTTTTTATTTTAAGTTTATGTAGTTTGTCGTGTGTCTCTTTCTCTCACTGTGTGCTAAAATGTAAATAACCACACTATAAAATATGATTGGCAAGTGTTATAGAAAAGATTATACTTATATTTATTCAGTAAAATTTCTTGCCTTAAAATATAGTGTTTCTTTTTTTCACTTATCAAAAAAGGTTAGATTTCAAAGCTTTTAGAATGTAAGATGAGAGGCACATCTTTTAAATAACGAATTTAATTTTTCTTCAAAACTATATCGCTTTGTTTAACTATCAATAAAATGTTTCACAGCAGATGGTGATACTTTTTTTTCATTCTGTCATTTTATCTAACGTGACACAGGATTTGACTTTTATAACCGGAGTTTAAAAGAATGCAATATTTATATAACATCCTGAGTCAATATCAGCATGAGAAGTATTCTGTTTTTCATTATTGCATTTCAAAATTACAAACTGCTTAACTTACAAATTAAACATTTTCACATAAAACATAAATATTTCTGAGATTCCTCTTTTTTTTTTCTTTAACAATTTCTAAAGAAGTTAAATCCCTTCCTAGCAAATTTTAATTCTGGATAATGGATCAAAAAATATCAATTTTTTATGTTTATTTTCAAACACATATCTTTTTGAACATAATAGCACCATTCACAAACAAAATTTCCTAATAATTAATGTAAAAAAAATCTATTTAAATAATTGAGTAATTTACCTGTAAAGTTGGTTTTCTGTACAGCATAAATTATTTGACTTTGTAGTCAATTCATACTAACTATAAATATAAAGTTAGAATACATAGTTTTTTTTCTTTAATTACAAATTTTATTTTCATCTTTTGCATACGCATAAATCAGTGCTTCTCAAACTTTCTAAAGGGTGTTTTTTTAGAGGTATAGAATTTTAAATTGCAATAAAAACACGATGTATTATTCGATTGACATGAATTGTTTTTATTCGAAAGATAATCTTGTGGCATTACATTTTAAATATGATTTCTGGCATAGGACTGCCACGGCTGGCTCGGATGTAGTCCAATCTGGAAGTACAATTTTCGATGACTTTTTCCAACATTTGTGGCCGTATATCGGCAATAACACGGCGAATGTTGTCTTCCAAATGGTCAAGCATTTGTGGCTTATCCGCATAGACCAATGACTTTACATAGCCCCACAGAAAATAGTCTAGCAGTGTTAAATCACAATATCTTGGAGGCCAATTCACAGGTTCAAAACGTGAAATTAGGCGGTCACCAAACGTGTCTTTCAATAAATCGATTGTGGCACGAGCTGTGTGACATGTTGCGCCGTCTGGTTGGAACCACAGCTCCTGGACATCATGATTGTTCAATTCAGGAATGAAAAAGTTAGTAATCATGGCTCTATACCGATCACCATTGACTGTAACGTTGTGGTTCCTTCATCGTTTTTGAAGAAGGATTCCACCAGCCCATAAAGCGCACCAAACAGTCAGTTTTTCTGGATGTAACGGTGTTTCGACATACACTTGTGGATTAGCTTCACTCCAAATGCGGCAGTTTTGTTTGTTGACGTAGCCATTCAACCAGAAGTGCGCTTCATCGCTAAACAAAATTCGCTTATGAAAATCGGGAACTACGGCAATCTCGTTTTGGGCCCATTCGACGAATCTACGCCTTGCTTGATCATATTTAAAATGTAATGCCACAAGATTATCTTTCGAATGAAAAAAAATTCACGTCAATCGAACAATACATCGTTGTTTTATTGCAATTTAAAGTTCTACACCTCTAAAAAAACACCCTTTATATTGGCGACCCAATATTCAATCATAATTTTCATCGCAACCCCCTCTATACAAAAAACATGCATTCAATTCAATAATACCATACTTTGGAGTAAAGCCACAATATGACTTGAACCTCTTAGGTGCCATTAAGTATATATACGTCTCACTCAACTGGTGCGTTAAATGGCCCGGCGTTTATATACGTCTTTCCAAAATACGATCTTTCCTGTGCGCTGCTATCCACAAAATTATTCCAAAGGCTTTGGAATGCAAAAAAAAAAGAACCTTGATAGTTTTTGCGAAGGATTTACTTATTTAAGAAGATTTTCTTATTTTTATTCAACCCCCTCCCAATGCATCACATACGTAGAAAACGATGGCATCGGGGAGTGAACCTGGTAACTTTTAATTTGCAGTTAAGAGATTAATTATAAAACGTACAAATTACCAAGATAAATATTAATTTTGGATATAGTTTTTAAAGTGACAAGTTCATGGGGTCATTTGTAACTATTAAACTTGTTTTTAACTTAGTATTGTTAATTTAATTATAAAATACATTGTGGAGTACTGGTACATTTATAAGTGTATTATATCAGTGTAAATGTGTATTTTATTTTTATTATGTCAGGATGTATTTTGTTTGTTTACTTTCCATAAATTAATAATTTTCTTAAATAATCTTTTATTTTAGACTTTTCAATAGGCTCGTGCCTCCTCCTGGGGGGCGCGAACCCACAATTTGAGAAACGCTGACATAAATTATTATGAAATTATTAATCAAAATTTGATCGTGAATGACAAATTCGAAAACATAGTTCTGTACATAACGCAACATCACAATGTGGTATATACTTTAATATTTAATTAACGTGTTTCGCTCCTTTTTATTTTCAGTATTAATTTTAAAAATGTATTTTAGGTCAGAAGTATTATAATGTATAAAGTACGTTTTAGAAATATAGAGGAAAATATTTTCGCGTGAACGTATTATAATCTATTTTCCATATATATATATATATATGTTAAGTAGAACTTATTATTTTCCTAAGATATATAACCTTAGGACTATGGTACTTAACTTATAAAGGTACACTGTTAGACTTTAAAAGCGCAACACATGAAGCAAGGACGATATGCTTCTACTCAGATTTGTCGGAATCCATTGACTGTCCCGCGAATATAGAAATGATAGGTACAGGAGAATCTTCATGAAGAATCTCAACATGGGTCCATGTAAAATCTCAACGGCCTAACGTCCCTGAGGTTAGATATAATATACCTGCCATCTAGTCGGCATTGCAGTATCGTACGGGTATATCACAGATCTTGAGTGAAAAAGTGGTCTTGTTTGTAGCACGACGTTTTGCGACAACGTATGAAGCAGCACAAACTGTCTTCACGGTAAACATTATTGTGACACTGCAGCTTAGAGATGCGCTGATACAGTGAAGCGCCCAACGTCCAAACTGGATACAGAAGAGGAACTGTTTTTAGACCTCTGTTTTGTGGGCAAAATCACGATGTATGTATCTGCATTTGGAGGCAGCGAGAACACACTTGACCTACTCTATACACTACTACTACTTGGCCTACATCATGTACTATTATTACTTGGCCTACTTCATGTACTACAACTACTTGGCCTACACACTTGCATTTGATGTCATCATGCGAGCCTAGCATGCTTCTTGTTCACGTCATTGGTAATTTGTACAACTGAGGTTACATTTCTCAGATCTTAAGGCCTTTAGTTGTGCACTGTGTTAAAGGCTTTTGAAACGTCATCTCTCAAAAGCATAAAGCAAGACGTCGTGTTCTCACTCACTTCGACCTAGAAGGTTTGAATGTTGTCCTGTACAGCACGTTCTCCAAATAACCCACTCTAATCGTGGGTTGACGGGAGATTAGAATTGACGTAGACTGCAAGCAGTGAGGAAAAACTTGCCCTCCTATTTCTCAACCGAACCTAGTTCAACTCGATACCTAACAGGGTTAGAACCTTCTTAGCCGTTCAAAGAGGCAGCTGCATGCACTTGTTTTGGGCCTTATATATCGACATATTGTCTACAAATTTGAATATGAAATCTTCCTAATATAAAAGAGTACAGAGTACACATACAATTAGAAAAGTTTGTTATGCTTTTCTTTCTGTGTTGCAATTTCAATTGCTAGCAGCTTACTCTTTTCTGTTTCTGAACGTAATTGTCTTTCATTTTATTTATTGTATCCAATAGACATTCCTCTATATTTTAAATCAGTATAATCTGCGCTTTGATAATCATACATCGGTTGATTTCCTCGATTGTATAGTAATTATATTGTTAAAAGTTCTTTCACTTTACAATACATTTTCCTATTCTGTACTGCGTCTACAGCAGGATGTTTTTCTTTTGAAATTTTTGGCATTGATTAAATTTAATTTGCTGCACTATGGAAGTTAAGAAAACAATATATTCTCTAAGCCACAATAAAATAATGAGACAACGCATGTCTCATTTTCTTAATTTCCACATCATGTCCTATTAGGAATTTGAAGATCCACTGAACTTTACTTGAAACGGTCCTATCCTCTTCTTTGTGATTTTTAGAAATATAAAACCTTGAATTGGCTGTCTATAGGCCACCTAATCATTCACTTACCAATGGATATGCAATGTCCCCACTGTTATTGAAATGAATCCTTATTCTTAAATTATGAGAACAAATCTTTCATAAAATTTAATAAGTCTTACAATTCACTAAAGACAATGTATTAAACACACGCATTTACTATTACACAAGATTATAATATATTGGATATTATAATTTTGTGTAATAGATGTGAAATATCACAATCTTGTATAATGATATATATTATAACTCCTCGATGAATTGAAAAACTGTTTAATGTAACATTATTGTATCCTGTTTAATATATTTGATGGCAATATTTCTATAATTTGTTGATCCAAAAATCTATTTAATTATACTTTCGATGTGTTCATACTACCAACAATCCATAGTAGTTAGTTATTTTTCGTTTTACCTTGGCGTATGCTGAATTAATTTCCTAAATTTTTATTTTTTACAGCTGGCGGCATTCAATGTTCTCCACCGAAATGTGATGCACCATGTTATTTGAATTACAAAACAAAGCCATGTCCAAGCTGTGACTGCAGTGGAAATGGCGATATGAATCATAATTCTTATAGTAATAATAATAATTATGGTAATTATGGTGTACCACCTATGATTCAATGTGACCCTCCCAAATGTGATGCACCATGCACTCTTAATTATAACACAAAGCCATGTCCAAGTTGTGACTGCAGTAGAAATAGCGGTAGGAAAAACAACGCTTATAGTAATAATAACAATTATGGTAATTATGGCGTACCACCTATGATTCAATGTGACCCTCCCAAATGTGATGCACCATGCACTCTTAATTATAACACAAAGCCATGTCCAAGTTGTGACTGCAGTAGAAAGAGCGGTAGGAATAACAACGCTTATAGTAATAATAATAATTATGGTAATTATGGCGTACCACCTATGATTCAATGCGACCCTCCCAAATGTGATGCACCATGCACTCTTAATTATAACACAAAGCCATGTCCAAGTTGTGACTGCAGTAGAAAGAGCGGTAGGAATAACAACGCTTATAGTAATAATAATCATTATGGTAATAATTATGGCGTACCACCTATGATTCAGTGTGACCCTCCCAAATGTGATGCACCATGTAGTCTTAATTATTCCACAAAGCCATGTCCTAGCTGTGACTGCAGTAGAAATAGCGGTAGGAATAACAATGCTTATAGTAATAATAATCATTATGGTAATAATTATGGCGTACCACCTATGATTCAATGCGACCCTCCCAAATGTGATGCACCATGCACTCTTAATTATAACACAAAGCCATGTCCAAGTTGTGACTGCAGTAGAAAGAGCGGTAGGAATAACAATGCTTATAGTAATAATAATCATTACGGTAATAATTATGGCGTACCACCTATGATTCAGTGTGATCCTCCCAAATGTGATGCACCATGCACTCTTAATTATAACACAAAGCCATGTCCAAGTTGTGACTGCAGTAGAAATAGTGGTAGGAATAACAACGCTTATTATAGTAATAATAATGATTATGGTTATAATTACAACATACCTCAAGTACAGTGTTCCCCTCCTAAATGTGATGCACCGTGTACTCTTAACTATTCCACAAAGCCATGTCCAAGTTGTGACTGCAGTGCTGTTAATTATGGTGAGTATGGCAAAATATTTTTTCTCTCATAATATACCTAAATTTTATTATCTGATACTCATTTTTTCTTTACTGGCGAAATTTTTTAAAAAGGCAGATTTTTATTCGAATATTTGTTATGGTTCAAGGTAAAATTTTAACATAGTATACTTCAAAATGTAAGTTACACACACAATAACGTTTTAACAATTATTAAATAAACGAAAACTTTATTACATATTCTAGATATTCATTGTTGTTTATATTATATTCAGATACAGGGGGGATGCCATTCATTTAATTTTAACACTTTTAACACAAAATTATTTTTAATTTCCACAATACTACACTGGTAGACAGAACTTAAGCAGCGGGTGTTTTTTTTTGCCATAACTCAAAGAGAAATCATTTGAGAAACATGAAATTCAGAAATGAGATACAGCATTTTGTGCTTAAGCATAGTTGCGCAAAAATGGATACACTGCATAAAAATATGGAAACAAATCAAACAATGCCTTTTTTGAACTTGAGGCGGTGTGATATCTATATAAACTAGTATCAAACATCATGCGTTGACGATCGTTTTGGCACGGTCGATAAAATACTTGCGTACAGAACGGAAGGTACCCAGAACGAACCTTCCTTCATTGGCGACCCTGGCCGTGCAAAGTAAACCGCACCTATCACGCCCCGTAGTCATGACACCATCTATCCACCGCAAAAGCAGCCAACAAGCCAAACATTGATGCAATTAAGCCGTCACTAAACAAAGCCGTCTCACACAAATGACTCAAATCTCAAGCCGTCACGCACGATGACATCACCCACAAAGTGACGCAATTGCTTTCATGCTCGCCACGAATATGGTATCGTTCATTCGCTCATTCGCCGCATCACTGGCATGTGGTATGTGGCGGCGTGATATCTATATAAACTAATACCAAACATCTCGCGTTGATTATCGTTTTGGCGTGGTTGATAAAGTACTTGCGTACGGAACGGAAGGTACCCAGAATGAGTCTTTCCTTCCTTCAAACTCATAGTATCGTTACACATGATTTTCTGTCCAAGAGGAAGAACAACAAGTAGATGTTCCTTAGTATGGGGTTGCCCTTCTCTTACTGTAATGGTCGCTTCGCACAGTCTCTCCTTATTCAGCACCAGATTGTCTAACAGTTCTTCATGTAAGAGTGTCGGTTCATCAATCAGCATCTGTTTCAGTTGTTTGCTGTTCCCCGAAAGATATAATCGTGCTGCAGGGCTTCTCCCCAAAGCATCCTATACATGTTCTGTGGGATTTAGATCATGGGACAGTGCTGACAAATCCATTCGAGTGATTCCAGTAGCTCCTGAATATTAGCTGTCTGGAGTAGCCATGAATTGTCATCTATAAAAATGAAGTCTGGTCCAATAGCACCCCGGAACAGACGCACATGGGAAAGGATCCCCCAGAATCTTTGTCGAAAACTTGGAGTTCAGTCCACCAGTTCCGCATAATGCCTCCCCAAACAACAACTCCAGGACCACCGTAACGGTCTCTTTCCCTGATATTACTGGGATTAAACCGTGTACCAACCTCTCTCCAAATCAAAGGGTGTTGAAAATCGCTTGTGACACTGAAACAACTCTCATCCATAAAGAGGACACGACTCCATTGATAAGGTGCCAAGCTTTGATGCTTCTTACACCACTCTAAACGGTTCCGTCGAAGTCCAGCTTTCAAAGGGATACAGCATTCAGGACGGTGGAAGAATAGGCCACCTTTGTGAAGGCTTCTGGCTACAATAAATTGCGACCCTTGTCGCCATGTTGATGTACATAGTCGCTGAGCAATGGCGCTTGTTGACTAGTATTGGGCTCTTTTCGTTGTGTTATTACCTACATGCTACATATCCCGGTAGGCAGATTGGACGTGAAGGAACCGTTGCTTTGCCTCCATGATCCCTGGACTTAATCCGTTGGTTTTCGTCTTCTGGGGCCACATAAAATCGATTGAGTGTGAGACGCTGGTGGCTACAGTGGAGGGTCTCACGGCATGGATTGTCGTCGCTTCAGCTGACATCGGCAGCTCAATAAATTTTGTAGATGATTGTTGGGACTAAAAAAAACATTTACTAAAAAACACAGTTTTTATTTACACAACATAATTATTTAAATTAAAGCAAAAACATCGACGGTCGTTAGTTGACCTGAGCTAGTTGTGAGTAACAGTCTTCGAGCGAATGAGTTTATATACACTGGTACAGGGTTGCCACATTCCGCCAAGTTGCTGGTGCAGGCGGGATAAGGCATGCACCGCAATTTTTTGAACGTGTCCGATAAACCTTCACTCTTCGCTGTCGGTTGTGCTATGACCTACATGTGGCCATAACTTCGGACAATTCCTATGGCAATCACTTGTCGATGCATTTCTGAAGTCGAGAGCTGGTATTCATCGTTCGTATTGTAAACATTCTTTACATCTAATAAATGTCCTTCTTACCTCATATTGTCTCTTTTCATTCCACTCGACTTCACAACTTTCATAACTGTTATTGAGAATTACTTCCACTAAACTTGGTTTGCGACCCTATGTTCTAAGTTGGTTTGTCGTCCCCATGCTGCCTATTATTATCTCTGTGAATTTGTAGGAGAAATTCGGCAACACCCTGTATAGTATAATATTATAAGCATCTCTTTTTTATTTCAAATAGAAGTTATAGAAAAAACTAATTCATTAATTATTCTGTTTTATAAAATGAAAAATTAGTCTTTTGATCTGAAAAATACATAATACATAACATTGCATATTACGATAATTCACATTTTATAATACTGAATTAGTATTGATTACACCATGCAACCCCAAAAATAACTTTTTGTCTGTTTCCTAGTTTTAAATGGCCTATTCTTACTAATTTTCGGTTGAAAAGAACGAATATGTGAATGAAATTTATTTATTAACTCTTATTTTTAAGATATACAACAGCCCATCCATCAATTTATGGGTAAATTTGAAGAATAAAACATTACTAATTATAATAAATGCAATACAATATGTCATGATTGAAGAAACAGTGTTCATATCAGGAATCAGCAGTAATTTTTAGTTTATTTCCTGTGAAGATTTCCTTTTGTATTACCTCTTATATGTCAAAGCCAGAGTATCTCTTATAACTGCCCAGCAGTAATCTGCGAGCATTGACTCATCCCAAAGGCCCTGATATCTACGTTCAATTGCTACGATATCTTGATAAAACCTTTCACCGTGTTCCTCGATTACAGTTCCAAAGTTCTTAGGGAAAAAATCAAGATGGGAATATAAAAGGTGGATTTTTTTAGAGACATATTGCATCCTAAGTCATGGAAATTTTAAATAAGTTCTTTCACCAACTGTTGATAGATTTTTTTTTGTTGTTGTCAAGAAAACTCATACTACCCTTTTAAAGGCTTCCCAGGCTACTTTCTCTTTCCCTTCCAGAACTTCATCAAAAGTGGGCTCCTTCATGACTTTTTGTATTTGAGGGTCCACGAAGATTCCCTCCTTAATTTTTACATTACTCAATCTTGGGGATTTCGATCTAAGGTATTGGAAAGTCTCTCCCTCCTTGTTCATGGATTTTTCAAAGTTCTTCATTAATCTCAGCTTAACGTGCAGGGGTGGAAGCAGAACGTTATTTGCTTCTACCCCTGTTAGAGGATCATTTGAGATTTTGCTCTCACCGGATTTCAGATTTCTGGACAACCTTTTGTCTTGTATGTAGTGTGATTTTCGATCTCTACTGTTTCACCAACACAGAAAACAGCTGTACTTGGTATAGCCTAACTGAATTCCTATGAGTAAAGCAATGACTTTCAAGTCACCACAGATCTGCCATTTGTCGTCGTCGTTCTTTATTAATTCTAGAAGTAATTTCACATTTGCATAATTTTCCATCACGCAGGCGGATTGTCCGATGAGAATGAAAGGAAGAATGTTGTAGTTGTGTAGTAATACTGCTTTCAAACTAAGCTTGGAAATGTCCATATAACCAACCTCCGGTTATTTGTATCATGACTGATGTTCATGAAATTCATTGTTGACATCAATACATGAAATCGCATGTCCTTTTTTCTAAAAGAAATGAAGATTCTTTTCAAGAGTCCTGTAATCTGTAACCTTGACGTTTGGTAGGAGTAAATTTCATTGCTACAGTCTGGATGCCAGAAGCTCTTCCTTCTGTTTTGGCAAGTCAAGATCCCTTATGAGGTTCCTCAATTCTGCTGTATTCTGTCTATGGGGTTCATTCAAATCTTCTACCTCGCAATATGTGTCATGGGATGTCCCAGAGACTAACTGTTCCGGTTAAAGGTTTTTCTTTTTATGTAAAAGGTAAACGAAAAGTATAGATAATATAATTGAGTTGATTTAACTTGAGTTTTAAGTCGAAAAACAGCGAATGTCACTTTAATTGTGCACTATTGTTTTTCTTTCTTTTTTCTACTGACGCTCTTGGTTACACTCAAAACACACATGCGTAGGTGGTGGTGTTACACGTCTTTCGTAAAAGTTAAAAATTGATCCTGAGGCAAATGTTTCCATCAGCTCGCGTAATAGAACATCACAAAGATAATAACCAGAATGTAAAGATGAGTGAAAATATAGCTATTTTTTAGTAAGGAGGAGTTCTAATTCTCTTAAAAACAAAAGCTAATCTGAAGTTTTTTGGAGAATTTCGTTTGTAGTGGGTCAAAATACTTCATAATAAACTATTTTTGAGCCCTAAATATTTTTGATGTTTTCTAGTGGTATTAATTATTAAGGAGCAAAGTGAAATAAAAATCTATTACCTTTTAATACATGAACAATTTTTTCTATTATATTTACTCAACATGATATTTTAAATGTCAATGTTCAAATTTTGATCACAACAACTCTATGTATTTTATATCTTGTGATGTTTTCTAGGTGGCTGATGTTGCAACGTAAGGTGCCCGTCTTCATGCAGATTCTTCAGGCAGAGATTATAGAGGATGTTCTCACTGCATCCGTTATTGAAGTCAATAAGTCTATCAAGAAAATCCAATATTGCACAGAAATTGATTCATTATGAAACAGTAATCTTAAAATCAGTTTACAGAATAACATATCAGTAACATAGTGCTTGTTTCATGTATCTTAAATTCCCCAAAAACATTTAACCAAAAATACATTTATACCTTTAGCTAAATTTCAACTTATAATTAAAAAAGATAACACATTGTGTTTTTTGTATAACTACTCTGAAAAAATACTACTGTCATTTGATGTACAGATTATGAAATACTAATTTTGTCTGTATAAAATAAAAAACCAAATCTAATTCCAGTCATTGAATTTTGCAAATAACAATTTATTTTTCCTCTCGTGAATAGATAGCTTTATTACTTTCAATTCATTTCACTTAATTCCGTCTTGACAATATAGAATATATTAGTGAAATATCTTTAAAACGGGGGTGGGTATTAAGTCGATTGTGATAGACCGGTGGACCACCAAAACATTTTGGAGTGACCGCCTTTATTAAGACCTAAGACGTGCATACTAAAAGAAACACATTTATAGAACATCGACGCCAGGTAGATTGGAGAGTTTGCTTCTCACAATAGATGCGACTGGGTTTACTTAAGCAAATATATAAATAAATATGTATACAAATTCGATAAATTTGTAGACGACACATGTACCTTCATTGGAAGCTCACGATGTCCTTTAACACGTTCACAGCTGTTGTAGAGAGAAAAAACTATCACTGCAATACCAGCCATATAAACGAACTTTTCTCAGCACGTCAATTGAAAGAGAGAATAAATGAAGATGATTTGCTTGTGAAGATCCTCTTGAATCTCCCTTTAAGAACGAGAATAATTTTGAGTCAAAGAAGAACCAGTAGCCATTTTTGTAAATAACTTTCTTTATTTGGTTATCTTTCCCAAATAGAATCAAAGACTTTTAATAACAAATAAATAAGAAGAGCTTTATGAGGTTTAAAAAGGACTTTCCTTTATATTAACTCAAATATTTAATGAACCAATTAATTAACAATTAGAATATCGATCATGCAGAGATTACCGCAATAAGAGATCCCAGAATTATATTCAATAATGTTTCTATTGAACATTTAACTTTAATCTCAATTCTAATATAAAAACTTTAATGATACTTTAATTATAAATCAATATTTACCACACTGAATCTCAGCTCTTCCTGAGCCTAATTTATCCACCTAGAAATCTTCAATAATAAATCTCTAGCTTCACTATTATAACTTCCTGCTTCAATCTCTTTCTCCTACTGCCTCTCACTTTACTATTCCGTTTGACTTAAATACTTTATCTTATCTGCATAGCAAGGAATCCCTGTCCCCTTTTTGGAGCTGATTGGAAATAGGTAGGGAATTAAATTTCCCTAAAAAAAGACGTCTCAGAAGGTTAGTGATAAAGTTCCGTATAGATTTGTCACAAGCTCTTCCCACGATAGCCCGGGATTGGCTATTGAAACACCAACCAAGGGATTGGGTTCTCCAGATGATGTCCAACGGCGAGGGACTCAGCAGCGAACACATTAAGTACATTCTTCGGTATCAAATTCATCAGTTCACATATGATTGCTGCTAACTGCATTGAATACGCCACGCTCCATGGTCTAGTAGCCGCTCTTATAGTTGTTCAAACATTCAAATTGCCAATTTTGTGTTTTTGTAGTAAAGATAGTAATCTGTCATATTTTAAAAAAGGGCTACGATGTCGAAAACAAGTGTTAAGAATAGAAAACATGCAATTTTAAAACAGAAACACAACCACGCCACTGAAAGTACCGCAACACCTGGAAGAATCCGCCCACCCTTGTTTTAAAGATTTGTGACATAACCTTGTCAGACCCTATAATCTCTAGTATGAACTTTTTGAGTGGCTGAAATAAACTGTTTGCCTTTTAGTAAACATTTAACTTAAGTATATTAAAAAATGGTACGATGTGTATTTGGAATTATAAGGTTAAATTAATTTTAAAGTTGTGATGTCGCCCCCCTCGGGTGATCATCTCCTTGATTATCAGCGTGAGCTAGAGGTGTAGGATTAACGGAAGATCCACATAATCTTAATACGACGTTACTAAGATTTTTAACTTAAACCTTTAACAAATTAGATAATAATAATATATGTGAGATAATCTACGGTGGCAAAACACACAATATATCTATTTTACCGAAATTACTTATCTCGGACCACTATCAATAACTGACTCGCCTAAACTCAATTCCTAGACTATCACAGATCCTAATATTAAATAGTCAATTCTACCTTGATGTACTCTGAAGTAGCGATCACAATAATCCTAGATGAAGTAGCGTAATTACTCGAGTGCAATGGTATTCACCTTGACTTAATTGCTCTTTATCACATATAATTTCGGTTAGCTGCCACTTAACGTTTTACAAAACTTCTTCACGCTTGAACCACGGATTCTCTTTATATTCCACAAATTGCCACCTCACTTACTCTAATTTCTGATATTTAAGGGGTGTTGGAAAGCTAAAATCTTATTTTTTTTGACAATTTGAGATTTTTACATTTTCAAATTGTATAGATTTTAACCTTTTTAAAAATACCTTAATTTAACCTCTAGGCTATTTAGAAGCCCTTAAAACGTATTTTTAAATAATCGTTGAATTTGGGCCACGCCCATTTTAATGGCGAAAATTGTAAACAAATAACTTTTTTTTAGCTTAAAAGTGTAACGACTGATATAAACCAAAACATGTATCTTTTATTTTAAATTGAGCTTTTTATTTTTTTATTTCCTAGCCAATTAGAAGTCTCACTGTATACATTAAAATCAATTTATCTCAAAATGTAAATTTTAATGTGCGATGTACCTTTTCCGAGAAACTACTGTTCACAGGTATGTAAATTTTTTATGAATTATTTATAATGATGTCTAATATGTACTAAAATGAGCTTTTTGTAAAAAACTCAAAAATTTAATTTCTACAAATTTTTTAAGTAAAAAATGTGTCAAATTTCGCAATGTTTAATAAAATATTTCATAATTTATTAAAAAATTCAAAATTAGCTAAAATCTCATTTCAGTATAATGAGAGAGGTGTACTTAAATAGTATGAAAAATTTCAAGCATATACATGAAACAGATTTTCAGAAAAGGTACATCGAAAACAGCCAATTTAACATTGTCAGTATAGAGAGAGAGAGAGAGAGAGGTTTCCAACTCCCCTTAAAAGCTTCCTAATTTGCCTCTTTCTTCCACGCTTCACTTCTTGGATTGGTTGCAAAAGAGTTGCCATTAATTCTGGCCCCAAAAAACCCAAAGGACATGTAAATGAAAAGACGCGTGAGCCCGTCACAAAGTATGTATCTAAAAAATTGATTGAAAGGAAAGAAAAATCCTAAAAGACACAGCTTAAGCTGGGTTAGGGTTGCGAGGTTTATCCTCGCCGATTCAGATTCAGCAAAAAATCCGAGGTAAATATTTGGAAGATTCTTATGATATGAACTTGAGGCGAAAGGAGCGGGTCTGATGAGTTGACATGGGGAGGGCACATGGGAGAAGTTATAGTGAAGTGAGAACTTAGCTTTTAAACACGAATTGCAGCAGTCTCATACACAGGGTGAACTGAAACTCAACGTTAAGTGGATACAGGTTGAAAGGGGGAGAAGTTATATCAGTTATGGGGGAAATAAAAAAATTCATATCACTTGATTTAATGATTATTTGCATATTTTTTTTTCAAATGTGGAAACCGGACACCCTCCATCGCACCATTAGGCCACCGATAGATGTCATTAAATATGTTTGACTTGTTGGAGGTTTTTTTTAATTCAGAAGTCCATATAAAGCTATTTTTCATTGATTTTAGCAAAACAAAAGTTAGAAAAGTTGGAAATTAGAGTAAAGTTCGTAAGTTTATAATGTATGCTATACAAATCAAAAATTTTCCAATAAATGGCTCTAGATTCTTGTAAAGGACAATAAGCTAACAGTTGTAACTTTTCGTATAAAAAATTCTTTTTCATTAAAGAAAAACTTTATTTCTTATATTAATCCAGAAACTGAATAGATATGAAAAAAACAGTATTGTCGATAGAATAAAAAAAATTTCCGATTTCTAAGATTTCCAATAAAAACAGTGAGATACATTTGAGAACACAAATCTGAAAAAATAATTGGTTTTCAAGAATTTGAGGAAAGGATCTGAAGGTCAATGAAATCATTAAAGGAGCTATCACACATTTTTGAAATATTAGTACGTGTAAGAAAAGTCAAGAAAAGTGAAAATCTTCTACTTTTCCAGCTTCATACATGAATAATATGAAAAATATTTCGTAATATAAAAAAATATTTTTAGCTAAAATATGCACAATCCACACAAAAAATTTCTATGAGAATTCAAAGAGATTTCTTCGTTTGTATAGAAATGGGGATAGGTGGATGTAAGTAATAATTTTGGATTCTCATCTATTTCAATTTTTTTTCCTCCTTCGCTTCTGGAATCTCAAAAGTATGAACTACAAACATTTCTAAAACTCTGCCTTTTGTTTTCTTTCATTTTTCTCAAAATGGTGGGAGGGGAGATTACTCACACTCACACTGTGAAAACCTTAAAAGTTTGAGATTTACAATAAAAAAATTTTATGTGAAAACATATAAAATTATAAAAGTTTCTTTTGCACAAAATTACATATTTATTATACAATAAAAATATATATATACACTCTGTCATACCCAGAAGAAATAGGAAATTTGGTTTTAATTTTCATTTACTTCGATAATTCATATAAAATTATATTTGATAAGTTTCGGGACGGCTGCAGTTGCCTTCCCAGACATGCTCTATTGGCGAAAGATCTGGTTTAAAAAGTATGTGGACACATTATCCTGTTGATAAATGACAGAGGGCGACTTGATAACATGGGTAGCACAATAAAATATCGTCCACGTATCTGCGAGCTGTCAAAGTCCCTTGAAGGACCACTAAAGATGATCGTGTGTCCCAAGAAATTGCTCCCCACACTGTCACATGAAATTCTGTATGCCGCTCGACAATAAATGCCGGATCGGACCGCTGGCCGGTGCGCCCCAGACACGTGTGCGGTGGTCATCAGCACTTTATTATCACTGAAGATGACACGTCTAGTTTATAGTTGCCCGAGGTCGGCAAAAATAGTCGACACTGCCTATGATGTGGGGTCAGTGGTAGCGTCTTAGCGGATATATGGTTTCTCTTGATGGCACTGGATGTCTGGAAGGAGGTAAGTGGCGTTGAATCGATGCTAGCGACGTTGTTGGTGCCGAAGTGGCCACTCTTCTGATTGCACGATCCTCGCGTCATCATTTGTGTTCCTGGGACGTCCTGACCCTCCGCGACGGTACACTCTACCTTCTGTGATACTACCATATCTGACCGAGGTGGCGGCCGATATGTCTATTCGACCAATATATTATACGGCCCCTATAACTGCTCGTATAGAGGCATCCTAAGTCTCAATATCGTCTATCAAAGTATCAGATTCGTTTGGATAGCCGTACGGCGCTCGTACTCATGCTTTTAAATACATATATATTTTAATCACATATCTCTTACCAGATATTCTTACATATATATATATTTATATACATATATATAACATATACATATATATATAAAATATACACATATATATATATATAACATATACACATATATATATATAACATATACATATATATATAACATATACATATATATAACATATACATATATATAACATATATATATATAACATATACATATATATATATATACATATACATATATATATATACATATACATATATATAACATATACATATATATATAACATATACATATATATAACATATACATATATATATAACATATACATATATATAACATATACATATATATATAACATATACATATATATAACATATACATATATATAACATATACACACACACATATATATAACATATACCATATATATATATATATATATATATATATATATATATATATATATATATATATATATATATATATATATAACATATACCATATATATACATGTATATATACATTCGGTCCTCTATGTAACGAGGTCACTAAATCCTGAAAAAAGTTCGTTATAGGGAAAATTCGTTATATAGAGGTTCGTCTTTCGATTTTCCTTATAAACCACATTTAAAAAAAATTTAATTCATAAACACTATATATTTAAAAAAGTAATTATGCATGCCTTTTTGTAAATTAATACATATTATCTATCAAAAAAAAAAGAAAAGAAAGAGAAACAGAAAGGAAAGTTTCTTGACGCCTTTATCCACCTTATCCAGATTTAGATGTTTTTCTTTGATGCTCAAGCACTTACGTTTCAGTATTTTCGAGCTACAAGAAACGAAGCTACCAGTTCGACTGATCAACACTATAAATGAACGGAGACTACTTCAAGGACACGGGGACACGAGAGACAACTCCAGAACTGAGAGTGAAAGGGAGTATCGAAAATGTTAGTGAAGTGGACAATGGGGTTTCTGGCTACACTTCTTGGATGAAACACCCAGAATTCTATAGCTGTCGGTGAGTTAGGCATCCAATAAAACCAGTTCAAGATTTACGACCATCATAAAGTGTGTTAAAAGAGTGAATAATTTGAAATTTGTAGAAGTACGTTAAAAATAGGGAGAACAAAAATTGAATCACAAGAAAAAAAAGTTCATTTTATAGAAAATGCCCTCCTCTATTCTTGGGTTATTTTACGAAGAAAATCGTGAAATGTTCATGGTTCCAGGAAAAAGTTCACTATATATATTAAAATTCTCCGTATAAAGGTTCGTAATATGGAGGTTCGACAGTATATATATATATAAATATTTATAATTTCAAACATTCGTCTTTCTTCATTATTGATTTAATTTTTAAAAATTTTGTCTTTAAATTTTTCACACTTAGAAATGAAATATTATTATGAAAAAATTATAAAATGAAAAAAAAGTAAACATATTAAATAACTCAACATGTTTGTGAATACTATTTGTCATAATAATAATGCATAAATATAAGCAAATGTTACACATCATTCATATTAAATTTCAGAAATAATTAATTGTTAGAAAATTTAGTGTTTTGACTTTTGACTCCCCTTTAAATCATCATCTAACTCACTAGACTAAAATTGTGGCATAACAGTCAATAGAGTGCCAAGCCCCACTGTACTCATTTCAGTTTTCATGACCTAGGGCACTGAGGTGCATAGCAGATGCTCCGGCTAAGTAGTCAGTCTGACGCGAAACCCCAGTGTTTAGTTCCCAAGTAAGCTTGGTACTCATTTATGGACCCTGTAAAAGGATGAAAGGCTGACACTCGACCTTGGCCAGCCAAGGGTTTGAACCCCGGACCTGTGACGTGATGTCGCGAAACACTACCACTATAACTCATTCATGACATCTGGAACTATATGTTACAAGTATATAGCCAGAAGTCCTAATTGGAATTTTAGATTTTAAACGTTTCGTCGAATTTCTAGAAAAATACTTGACGAAATGATTTTTTCTTCTCTTCATGCAAGAACTTATACTCTCTTTCGAAGAAAACATCGGTGATCTTCCTTTAACGAGTCAGAAGCAAGTTTTTAAAAAGTATTTTCGGTCGTTCCGTATCATAAAAAGGCTGAAATATTTGATCATTTTTATAAAATATTTAACAAGCTATTTGTAATGTTTGTGTAGATTTTCGTAAAAGTAACACTTATATTAAGGAAAATAAAGGGTTTTTTTTAAAATTCCAAACATTCTCAGATATTTGTTTTTATTACAGTCACCAGAATTTACAATAAAGTTTCAGGAAACTTATAAACCTATACGGGAAACCTGTACGTACTATCGCAACCGTATTGGCTACTTTATATGAAACCAAGCACATGGTAGAATTCAAATTTTTAAAAAATTCAAAATTTTGAATACAATAAGTAAGAAACATCTTGAAAAAAAATTTGAATTTTTAAACGAAACGCAAATATTTTTATATTACAGCTCCAACGCTTACAAAAACACTTGCACGTATTGAAAATAGACATTTATACATTTTGGGAAAGTGACGTAAAATTTCCAACTTTTATGACACAAGTTGATCGAAAGTATTATCTTAATCTTTTTTCTATTTATAAGTAGTCCTAAAATGCACAAGTCATTGAAGTATCTCTGAAAGGTGTACGTTCGAGCATGTTCTTCACATGCCCAATGCTATTAAATATTTATGCAAGTATTTCTCTAAGAAGTCGAAGTGTCTAAAATTGAAAGTGTTCATATTAGTTATATACTGTGTGTCCTTTACCTGTCAAGCATTTGATACCACTTCAAGAGAAGTTTGTTTCCTTGAATTTTTTATACAATTATTTATAATGCTCAGAAACTCAGTTAAGAATAAAGTACTGAAATTACATAAAGACCTTTAGAATCTTAATCCACGGAAAATATACATTTGAACCTGTTTTTGTGCGGTAGATAGGGACCGTATGAAAATAAACGCACAAAAAAATATTCAAAAATATCATAAATTCTTACATAAAACAAACTAATTCGTGACAATACTGCAGAAAAAAAATCCATGCGGTGGATAGGGACCGCATAAAAAAAGTCGCATTTATAAAATATGCAAATTATTTACGAAATTTAAGAGTACTTCCATAACCAAATAAATAATTAAATATTACACATGGAAACATTTTTAAAAAATACCGTTTCTGATTCTATACACGGATAAGTTTTCAAAATGCACATACATAATTCATTGGTACTCATCGTAATCCAAAGCCCTCTAATGAATAAGTTCAAAATCGCTTTCGTCACTTGAAGGTGCAATTTCAATTGATTTATTTTTTTTTTCAACATAAAGTAAGAGATAAGTTTTTGGGACGAAGGTAGGTGGTCAGTTGCTTGTAAATGTCACGATAACCAGATATACATGATTAAATTCTTTGGGGAATTTCATACTCCTTTCTTAATTAGTATCTATTTGAAGAAAATGCTTTCCAAATTTGCTGGAAAGCTGAATCCCTGCTTATTTTTATCCACTCTCAAAGAATCCAGTTCTTCTTGTCCATCTTCATAATCTATCAAATTATTGATAATGTCACTGTCATTGAAAGTTTCGTCTTCAATCAAGTGTGGGCAGCTGTAGCGTTGAGAGAAAGCAACTGAATGCGCATTGTCAGGAGACTGTTTATAACAAATGAACAGAAAGTCTTGAAGTATCTACATTTCAGTGGCAAAACGTACACCCCCGCATCCCGAGGGGGGGGGACTCTAGAGCAGGGCTCCGCAATCTTTTTATCGCTGCAGACCGGTCAACGTTTGATCATTTTAACCCAGCCCGCTGAGGGTGGGACACGTTGATCGTTTATATTTTAGATTGTTTTAATTTAACAATTTTAATTTAGTTACATTTAAATATGCCTTTAGAATAAAATATAGTTACACCAAAAATGAATAAAAGTGATTTAACGTGGAATAGAAAGTGATTTCCGTGGTAAGTTGCGCAAATGCGAGAGAAATCCACCACTTTAAATAAAATGGCAATAGTTTAATGTTCTTTAGGCGGCCCGACACCATTTGATCCGCGGACCGGGGGTTGCGGATCACTGCTCTAGATGACCAAAGCCTGACTTACGCTAAATACGTATTTACCCAATTAATAAAATAATATTAAAGGCAAAACCTGACTTTCAGAGGGGTCTTAACATTCTCCGTTACACTGCTGGTAAATAGATAGAAAACATTACAGTGGAGCCAAAACCTTTGAGTCCTGCCACGGAAGGGGGGATCAGGACTCTAGGGGCCCAAGGCTTGACTAACGCCCAATTTATAAAATATTCAAGGCGAAACCTGACTTTCATGGGGGAGGGGGGTCCCAACATTCTCCTTTACGCCACTGGTAAATGGATATAAAACATTACAGAGGCGCGAAATCCAATGAAATTCATTCACCGCATAAAAAAAAGATCGCACATAAAAAAATCGCACAAAATTAAAATCGAACAAAACAAATCGCACAAAAAGAAAACCGCATAAAAAAGACCGCACAAAAACAGATTCTACTATGTAGTGAAATCTCGACTTACATTACCCCGACTTACGTAAACTCGGAGTCACGTGATTTTCAAATCTCGTCGATTCGTCTTTTATTTAAGGGAAAAAATTCGTAAAAATGGGGAAATTAGTACTGTGATTAAAGAAGCTGTTGATCTTGCCAGGCAAATAAATTTAGAAGTGGATATAGTGATGGTGTTCAAAAACTGCTGGATTCCCACAATCAGGAGCTGACAATAGATGAGCTCATAGAAATGTATCAGCAAGATCTAGACATAAAAGAGTCTTTAGACCCAGTTCAGTCAGAAGATCGAATGACGGTTGGGAATTTGGCAGATGATCTCAGTTTATTTGAAAAAGGGTTAAAAATTTTAGAAAATATAGGCTCCAACGTTGAGTTTATGTTTCCAACAAAACAAGGAATAAAAAATTATTAGCGTACAACAAGGAAATGTAGAATTAACACTTTTAAACTAAGTAATAGTTTCTAAAATACGTTAAAATTGAATATTTGTTAAGAAAAAATACATTTTTTGGAGCTTTTAGTGTAAAAATATTTTAAACATCTATGAGATTTTTCCTCTCTATGTTTCTATATTGACTATTCTTTGGTAATTGTCAGAGTTAGCAAAATGCTGGAAATACTTTTATTTATGAAAATAAAAAAAATTGAAGAATTAGAGAAGAATATACACAAGACACAATACAGATATACACAATATCTAGCATCACAATATCTAGCATCCAACGAGAGCTTGAATAAAAATATTAATTCAAGCGTAAAAAAAATTGGTAGCAAGGCCGCCACGAGATGGTGCTGCCATGAAATGGCTTTCCTGTTTGAGGACTTGCCATGTCTGCAAAGGCTAAGTTTCTAAAATTCAGCCCCATTGGAAAAAAAATAATAATAATGATCACAAAATTTTGTTATCGAAATTTAGAAAACTGTAAACTATTTATAATTTGTTCTTAAGGTATCCGACTACGTTCAGAACCATGATTTTGCAAAATCATGTAAATAGATAATATTGATGATATTTAGTGCAACTTAGATTATAACACATATATATAATTGTTTTAAGAATAGTATTATAATAAAAAATTATTTAAATACTATATTTTGACAAAAAATGAACATAGAATGACTCATTTTCAAAATATTCTCCTTTTGTGAAAAATGCTTCTATTATAATAATACTTTTCCCGTATATAGCTCATACCTCTGTACAGAGGCTCAACAAGAATTTTTGAAATATATAACTTAAAAGTGGGTTTATCCAAGTTTTACGACAACAGAGGAGAGAAGTTTTAAGAAAAAAAATGCCAATAATTATTTCAATTGGTGGTAACTCTGAAAATAATGTGAATTTTTCAAAAATCATAGTTGAGCCTCTGTACAGAGGTCTGAGCTATATACAGGCAAAATATTATGATAATAGAAGCATGTTTTACAAAAGGAGAACATTTTTAAAAAACTGTTATTCTAAGTGATATTTTTGACGAAATAATGTATTTAAATATCTTTTTTTTGTCAAAAAGTCCTTAAAACAATTTTATACAGGTATTCTAATCTACGTTACACTAAATATCATGAATATTATCCATTTATGCGCTTTTCTAAAATCACGATTCCGAACGTAGTCGGATACCTTAACCAGTTACCTGTGGCGTTCCATTTTGAGAGTGTGTAATTATTTGTGTCACAGAAATCGAGTGATGGCGAGAATACTCATTCATCACAGAGTAAGTTGCGCTGTTAAAATATTGGATAAAAAAATGGGTTTATTTTATAAAATTGGCAATCTTTTATTACTAACACTTATTTATTTGATTAACATAAACGTATGTTACTTACATATAACTCGAAAAATGAAAAAAAAAACTAAATATACATAAAGGTATGAATTTTAAAAAAAAATCTTTAAAAATCAAATTTCTGACTTTTACTAACATCAAAAAACATTATCATAGCACATAAATAACGAACTTACACTCTGTTTCAGACGGTGCATGCGCAGACGCATGAGTTCCATCTTAAATTTTTCATATTTTTATTTACTTATCTTACACTGGCATGGCCTCAAAATATTCTAAATATCTTAAAATTTGAGAATATGTTTTGTTTTTCTCAAAAATTACGATTTAAATACCCAATGATCACTCAATACCCAATGAGTATACTCGTCGTGACACAAAACCTTGCTATTTCTCCATGACGAGTATACTCGTCATGTCACAAAACCTTACGATTTCTCCATGACGAGTATACTCGTCAATCATAGTTAACTGGTTCAGAAATTTCAGCTAAAAATTTATTCATTTTTGTAACATATTTAGGGTGTCCAGGCTTAAAGTATCCAAAAGTAATGGCTTATTATTACGGAACCACCCATCAGAATGTAATAAACTGTTCGTCCATGGGTTGGAAAACTCTCCGAGATTTTTGGGGTCAAGTCCGATCGGCCGCATTTGCGCGCATTATTCGGCAATCGCAGACGATAAACTTTAAACACTGACTTCATTAGTAAAGATGTATGGACGCCACAGTAAAAGGTATGGTGTGTACTTTGGTTAACGGAATTTTTAATCAGTCACGCGTGTACAGTGTCTTCTTCGAACAGAATGGGATGTTGACTCTTCGACATCAAAAATAGATCCGCCAACTTTAACTTTAAAGGAGACAGGAACTTTAATACCTCAGACTCGTAAGTATCCTTAAGTTTTCGTGATGGAAGACACTGTTGATGGTGTGCGTGAATCATTTTGTAGGAGTCATAATAAGTCTATTAGGAAAACCAGTAACAACCAAAAATAACTCCATATTTTTCCATGTTTTTTAGGTACCCAAATACCCTTGCAAATACTTTTTTTTAAAAAAAATGGAAATAAGGAGATTTTTTTGTGGTTTTTAGATTTATTTAGTATATTTTAAGAAAAAAGGCTCGAATTCAAAAGAGAAAAATAAATTATTACTACTAAAATGGGAAAAATGGATAAAAATTGACAAAAGATTACATAAACGAGGCCCGCTCAGTACAAATAGTAAATGAACAAATTATCAATTTTTCAATTTTGATATACTAGTTTGCTGTTCCTTTTTGATGTGACCTTCAGGATAAGAGATATTTTAGTTTTTACAAAAACTAGAGCATTTTATCTTAGGTACTATATGAAATTGTTTAAAAAACAGTGTTTATATTCCCATAAAGTACTATAAATTTCGTAATAAAACAGTGATTGCTAAATCTGAAGATCAAACCTCTTTTACTGTTATGCAGAGCATATGTTACCGGCAAAGTATGAAATCCGGTATTATATAAAATGCCTGAAACTAGCTTGCAATGTATGAAATGAATCTTATTTCATACATTGCCTAGTCATTCTATAGAATGCCTAATGAGAAACCGGCAAAGGTTTCGTTTCGAATATTGCGTGGCAAGACACACGAGAGTTTTAACGCGTGCCTCAGGCTTAAAATTTGCCAGTTTCACATTGCGGTTTGTTCAGAAGTGTTAAAATACTCAATTTTACCTAAATTTGTTCAACAAAAAATTGGTTTTTTCCTGTGCTGCATTAAAATGTAGGAGCAAGGTGTAATGTTGGAGATGGAATCTTGGCTTATACATATACCCTATGATATGGTACAATTCTCAGTGGCACTTTGTACCACTCTACAAATTTGTCTATTTTTGAATTGTTTAAAAAATGCCCTAATGTGTGGTACGCTGAGTCATATTCGTTGATTGGTTTGTACGCCACAGCTAAAAAGTTGGCGACCCCTGGTCCATAGACATGAAACAACTATTCGACGACGAACTTCCCAAAATTCGAGTTAATGCTGCAAAAAATAAATAAAAAAAAATAATGAAATTTTTTTTTAACGGAAATTACTTACTAGAAGTAAATAACTGATATACTAAATGTCAAAATGTCTACTAAGAAGGAATCCAGGGACTATTGGTTGCTGAATAGCTAAGATGTGATGTTTGTGGAAAATAAAAGTAAACTCATATAATCTGTTAAAGAAGGCGTCAGTACCGTACAGCAATGGTCCCCAACCACCAAACCACCGTATCGGGCCACTCAAGGAGCATTAAATTATTTCTATTTTATTTACTGGGGTGTATTTCTCTCGTATTTAGGCGACTTTCCGCGGAAATCACTTTATATTTCATGTAAAATTACTTCATATTCATTTTTTGTTGTACTGAATTTTATTCTGAAGGAATGTTTAAATAGAAATAAATTATTAAATCAAAACAATTTAAAATATAAATAATCAACATCTCATCCTCAGCGGGCCGTGGTAAAATTGTCAAACGTTGACCGGTCAGGAAAATAAAAAGGTTGGGAAGAACTGCTAAACAGTATTACGTCACGGATCCTGAGGACATGATAGAATTCAATGAAAGAACTTTTAACCAAATACAAAAGTTTTACACGCTATGATATTGAACTGTACATCCACCTCTATGAACCGTACCAGAGAAAACAAAAAATTATTTTTAAAAAATTATTGTTGTGAAACCTGTGATTTTTTTTTCCGAATGTCAATATATTGGCACTTGTAATGAGTGGGAAAGTTTCTATCAACTTGGAACTTCTAAAGGAATTTTAGAAGTTTCTTTAGAAGTACAATTTACTTTGTACACTAAGAACTTGCTTAGAATCGAAGATATTCCTGACCATGAAATTCCTCTCCTGTCAGTTGCAATAGTTCAGTTCAATGAAAGCGGCCATGGATTTGTCAAATGTATGAGTAAAACAAAATACCAACATAAGAATTGTCTTGGTGGGAAAAATGTAATGAAATGTAACTCAAAATGTTAACTCAGCCTACCATATTGCAACAAGTAGGTTAATTTTAATTTCTTGTTTTTTTATATGTGTGAAAAATTTGTTTTTCTTAATAAGAAAAACAAATTTTGTTTGGCACAGCTTTCATTTTCCTTTACGTAATTTAAATAATTTTTAATGGCACTCTCAGTGTTTTGTCAGAATAACAATTGCATTTTTAGAAATGTACGTTATTGATATAATAAACTTATCAATGACATGTTTTCATACTTTGCCTAAATAGCTTTAGTCATTCTATAGAATACCTAGGCATTATGTACAATGCCTAGGCAAAGTATGTAATAAATGTCATATTTCATACTTTGCTTAAAAACATCCGGCCTTCTATACAATGCCTAGGCATTCTATAGAATGCCGGCATTTCATACTTTGCCGGTAACACATACACAAAAAGTTTCAGCAAATTATTTTAAAAACTTTTTGAGTAATCGCTGTCCCTGTTTTAGCTTTTCGAAAAAAAACTCATTTCGAGTCTAACGTATTTCGAAGTTTGACATCTTGTGTAAAGTTATGGCATCTGCTTTTACTAAAACACTTGTAGTTTTTGTCTTAGTGAATAGAAAATAAAAAACTTTTTATAAAGCTAATAAGAGATGGCCTATAAAATAAAATCATTAAAGGAAATTGTCATTTTTTTTTTTAAAAAATCTTGATTTTAAGGTAGTCAGATACCTTAAGATGTAAAAAAAAAACACCTTACATATGATGCGTATTCCAAAGGCCAGCAGTTTAAAAACACTCATACATTCACTTATTGCTCTTTTTACACTATGACTGCTATCATGTCGTCTTTTATTTCTTTGTAAATGCAGCTGAACCATTATTACCTTCAGGGCACCTGATTCTCAAGGGGAATTTAATTCTTTTTTATGGCTTATCTTGCAATTTTTATAGACATTGAGTCTATCAAACATATTAATATAAATTTCTGAAGATGAATTATGGTTTTTCACTAACTATTTTATTTATTACGTGTACTTAAACGTTTTATAACATCATAAAATCTAATCAAATGATAATATACTTTATTTTAATAGTTATTTTGAGACAGGAAACTATACACTTCCTACCGTGTGACTAAAAGGCAATCATTCCTTTAAATTTTAGTTCATGTATTCTTTCAATCTTCAATTTTTTTATAAGTTCTTCGATTAAGTGATTGCGTATAATTTGATGCAAACAAATTTTGTTCATTATATTGGGGAATTTATGTGAAATGTAGGAAAATAATTCATATATTTTAATTATACATAATCTATATACATCTACAAGGAACTCCACAAATAGCCTTTTGTGTGTTTTCTGATATTCTAGTAGTTACAATATAAGATAAAAAATATCGTTTGATATATATACATTTTCCAAACTGTAAGTTAAAAGGGTAAAGTAATTCATACATATTTATAAATATTAAATTTAATTGTTACTATCACGATAAAGTATTTTTTCTTCAAGTTCCATGCATTGTGTTTTATTTTTTAAATAAATTACTCTCTTCTGAAATACTCTGTAACTTGAATGTATTTTTATCAATGAATATGCAGGAAAAATCTATACACCGTATATTTCCGAATATAAGCCAATCCACATATACATCGAAAACACGTTTGTTCCTCAAAATTTACCCAAAATTCAAAACCCGCATGGAAGATGGATTTAAAAATTCCTGTCATTTTCAAACTTGTTGAATTAGGGCAAAAGTGTTGTCAAAAAGGTGAAATGTTTTCCAATCAAATTTCTGTAAAGGAAACGCCAGACGCACAATGATGATAGTTCTGTTTCTGGTAGCCCTGTCTTATACTAGTACATTTTTTCCTTTCATTTGTTATCTTGCACACTATCTATGCTGGTTATAGATTTTTTGCTTTTTTGTTGTTGTTTCGAAAAAAAATAGCAAGAGAAATTAGTATACAGCAAGTGATCAACCTCTCACGTTTCATAACCTGTAGGGCAGTGGTCTTCTAACTGTGTTCCACGGAACCCTGGGGTACCACAAGATATACCCAGGGGTTGCACATGTTACAATAAAAAAAATTGAGAAAAAATAAATATGTATGCAAAATGAATTCACGTTCTCTATGAAATTTGTGTAGTTACAAGTATCTAAAGCTCCTTCCCTCCTCCTCCCCCCCCTCCTATTCATGAAAAGTGAAAATTTTATTTATTTATAACTTTATTTTGAAAAACTTTTCAAACTTTTATATGATAATACAATAAAAGAATATTACAACATTTAATTTATATATATATAATAAAACTTATCGTGTGGCATAATTTGTCGTGGCGAGTGGATGGTACTGAAACAACGAAAGGACAGGGTATGGCAGGTGTTGTATTTTTACAAGGAGTTTCATAGAAAACATCAGAGTTAAATTTCATCTTGTTTACTCACACACACATAACGTAGGTGGACAATTCACAGTATTTCACAGATATTTGATAAGAATACAAAAACAAACACAATAACAAAAGTGACAAGCAGCAGCGATATTTCACCAGACAAACACAAAGACAAAGAAAGAGATCACAAAAGATTTTTGCTTTATATACCGGCAGTGACAATTGCGTGACTATTTTAAAATAACAGCTCTGATTAGTTAAAATGGGTGAGACAGGGGTTTCGGTTGCTAGTTGATTACGATTAAGATTAAAGCGTTGGTTTTGAACCAAAGAATTAAAGATTGTTTAACTATTATCAAAAAAGTTAATTAAAAGGATGCTTGGGAGAATTATATCTGTGTGTGTGCGTGTGTGTGTGTGCGTGTGTGCGTGCGTGTGTGTGTGTGTGTGTGTGTGTGTGTGTGTGTGTGTGTGTGTGTGTGTGTGTGTGTGCGTGTGTGTGTGTGTGTGTGTGTGTGTGCGTGTGCGTGTGCGTGTGTGTGTGTGTGCGTGTGTGTGTGTGTGTGTGTGTGTGTGTGTGTGTGTGTGTGTGTGTGTGTGTGTGTGCGTGTGTGTGTGTGCGTGTGCGCGTGTGTGTGTGTGTGTGTGTGTGTGTGTGTGTGTGTGTGTGTGTGTGTGTGTGTGTGTGTGTGTGTGTGTGTGTGTGTGTGTGTGTGTGTGTGTGTGTGTGTGTGTGTGTGTGTGTGTGTGTGTGTGTGTGTGTGTGTGTGTGTGTGTGTGTGTGTGTGTGTGTGTGTGTGTGTGTGTGTGTGTGTGTGTGTGTGTGTGTGTGTGTGTGTGTGTGTGTGTGTGTGTGTGTGTGTGTGTGTGTGTGTGTGTGTGTGTGTGTGTGTGTGTGTGTGTGTGTGTGTGTGTGTGTGTGTGCTTCCTGCTAGATTTTAAAAATTCTAATGCTTACGATTTTGAGTTCCCCAAGATAATTTTCTGTCTTGTAAAACTAAATAGCTTTATAATGGAAAATACACCTTTTCCGCATTTTTGGAAAAGGCAACTATAACGAAGGAGAGGAAACAACAACTCATCAACATATCAACAGATTCGATGTTAAATTCTATATTTAAGTAAGAACAGCTTCTAAATTTTAGGTTGCAAATTACGCAGGATTTCTCACACAGCTATAAACATTTTAATGCCATTCAGAACATTGTGTTTAATTGAAATATATTTCTCAATGTAAGTAGCTAAAAACAAATTAAACTCAGAATATACACTGCTGGACAATTGCTAAGGACGGATCACAAATTGCTATGTAGCATAACATTAAGCGAGACATGAGGCCTAGTAGGATAAAATATAGTTGCCACACTGTTCAGAATAAAGAATATTTAATGTTCTGGAAAGTACAAAAGCTGTGAAACATCTGAAAGAAAAAAAATGTTCATTTGATCTGCGTACGGAGAAATGGAAAAATGCATCTAAAAGTCAGCAGGCACCTTAAAGAAAGTTATCAGTACGGGATATGTCCACCGTGGAGTGTGATGCAACATTCCACACGTCGTACCATACTTTGCACAACATTATCCAGCAGCTGTTGAGGCAATTTATCCCATTCCTCTGTGAGTGCACGGATGAGGGTGTTCTTGTTTGTCGGAGGATAGTTTCGACCAGCAACTTACCTCCCCAAAGCATCCCACACATTTTCAATGGGGTTTAGATCTGGAGAACGCGCTGGCCATACGAGACGTTGAATACCCTCGCTGTCTAGACAATCCTGAACAGCGAGTGTTCGATGACATGTTGCGTTGTCGTCCATAAAAACAAATTTATCACCGATAGCACCACGGAAAAAACGAACATGAGGAAGTAGAACTTCATCAATGTATCGTTGGCCCGTCATAGTCCCATTCGCAACCACATGTAGGCGCGTGCGGCCCTTGATCATGATGCCATCCCACACCATGATACTGCATGTCGGATATCGGTCCTTTTCCTGGATATTTTCTGGACGATAAGCAGTACCACTCTTGCGCCAGATCAGTTGGCGTCTACAATCCGATGACAGACTGAACCTACTCTCATCTGAGAATAGTACGCATGCCCAGTCCTGTTCAGTCCAATTGTGATGCTCACGACACCATTGCAAAAGGGGCAGTACGGTGCTGTCTGGTCAATGGGACACACACAACAGGTCTGCGTGCGTATAGTCCTCCTCCCCTCAAACGTCTGGCAACAGTTTTTCGGGAGATCTGCTTTCCTGAGGCAGCAAGAAACTGATTTGCCACCTGCTGAGCTGTGGTGCGCCTGTTCCTTTTTGCTGATAGGACGATATATCTGTCTTCTGCAGGCGTCGTACTTCTAACACGACCTCCCCCGTGCCGTCTACTACACATTCCAGTAGTTTTAAATGACTTCCACAGCCGTGAAACAACGCTGTGAGCAATGTCGAACCTCCTGACAACATCTGTTATTTTTCGCCCTTCTTCGATCTTTCCAATAATTCGGCCACGCATAAAATCATCTATGTGATGTCGCTAAGACGTGCCAAAAATTTTAAGTTCGTCTATTAAATCTTTCCTGTAAAACTTTGACTTGAAACAACAACTGTCTACACGCGTCAAAACCTTTAAAGCTCTTATGAACGCTATCACGTGATGAACAGACGTGGAAAAATGTTATATTTACGATTTTTATCTGTTATTTAACGTAGCTAGTTCAGCAAAAGAACAAAAAGTGCTAGATAATACGTGAAACAGAAAATTTCAAACTTGGTGAATCTTGAAATATTGCATGATTAGTAAAGGTGACAAAGTGGTGAATGTTTTATGTTCTGGAACAGTGCTATGCAGAACATCGTCTGTAAAACGGCATTTTGAGACAAATCAGAAATCCTCGTCAAAAAAGTGAACCACAGCAAAAATAATTAATTGCTTCGAAACCATTTGTGGCAGATGATTCCAATTCAGCATTCATTCAACTAAAAGTAACATCCTACAATCCTAATATGTTATTTGTCATCCACAATCTACAGCAACAGAAGTTACACTAACGTTACTTTAATTTGAATTACATGTATTACACTAAAACATGTATTACTATACTGTGCAAAAAATGTATTTTTTGTAGTAAATAAAAAGAGTTTTGTGTTCTTTTAGTATTTAGTTTTATTACATCACCAATAATCACATCAAAACTATTTGATGGCCCGTCCGTATCTCATGAAACATTTCTTTACAAAAAAATGACACGTGATCCAAAAAGGCGCACCACCCTTGGCGTAGAGCAATGATCCTCAACTACTGTGCATCGACACTATTGTATGTCACCAAATTTTTAAAGTGTGCCACCAAATTTTTTACAAAGTATTAACTACACTCTGTTGAAAAAATTAAATCCGGAATCCAAACATTCGGTCGTTTTATAGAAAGAAACTAAGGGTATTTGTGGTATATTTAACATCCTTTCGTGTACAGATGGATATAAAAAAAATTTGATTGAGTTCCAATCCATTTGTGATAACAAATACATCTGTAAATGAATTAACTTTTAATGAAGAAGAAAAACTAATTTAGCTCTGTGATAATCGAGATTTAATTTCAAAACATTCGTAAAAGTTAATTACTTCATTTTGGATTAAAATTCGAGGTGTGCTGGGAAGGAAAAATGAAAGGGCTGATTTATTACTTTTTTGTTTTATGGTTGTTTTCTTCATTCTTACAAAAAAATTAAAAGTAATGATATTTCCGAAAACTTCAAATAACTTCAATATATACCTCAATGTAGCATTTCAATAATATAACAGATTTGTAAGAATTCCGAAAAAAAAAGTTCCTTTTACGTAATTAGTATTTTGTTTAAGTAAAAAATACCATATTTATAATGTACTCCCCTAAAAATTATTTCTAGTAGTAATAGGTTTTTAACAAAATCGGCAATAACATGACGAATGTTGTCTTCCAAATGGTTAGAGCGTTTGTGGTTTATCCTCATAGACCAATGACTTTACATAGCCCCACAGAAAATAGTCTAGCGGTGTTAAATCACAAGATCTTGGAGGCCAATTCACAGGTTCAAAACGTGAAATTAGGCGGTCACCAAACGTGTCTTTCAATAAATCGATTGTGGCACGAGCTGTGTGACATGTTGCGCCGTCTTGTTGGAACCACAGCTCCTGGACATCATGATTGTTCAATTCAGGAATGAAAAAGTTAGTAATCATGGCTCTATACCGATCACCATTGACTGTAACGTTGTGGCCTTCATCGTTTTTGAAGAAGGATTCCACCAGCCCATCAAGCGCACCAAACAGTCAGTTTTTCTGGATGTAACGGTGTTTCGACATACACTTGTGGATTAGCTTCACTCCAAATGCGGCAGTTTTGTTTGTTGACGTAGCCATTCAACCAGAAGTGCGCTTCATCGCCAAACAAAATTCGCTTATGAAAATCGGGAACAACGGCAATCTCGTTTTGGGCCCATTCGACGAATCTCTATGAGGCGTGAGTCTATTCATGATGAATTGCCAAACCAAACTGAGAATAAATCACTTGACACCTGTTAAATCGGTCGCCATCGTGAAAAGTAATGCCAACTTAAACTTCTATACCTGGAAAAAAAACACTCTTTCCACGGAAACATACTGTATGTTAAAAATTAATTATTCTGTAAACAGAAAAATGTTCACAGTAACGTTCGAGTCTTATGTAACGTAACTTGCTAAAGTTTTTTCAAAATGCAACAGATTTTAAATTTTCAGCAAAGAGATTACGCCTCAGCTCTTTCCTCTAAGTGCCATTTTAAATGTAAACCTTTCCAGAATAAAAGTAATCTATGTACACTACTGATTTTTGTTCTCACTTTTTTTAAATGCTTTTGATTTCCTTAATTTCTTACATTAATTATTTAAAGTATGTAGTTTATATTGAGGATTTTTACATATAAAAATGTATACAAAAACATCAATTGAATAAGTTTTTATAAAACTCAATAAATAAATGAAGATTTGTTTTTATAAATAAAAAGGAACGTGCTGATTTATTACTTTTCTTGTTTTATGGTTGTTTCTTTCATTCTTACGAAAAGTAAAAGTAATACTTCCGTAAACTTCAAATAACGTCAATATATACCTCAATATAGCATTTTTGTCGCCCAACCGGTATAGTGGTTAGCGACTCTGACTGCGATGCCGTAGGGACTGGGTTCGAATCCCGGAGAAGACATGGATATGTGCATGCTTTTGCGGCATGGGGGTACTTTAAATAGCCGTCGAGCCGCAAGTCCTTTCGGGAGGTTCGTGGAAGGTGAAGAGAGGTGGGGGCCTCCGACCACCCCCAAGGTGTTCTCCCACAAAATTGGGGTGAAACCGAGTTAAATCATTCTGTCACCTGTATGGTGCTCAAAGCTATGGTTAACGACAGGCATCACTTAGCCCTTTGCCATGATGAATTTCGTGGGCCTTGATCTGACCTTTACCGATCAGGTGGCATTAGTAACAACAACATATAGCATTTCAATATTAGCAAATTTGTAAGAATTCCAAAAAAACACAGTTCCTCTTTTATAATTAGCATTTTGTGTATAATTAAAAAACGCCACATTTATAATGAACTCCCCCAGAAATTATTTCTAGTAGTAATAGTTTTTTAACAAGATTTGATAATAATAGTTTTTTTTTTTTTTTGAGTTACATAATATTTAAATTTTGAGTTTAAAATATGGTATTTTTTAATTAAACAAAATTGCTAATAACAAAAAGGTACTATGTATTTTGAAATTATTACAAATCTGTTATTATATAATCGGTCTCTCTTACACTTTCTTCTCTCGCTTCACTTCTCTTCCTTTAAGGCTATCTCCTGCAATTGTACTAGAGTTTGAACTAAACACGGAGCACACTTTCTACAAAAAAATATCCCAGTGCTTATGAGAATTTGCAACGTTATAATTCAAACATTTTTGTAATATAGCGTTTTCAGAATTTCAAAACATTCCACATATAATCAATTTTTCACTTAAACTTGTAAATGAATAGCTAATTATGAATTTCGGTACGAAAGAAAACATGAGAAACATATTTTATATTAGAAGAAATTGATCCTTCCTTCCTCAGTGTCTCGACAGCCCAAGTTGGGCCTTGACCTTCTCAAGAAGCCTTTTCCTCGCCAGCTTTCTTCCTGCTAGTATTCTTCAATTTTTAATTCTCAAGACCAGGAGGTCTTTTTCTAAGCCATTAATCCATCTTAGATTTGGCCTACCTTTTCTCTGGGTGCCAATTGGTTGGGCATTGAAGACTATGTTGGTACCCATACTGACAACATGACTTGTCCATTTAATTCATTGTGCTTTGATGAAGTTAACTATGTCAGATTCTTTATATGACTTCACCAGGTGCTATTTTCTTGAATTCCTCCAAAAATAATTTTTAAAATCTTCCTTTCGTAGATACTTATCCTATTCTCATTTATTCTCGACATTGACCAAGAAAGAAATGGATCAACTGGGATAAAAATGAATAGTGATAAAACGTGCAATTCTCTATAGGATACCTAAGGCAGAATATAAAATTAATGTTCGAGTACTTTTATCTCCGAAAAAGTATTCCGAAATTGGATCCTATTCTTTAACATAAAGCGAAGATATCTTTATCGAAACAATTGAAAATGCACTCAGAGTTTTTCAAGCTTTAACTCCCTATGCCAGTGCTTCGCAAACTTTCAATATTTGCTACCCACTTTTCAATTATAATTTACATCGCCCCCCACCTCATACAGTAACAATATATTGAATTCAATAATACTATACTTTGAAACTAAAGCTACAATATGCGACTCTTTAAGTGCCACCGGCGTTTTTTAACGTCTCACTCAGCCCAAACATTCATTGCCCCGAACGTATATATACGTCTTCCCGAAATAAGATCATTTCTGTGCACTGCTATCTATACAATTATTCAGAAGGATTTGGAATGCAATAAAAGGATCTTGACAGTGTTTGCGAAGGATTTACTTATTTCAGAAAATTTGCTCATTTGTTCCTTTTCTACTCCCCCTCCCTCATGTACCACATACGCTAGCCTACGTGTAAAACGGTGGTATTAGGTAGCGAATAGCGTAATTTTAAATCGGAATTTAAGTAATTAATTATAAACCGTACAAATTATCAAGAAAAGTGTTAATTGTTGTATATAATTTTATATATGAAAAGCTGAATGGCATCGCTGGTAATTATTAGACGTTCTTAACTTAGTATTGTTTAGTTGCAATACATTGAGCAGTGCTGATATATTTATAAATGTATTATATCCGTGTAAATGCGTAGTTTATTTTTTATGTCAGAATGTATTTTATTTGTTTACTTTCAGTAAGTTAATAATTTCGTTAGATCTCTCTCTCTTTTGTTTTCGACTTTGTTGGGGAGTGGTCCCTATGTGTTTTTTTTCTCAGGAAACCAGACGAGGATGTTGACACAACTCCTTTATTTTCACACTCGGTTGCTCGGGGAGTATGTCGGAACACTTACGATGGGCACCGTAATTCCGCGCTCTCGCTCGTCTGATCTCCTACACACACTCTCTCTGAAAACTCTTAATCCTTGTTTCGCTAAATACAGTTAATCACCGCCGCGCGGCGCCCACTGCGCATGCTCGAACATACCCCCCCCCCGGCCTTGCAATATTGATATTCAACAATAGCACAATACAGTTTCACAATTCACAACAAGTTTCACACTCTTAAATACTCCTGTCTTTGTTTTAATTCTGACTGTTCTCACTTTACCATCAGAACCATGATAGACCTCAACGACGCGCCCTAAAAGCCAGTTGCAAACTGGTGTAAAATCCTCCTTTACAATTACCATTGTACCACACATTACATTGTCCTTCTCGATCATCCACTTTTCTCTCTGTTGGAGAGTATTCAGATAATCGGTACTCCATTTTTTCCAAACTACCTGAATTACTTTTGTTGGTTTCTGCCAACGGCTTAATCTATTGTCACTAATATTAATTACTAGGGTCTCAAGAATAGAATTAATTGATCTACCAATCAAGAAATGTGCAGGCGTTAATACCTCAAAGTTATAAGAATCATTGGATATTGGTGTAAAAAAAGGGGGTCTGGAATTTAAAATTCCTTCTACCTGGATAATCACTGTTTCAAACTCTTCGTATGTGAGTCGGGATCTTCCCAGTGCTCGCTTGAGGTGGTATTTCACTGACTTTATGCCCGCCTCCCAAAGACCTCCCATATGTGGGGCCCTTGGTGGAATAAAATTCCATTCAATACCTTCCTCAGCGAAATATGCCGCCAGATTTTGATCTGGAAAGTTAAGGGTCTTATAAAATGCCTTTAGTTGAGAATTCGCACCAACAAAATTTGTTGCCTTATCCGTAAAAATTTTGGAACATTTTCCTCGCATAGACATGAATCTCTTAAGGGTCGCAATTATTGCAACCGAAGTCAAATCGGAAAGAATTTCTAGGTGAATGGCACGAGTCACAAAGCAAATGCAAACACAAACATAAATTTTATTCAAAACGCCCTTTCTCTGGTGTTTGTAAGTTACAAAATATTGACCTCCCAAATCTAGTCCAGTTATACTGAATGGAGGGGCCATATTTACTCTTTCATATGGAAGATTGCCCATTATTTGAGAAGAGGGAATTGGTTTACACTTGAAACACACCACACAAGTATGAACCGTTTTCCTAGCTAGGTTTCTACCTCCTAAAGCCCAAAATCTCAATCTTACTGCATTCAGCAGTCTTTGTGGACCAACGTGAAATAATTTCTTATGCAAAGTTATGAAATATATTTTACTCGATTTAGATTTTTAGCCAGTATAGCTGGATGCTTTTGGCTGTTGGGTATGGAAGCTTTTTCCAGCCTTACACCAACTCTCAGGATTCCTTTATCATCCTGGAATACGTTCAAAGATTTAAGATTACCTGACGGGTCACTTAAGTTAATGCCACTCTGGTCCTGTTTAATAAGCCAGGTTTCTGCATCATTTACCTCACTTGTAGTTAAAGGTCCCCTCTTTTTCACCTTGGATCTGCAATTGGGTAAAAATTTATAAATATAAGAAACAATATGTATTATTTGAAAATAATTATTAGATAAGGCTATAAGATGGTTGAAAAAGTCGAAGCTCTTGGAATTCAGCAATGAAGTCTCCAGAGTTCTCTCAGACATCCTTAGTTCGCAGTCAAAGTCATCTCTCTGGGTTGGTTCCGCAATGACAGTAGTTGAATAAGTACTCTGTAGAATCTCAGGACCATGTCACCATAGAGAGTCGTCACGAAGCTCCTCAGGAAGCAGTCCTCTAGATAACACATCTGCAGGATTCTGTTCTGATGCAATGTGATGCCACTGGTCACGGGATGATCTTAGACACTCGATTAACCACGAACGTCTTCAATTCTCTTGATTCTCGATGTATCCATGAAATCACAGTAGTCGAATCCGACCAAAAATGCACAGCTGTAATCTGAAGATTCAATGTCTCCTTCACCTTCTTCATCCATTTAGCGACAAGAACTGCCCCACACAGTTCAAGTCTTGGAATGGAAATCTGCTTCAGAGGCGACAATCGGCTTTTACTCTTTACGAGACACACTTTGACTTCTCCAAGGACAGATATAGACTTGCGATAAATGGATGAACCATACGCCTTTTCCGATGCGTCGCTAAATGCATGTAACTCAATGCTCTCCGCTCTGTGAATCACAATACATCTGTCAATAGAGATGTTTTTCACGGCTTCCAAAGAGTCTATAAATCGACGAAACTCATTTTCTTCTTTAAAAGGAAGTTCATCACTCCATCCCAATTCCAGCAACCACAATCTTTGCATAAATATCTTTGCCCAAGTTATGATCGGTCCGAGGAGACCCTAAGGGTCAAAGATTCTTGCAATAGTAGACAAAACCATTCTTTTGGTGAATGAAGTTGGCCGCCTTTGTTGCTCTATTCTGAAAAGAAAACAGTCTAGCTTAGGATTCCAAATTATTCCTAGCGCTTTAGTCTCATCAGACTCCAAGAAAGCATACTCCTGTAGATTGGAAGTTATCTCGGGTAAATTTCCACACCACTTATGAAGATGCATCCCTGCGGTCTTGAACATTTCTATTAATTGATGCTGCAATTCAATTACCTCTTCTATACTCTCGGATCCCGATAGTATGTCATCCATGTAGCAGTCACTCAGCACCACAGGAGCTGCTAAAGGAAAATTATTAGCTTCATCCATCGCTAACTGTTTCAAAGTTCTCATGGCTAGATAAGGTGCGCTAACTGTGCCGTAGGTGACTGTAGTTAACTCGTACGTTTTTATAGGCTCTCCTATGCCCTTCTTCCACAGAATTCTTTGCAAGCACGTTTGCTCCGGATGTATGTTTATCATGCGAAACATTTTCTCTATAACCGTAGTAAAGGCATACTTGTGCTTTCGGAAGCGAACCATAATGGAAAAGAGGTCATCTTGGACCAGTCCGCTATTAAATTGAATTGAATTTAGAGATTTCCCACTCGTTGAAGGACTTGATGCATTAAAAACAGTTCTCAGTTTAGTTGTAGACTTTTCGCGGCGATAAACACCATGGTGTGGCATGTAAAATGAAACTCCAGATCCATCCGCATTGATTTCCCTCATGTGGCCCAAATCCTCATATTCCTGTAAAAATTTCTCATACAGGGATAAATATTCTTTATCTCTACTTAGTCGTTTCCACAAAGAGTGTAAACTCTGAATCGCGGTTTGTCTGGATTCACCAAGACATGAAGGATCTTCTTTTAAGGGCATCGCCACCGTATATCTCCCCTGGTCATCTCTCGAATGAGTGTTTTTAAAATGGTCTTCGCAAATATCTAATTCAATGGTTTTAACAGAATCGGTTTCTACATTTTCGATTTCCCAAAACTTCTTAATTGAATGCACTAGATTATCCGTAGCCTGAATAAACCCACAATGTTCTTTTCTTTTCGTGTCTGCAGAAGTAGATCCGAAAACGATAAATCCGAAAACAGTGTTTTGAAAAATTACATTTGAACCCTCCATCTTGAACTGTCCGGGTAACATTAATTCATAGAATACTTCTGCACCTAATAGTATTTGCACGCGCTCTGGAATATTGAAATTTCTGTCAGCTAATTTAAGATTGGGAATATTATTCAGATTACAATCGATTTTCGTTGTTGGAACAAGATCTTCCGTTATTGTTGGTACCAAAAAAAAAAGTCTAATGTTTTAATGTAACTCCCTTTTTTATTGCTAATAGATACTGAAACGCGCGAGTCTATTGGAATTACTGTTTTGTTTAGTCCCGAAACTGAAACATTAGTCTTGTATTTTTTTCAATCCAATTAAATCGCATAAGCTCCTCGTTAAAAAGTTCGAGGTACTTCCACTGTCTAGAATTGCTTTGACTGAGAATAAACCATTTTTTTTTTCACTTTTAATGTAACAAAATGTTGAGCTTAGCAAAACACATTTTTTCTGTTTGTACTAGTTGCGGTTAGTAAGTTGTTTTGAGTTTCTACTCCTGGCTCGAAGACTGGCGCTGATGTGTTAAGAGGTTCAAAGGTGGAATTCGTTACTTCCTGGTTTTGGGCTGTATAATGTATCGTTTTATGGTGTCTCTTTTGACACTCAGAGCAAACAAATCTCGAATTACAGTCTTTCGCTCTATGAGATGTAGAAAGGCAATTAAAGCAAAGGTTATTAGTTTTAATCAGATCAATTCTCTTATTTATGGGAAGTTTTAAATACACTGCACACTTATATAATGGATGCGATTCAGCGCAACAAATACATTTAGAATCTTTAATCTCACTCAAAAATACCCTTGACGCGTCTTTCACTTGATTATTTCTAGTAAGGATATTCGGCAAAGGTTTTAAGCTCTTTCCTCAAGAAGTGTTATACAAGTATATCTCTTTGGCAAGCTCTAGTGGGCGAAACCAATCATTTCCTGCTCGAACGGAAATGTGGCACGCTACCTCTTTTTCAAGTAAACTGAAAATTTTGTCGGACACAATAAGATCGTTTAAGATGTCAAAATCAGAGACCTTCCTTAATTTTAAGTAATACTGCCAATTTATAATTAAGCGGGAAGTATATTGAATGTATGTTTCATTTGGATGACGCGTAGATTTTTTAAATTGTTCAAGGAATTGATTTGCACTTGACTCATATTCTCTTAGTATTATTGATTTTAGTTGTTCATAATTGTTAAGCTCGCCATCTTTAACATATGTTAACACATTTGAAGCTTTTTCTCCCAAAAAAATTTAATAAAATCTCCGACTTGAATTTCTCGGGCACATTTTTTGATATAAAGGCTCTTTCTAACGAAGCGAAAAAGAATGCCCAACCTTCAAGTCTATTAGGCACCTTCACCGTTAGGATTCTAACACTTTTCACCAACGCATCCAGCGAGTTACAACCCTCACCTGTTCTCTCGTTATCTGAATTAACTCTAACATTTAAACATGCAAGTTCAAGCTCAAGCTCCTTTTCTCGTAACCTATTTTCGGCTTCTTTTTTACGGTCTTCCTCTATTCGCTCTCGCTTACGGTCTTCCTCTGCTCTCTTACGGTCTTCCTCCACATTCTTACGGTCCTCGATCGTATATTGAATTAATTCTTTAACAAATTCAACATCCTCTTTAAAATATTTATTTTCTTTAATAATTTCAGTTAACTCAACGATAGTTACTTTTTCAGCAGCAGTCTCACCAAGTTCAAGAGCTACGATCCGAAGATCTTCCTTACGGCAGTTCTTAAACATTTTTCTAAAATTAATTTAGTCCTCAATTTATAATAATAAAAACTCAAAAAAGACCATTACTCACGTCACCTTGAATAACTCACTTGTCCGGCTCGGCTGAATGGACCATGTTGGGGAGTGGTCCCTATGTGTTTTTTTTTCTCAGGAAACCAGACGAGGATGTTGACACAACTCCTTTATTTTCACACTCGGTTGCTCGGGGAGTATGTCGGAACACTTACGATGGGCACCGTAATTCCGCGCTCTCGCTCGTCTGATCTCCCACACACACTCTCTCTGAAAACTCTTAATCCTCGTTTCGCTAAATACACTTAATCACCGCCGCGCGGCGCCCACTGCGCATGCTCGAACAGACTTTTCAATATGCTCGTCCCCCCCCCCTCGTATGGTTATCACGCCTCCCTAGGGGGGGGCGCCTCACAGTTTGAGAAACGCTGCCCTATGTATATAAAATTTCAGCTTATTTCTCATTGAATATTTAAATTGTATTATTTAACTTTTAAATTTCTTCTAAAAGTGCATGGTTGGAAGTAGTATCCACATTGACCATAACTTTTGGAACATTTATTAGTAAGCACAATTTTATAAAACAGATACTGTGAAAAAATTTAGTAACTGTGTGTTTAGCAATGCCAGACACAAATTCTAATAAATTTTACCTCTTCACTTTACACAGGCGTCAAAATTTCTTTAATTGTTCTGTATTATGTAAACTATTTTTTCAAATTAAAATCGCATGTACAGAGTATATCATTTATCACGCACAACCTTAATAAATTTACGATGTCCTGAAATTTTTTTTATTATACTTTTTGGGAGAAAAATTCTAGTTCTTATTCTTATCACAGTAGTAAGTAAAAACTTCCTACAATCAATTTAAAACGCACTTTTCAACAAATCTGGAATTTTTCTCACAATTTTGTAATTTAGTTGTAACTGGATCAAAGGGGGTTTTTATTTCTAATGGGCTGCGGATTGGAGTTTTACCATTGCAGACCCCTAGTACATCAAACTAGTACAAGATCAAAGTTATCGGGTGAATACTATAATACAGTAGACCATGTCTTGAGTTCTTGATTACTGATGCATATTATTACTAATGCAGACTTCTTTTTAATTAAGTCTGATCAGTGGTATTAACTGAGGAAGACTTAACGGAGTGAAGTGAATTAAAAATAAATTTAAACTACCTTTACTAGAATGGGGTAAAAATCTTATTTTATAATAGTTTCACCTTTTATCAAAAAAAATTAAAATTTAAAATGCTTTGTGTTCCGCTTTTCACTGCTATTTAAAACGTATAAACGCAGGAATTGGCTTACAAGTTATTGCAACTTCAATCAAAAATAAAGAACGCACGCTTGTAAGATGCAAACGAATATATAACCTTGTTAAAACCATAATAGGATCAAATGCCTATTCGTACATCAGTTAAGAATGTTTTATTTCATATTACATTTAAAAAAAGTTTTAATGACTATCCCTTTAAAAAGAGTACTTCCCCACAGAACTTCTGAAAAAATCGAATGCGCAGTAACACTATTAAATCCGCTTCAAAGCGACTCTATTTTTTCATATATTGATCTAATAAAAGTAATAACTAATAATTCAGAAAAATGATTTGATTTGTTGAAGTACTAGAAGAAGCTTATATATAGATACAGAAGTATTATATTCCTTTTTTCTTAAATGAAGTACATCATAAATTTATATCTAATATTAACCTCCACGTCATAATATGAGCTTTCAAAAGAATAAATAGCGCTTGCAAAGTTTGGATAGTACTACTGCTTTGAACGACATTGTTAATCCAAAGCAAAAATGAAGTACCTTATTTTACTATTGTTGATTTGCACTCTTTTAGCAGTTGTATATGCAAGTAAGTGTGTTTTTCAAACTTAAATAATATTTTTACTAGCAATTTGTTTACCTATATAAGTGGTATCCGCCTTCTTAACCATTATTAATTATATGTTTATGAAGTTATTTTACTTTTAGAGTTATAAACCCTGTAAATTTTCATTTTTGCTGTTCATACTGGAGCAAGTTATGCTGTCTAAGTACCCATTACATAAAAAAAATTATGAACTTTATGTATTAATATTGATTATTTAACTATATCAGCAAAATCTTATTAACTTTATACATAGTTTCTTAGTTTTCTCTTCATATGTAAACAAACATCACTTTTATTTCAAATTTCTTTTAGAAAAGCACCATTAATTATTGTTTTGGAATAGAAAAGTTGCAAACTTTTTTAGTTTTCAAATTCTGACATTTAGATTTAAATATTTTTAGCTGCATTAATTATTTGTCTTCTAATTGAATACCTCATTTCATTTATTAACATCACGCTTGTTGAATAACAGAATCTGATAAATTTTATAATGTAAACAGAAATGTAAACAGAATCTGATAACTTTTATAATATAAACAGAATCTTATATAATAATATTTATGATATTTAGTGGGACTTAGATTAGAAAATGTGTATAAAATTGTTTTAAGGATATTATTACAATAAAAAATTGTTTGAGTACAATATTTTGACAAAAAATGAACATAGAATGACCCATTTTCAAAATATTCTCCTTTTGTGAAAAAGGCTTCTATTATAATAATTTTTTGCCTGTACATAGCTCAGACCTCTGTACAGAGGCCTAACTAGAATTTTTGAAATATATAACTTAGAAGTGGATTTATCCATGTTTTACAACAGAGGAGAGAAATTTTAAGAAAAAAACGCCGATAATTATTTCAATTGGTGGTAACTCTGAAAATAATGCGAATGTTTCAAAAATTCTAGTTCAGACTCTCTGGAGTAGTCTTTATTTTATATAAGGAAAATATTATTATTTTAGAAGCATTTTTTATAAAAGGAAAACATTTTGCAAAAAGGTTATTCTAAGTTAATTTTTTGCCAAAATATTGTATTTAAATGATTTTATTGTGTCAAAATGTCCTTAAAACAATTTTATACATTTATTCTAATCTAAGTGACACGAAATATCATGAAAATTATCCATATATGCGCTTTTTTAAAATCATGTTCCGAACGTAGTCGGATACCTTAAATACCCAAAAGTACTTATAATTGATAAATGAGCGCTGAGCATATAGTGAATCATTGCAACATTTCATATCTTATCTCTCGCTGAAACATCGAGTCGGTCCGATCCAAGCTTTCTCATCTTCCGCTTTATTAGTTTTATTTTTAATTCAATACTTAAAAAACAGTTAAATATATGTACTTGATGTGTGTTTCTTAATGATGTGTTGTAACGATTTAGTAGATGTCTGCTCACCGCAATAAATTTTAAAAAGTACTAAAATACCTGTTTTTCTTTAACAAAAGTATTTTGATTTTTCACCATATAAAATCCTAAATACCTGAACTTCATTCCCATTGTAGTAGTACTTATCATAAAGATTTATTTTTTTTTATTTTTCACTTCAACTATATACCAGAGAACTTCTTATCCTACATATGTAGGATTTAAATTCTGAAAAAAAAATTTTGCAATTCACCCCAATACTCACTCTTTTGAACCAATCATGTACCGGCAATTTTCTTTAAATACGTTACAAAACAGACTAAAATAAGCACAATTTAAGAGAAAATTCAATTCACAGTCTCTAAGGGGAAATTATTAAATTTTATTTTAATGAATTTCTTTATTAAATTTTTTATTTTATTGAATTCAGCTATCTTTTGGCATTACAAAACATACTTCGTTTTATTTTTACGCAACCTACAGCCTAAGTTACGATCAATTTTATAAAACCGGAAAAACAGGAAGTGGATCTTTAATCAACCAGAAGTGGGCTTTTAAATTGTTCAAAATCTATCAGGCCAAATCTGATAACTCAAAATGTTATAAATGTATCTCTATAAAACTTTTTGAACCTGATATTTATAAAGGGTGTTTTTTTAGAGGTATAGAACTTTAAATTGCAATAAAACAACGATGTATTATTCGATTGACATGAATTTTTTATTCGAAAGATAATCTTGTGGCATTACATTTTAAATATGATTTCTGGCATAGGACTGCCACGGCTGGCTCGGATGTAGTCCAAACTGGACGTCCAATTTTCGATGACTTTTTCCAACATTTGTGGCCGTATATTGGCAATAACACGGTGAATGTTGTCTTCCAAATGGTCAAGCATTTGTGGCTTATCCGCATAGACCAATGACTTTACATAGCCCCACAGAAAATAGTCTAGAGGTGTTAAATCACAAGATCTTGGAGGCCAATTCACAGGTCCAAAACGTGAAATTAGGCGGTCACCAAACGTGTCTTTCAATAAATCGATTGTGGCAAGAGCTGTGTGACATGTTGCGCCGTCTGGTTGGAACCACAGCTCCTGGACATCATGATTGTTCAATTCAGGAATGAAAAAGTTAGTAATCATGGCTCTATACCGATCACCATTGACTGTAACGTTGTGGCCTTCATCGTTTTTGAAGAAGGATTCCACCAGCCCATAAAGCGCACCAAACAGTCAGTTTTTCTGGATGTAACGGTGTTTCGACATACACTTGTGGATTAGCTTCACTCCAAATGCGGCAGTTTTGTTTGTTGACGTAGCCATTCAACCAGAAGTGCGCTTCATCGCTAAACAAAATTCGCTTATGAAAATCGACCGTTATTTTCGAAATAAAAATTGCACAATTTGAAAGCGTTTTCAGGCGTGAGTCTATTCATGATGAATTGCCAAACCAAACTGAGAATAAATCACTTGACAGCTGTTAAATCGGTCGCCATCTTGGAAAGTAATGCCAACTTAAACTTCTATACCTGGGAAAAAAACACTCTTTATTATTTTCTATAGAATGTACTAAAATATTTCATATTGTATGAATACTTTTTGAGTTATGGCCTCTTATATAAATAATGGTCTCATAAAGAGAGAATGTCACATTTCTTGTAATATTTATTCAATCAACTCTAAAATTTTTCAAATTTAACAAAACATTAAAATTTTAGTATATTCTCTAGTAATTCTTTTAGTGATACTTTTACTGATATAAGTTTATTATTTTTTTCTCAAATTGCTTTAACGCTTTTCAAAAGTTTACTAATATATCTCTAATACTTGTGATTTTTGCAAAATTTAGGTAATTATTTTTAAAATATTGTTAGTTGAATGTTAGTATTTATTGGTATAGATTCCCAAAAAACGCATTTATGATGTTTTAGTAAGCTATTTTTCAAAAAAAAAAAAAAAAAAAGCTTCCGAACGTGTTCGGATACCTTAAAATGATTTGTATCTTACTTTTAAAAATATTACTTAAAAATATTTAAATTTTTGTTTCTGATTCATTTTTTTACAGGATCCCTTTCCTGCAGAATAACTTGCACATCCCCTTGCAGAATTACAAGCAGCTACAACAAACAATGCCCGATCTGTGTCTGCCCAGGAGGCTAAAATGATGCAAAAATAAAATTCAGTAAAAAAAATGCTGGATTTTGTTAATATTTGGAAAAATTATGACTGAATATTCACGAAACAATGATTTATGATCATGTAAATGTTAAAAAATAAAGATAATGACTAACATTTCTTTTTTATATATTGGTGTATTTTAACTTGCTTCAATCTATATTTTCCACTATTTTTTTTCGAATACAATATATATTTTCAAAAAGTTATTTTAATTACATATTCTGCGCTACAGTTCGCTAAAGATCAATGGATATGCATTTCTGAAATACTAAAAAAATACATGTTATTTCAATTACTTGATTTCAGAAGCTAATTTTACTGAAAAAATAGTGGAAAAATTTAAAGGTAGTAATTTTTGTCTTACATTTATTATTTCATCACTAAGACAAGGTAGTATAAATTTTTCTCCTAATGGACTTAATTCATGACGTTCACGTGTCAAATACAGTCACAATCACGTGTTTTTCATTAAATTCTAAGCTGGCATTAGGCATTTGTTTGACTCGTAAAGAGTTTAGATTAAATTTCAAATTTAATAGTTCGGTAAAAATGTCCAAATATTGAGATTCTTCCAAAATTTTTAAAATTTTAAAAGAAAATGCTTATGTTATACGCATACTTTTAAATCAAATGGGCTGTGTTAACAAAAATGTCTAATAATTGTTGACAAATATGTACTTTTAAAAGGAAAATGTTTGTAAAACGCAAAAGTTGGCAACAGCGAAATGCATTAACTGATTGGCTGGAAATGCCTGATTGTATTTATCATCTAACTATGATGTTACATGAATTTATTTGCTGATGGACAGTAAACACGTGATTTTATTTATCATGAGATTATGATGTCACATGAATTTGTCAAGATTTGTCAATTGTCAGGGGGTTTTCTATTTAACTGCAATTCTGTTTAAAGACACTATTAAATATTTTTATTTCATTTGTAAATAATTTTTAGATAAATTAATTACTCTCCTTAGTTGCAAAATTTGCTTCTTTATCGTTTTTTACTAGAAATTATCCAACTTGTTACAACCAAGGATTCCTTACCTCTTGTTTTCGGTTGTTTTTCTCCTAAAATGATATAACTATTATTGAATAAGAAAAAATTTTGAAATATAATGTCTAAATTACTTTAACTGAGTATCAATTATTATAGAGTTAATCGAACAAAACTGTTCAAATTATGATAAACTTCTCAAATTAAATATTATAAACTATCATTGAAAAGTCCCATATCTCACAAGCATAGTTAAAAACACATATTACTTAATTCAACATTTTGTATAAATAGTGTTTAAATCTATATTAATTTATTTGTTACCTTTATATAATTTTAAATCTATTGACATATTTCTTCAATGAAGATACAAACAGTAAATATTCTTATATTCTTTAATAACTTTCACTCTTTTTTCCTAAAACTTAATCCTTACTTATTTTCACTGCTCTTATATATTTTTGAAATTACAATTAATACAATATTTAATGCTTTTGTGTCAAAGTGAATTGAAAAAAAAACTCTCTATTCATTTTTACACAAATTTTGACAATCTTAAAATCTTTGATTCAAAATAATAAAAGAATTTATCAACATTCCACGCAATAAAATGCGTATATTGGGACTTGTTTTATATATATCACATAAAAAATATTTATTAAGAACTGTTTTAAACTTCAAATCTGAAAAAGATTAACCACGGTTCAAAATTACGAGTTCCGTCGCCAAAAGCCCTCGTGTAGCTGAATATAGTACGACGTTAATATTCACTCACTCACTCACTGAAAACGATTCCTCGAAGTTCCTCATAAAACTTCTCTCTGAAAACAGCATTAGCCATATTTAAAAAAGAAGCTATAGTCTCAGATATAACATTTAATATTTATTTTCCAAAATAAATTAAATTTACACAGAGAGGAATGTGGCATAGTGAAAATATTGATTGTAGAACTTAACTCATTTGAGGAATTTCCATATTAATTTTAATTTCTTTACTAATTAAAACGAATTTTAAAAAATACTATATTTGAAGAAAAAAGTCCTCCTTGCGTATGAGAATTCATTTCATTTGTAGATACGAATGCAATAGAAAAAGTGAACTAGTGTGAAAGAAAAATGAAAGGTTAAAAATTTCAACACCCTATTTATGTAATATACAAGGTGTGTGTGTGTGTGTGTGTGTGTGTGTGTGTGTGTGTGTGTGTGTGTGTGTGTGTGTGTGTGTGTGTGTGTGTGTGTGTGTGTGTGTGTGTGTGTGTGTGTGTGTGTGTGTGTGTGTGTGTGTGTGTGTGTGTGTGTGTGTGTGTGTGTGTGTGTGTGTGTGTGTGTGTGTGTGTGTGTGTGTGTGTGTGTGTGTGTGTGTGTGTGTGTGTGTGTGTGTGTGTGTGTGTGTGTGTGTGTGTGTGTGTGTGTGTGTATGTGTGTGTGTGTGTGTGTGTGTGTGTGTGTGTGTGTGTGTGTGTGTGTGTGTGTGTGTGTGTTATGGCGTGATTAGGTGACAATATTGGCGATAGTAGAAAAACGCTGTGTACTAGTAATCTGCTGCACCACTAAAATCGGCATTTGCGCTTGAGATTTCGGTCGTTATGGGTGATTTTACAAGCAGCGAGAAAAGGAAGACATGCATCTAGTGCACGGTGTTGGTAATGGTAACGGCACAGCAGCACTACATCTGCATCAGAAACGCTTTCCAACACTTAAGTAGAAACAATTTTTTGTAGAAACGCTTTCCATGCCAAACCACAAAATGTTTCAGCAATTACATCGACAGCTGTGGGAAAATGGTACATTTATTGCGAGTTTTTATAGAAGTGGTAGATCGAGGGCTGTACGACAAACTAAAATATGACATCTTGTACCATGTGAACGAAACATTTTGCACAAGTACAAGGGCTGTAGCATGTCGTGTTCATGTCAGTCAACCAACCGTTTGGAGAATTTTCCTGTTGGGCTGTTGGTGGATGCAGTTTCTAAAACTGTTTTAACATTCTCTATTCGGAATCACTCATTAAGTATACTTCTAATGAACGTTTTATGTTTCCTTTAACGTGTTATTTTTTTCGGTTTGTGCCTCAATGCCTCTCATATATTCCGATACAAAAATTGTTTCGTTTAGTGAGCTCTACAACCCCTCAAAGTTTGTTCCATAATTTTAGAATCACTCTGTTGATGCATATTTATAATTTGAATGAATACTTAAAATTCTATTTGAACAATTCATAGAAGTTATCAACTTTCTTCTTACCAGCACAGTTTCAAAGAAAAGAATTTTAAATTTCAAGTTTTAAAAAGATTAGCGTATCGTTCTCACACTAAATAAACATGGACATCTTAATTCAGTGTTGCGTAAATAAATGTCTGCAAATTTATACTCACATTTAATAAATTATTAAAATGTTTTTTCTTTTAGAAAAAAGTTAAAGTAACAAAAAGATGTAATAACAAAGTACATTATTACAAGGAAAAAATGTTATATTCGCTCACATTTAAGTTGTATGCATGTAATGGATTAAATTCATGACGATCATACGATAAATGCAATCACTTGTTATTCATTGAATGGACTAAATTCATGTGTCGTCATAGCCTCATGATAAATCCAATTGCGTTCTTCCAGCCAATCAATTCATAATTTCACATGACGTTACAGTCACATGATAAATATAAATAGGTGTTTCCTTCCTATCAGTTCATACGCTTCGCTGTTGCCAATTTTTACTTTTTGAAGAAATATTTCTTTAAAAAGTACGTATTTGTCGATAATAGTAACTCACATAGGTAAACAAAATGCATTTGATTTAAAAGCACACGCATAATATTAACAGTTTTTAAATTTAAAGAGCATTTTGTAGCACCTTAATACATGAACATCTTTGCCCAATTATCAAATTTGAAGTTTTTCTTAAACTATACAAGTAGAACAATCACAATAAAAGTTTTTGAATTCAATGGAGAGCAGGTGGTTGTATTTATCATGTGATTGTCATGAGTTTAGCCTATTCAATACTGACTTTGGACAGACACTTGTGCCGAGGTAGCCTAGTGGTATAGGTATCGGATCGTGGCTTGTCTTGTCACGAGTTCGAGCCCAGTACCACTAAAGACCCGCCGTGTAGGGCAGCGATGCATGCTAAATCTGTCGAGAGCTGAAACGTCCTCCCGTTCGTGTGGTGTGATAGTTAGGAGAGGGGGCGCCAGTTCAGGTGTCGTCCACATCACTTGACCATGGTTCAAAAATACGTGGTCCGTCGCCAAAAGCTCTCGTGTAGCTAAACAATGTGACGTTAATATTCAATCAATCCATCCATCCATTGAGAGCAACTTAACCCTGAAGTTGCTCCCTCACCGTCTTGCCTACCTAAGGATGTTGAAGGAATGAAAGCAGAACCAGAAACTTCCATAATAACAATTATTTATTTATTCAAACACACTAACCAACAACAACTTAATCTCAAAGTGAATGTCAAAGGAGTGGCAGAGAGAAAGCAATGACTATTAAACAAACGTGTGTCAGTAAGTTATCTAACTCAACCTAATCTATCGTTGATTCCAAACATTGAACCTACTAACTCAACACAGTGGCCAAATACCACTTTTAATCTTTACATGCGAAAATCAACTTTATTCATTCTCACCTGCGTAGCGAATGTTACAGCTTCTATCTCCTTCTACTACAATTACAAAACTCTGACTTTAATATAATCAAACTAATCTAAATATCAAATTTTCTTCTTGAGAGGGATGGCTGTGAATTAAACGCGAATGCTGGCCCAAAGATTCCCCAAGAGGATTAGTTAGAGGTCACGTATTGATTTGTCACACATTCAATAATATATAGGACAAAAAAAATTATTTATAACAATACCAACGTTCGTAATGAAAGATTTTCTTACGAGAATCACGAAAATTGCTAAAGGTGTGTTCTGTTGATAAATGCTTGTATAGAACGACTATAAATACAAAATTTATCTTATTTAAAAGCAATTTAATGAAGTTGTATTTCACAATTGGAATTGTGATGGATCTCTGCGGCACTTTATCACTAATACTCTTGGACGTATTTGGGGATTGTTAATTCGCGTATATTTTCAACCAACTCTAAAAGAAGAAACCGAGATATGCAAATTAGTCAAAGTATTTAAGGAGAGTGTTGTAAGTTAGCAGGAGAGGTTATACGCGAAGAGAAAGGTTGACGGAGTTCTAAGAAGATTCAAGATGACGGTGCGATTAGCGTCTCGCTTATTATTAAGCAGCGATCTACAATTGGAAAGTTTGATCCTCCTGGAAAGTAAGGAAGTAAAAGGCAGGTGATATTTAAATTTAGATTATCGGATCATAAGAGTAAATATGTAATAAAGTTAGTGGGAAGTTAATGAATGGTAGTAATTCGAATTGCGTGTATCTCTCGGTCCTCTTATTCCGGTAGTACCGTACGATATTGAGTTTAATATTTGATAAGTATCATATCTCGTGATTTAATTTAGTAGTAAGGGTCAATCACATTGACGTAGACATCTTGATAAATCTTTGTAATTAGATGGTTGATAATTGGTTCAAGTGAATAAATATAATTTGTTATTGTAAAAATGTCGTCTGGTCGTTCTTTGCCTATATTCAATCTAGGTGTCCCGGATGGAATCCAGGGGGATACCCACAGAATGTTCTTTTTTAATCAATACGAATTTACTTTTTTGTTGTCTGGTAGTCCAATCTTAGAGCGTACCAAAGAATAGACTGGCGTTGTTTATTAGTCTCTAAATAAAATAGTTTCCAATAGAAACTTGTGGTGAAATCCGGCGTATAACACGCACTCCTATACTTTCAAGCTGTAATTTTTAATTTTTAGGTATATTGGCCGTATAATGCACACCCCTTTTTTTATGAAGATACCTGAAATACACGAGAGTAACGCTCTTACGTTTTAGAGTCATTTATTCGAGGTATTATTCCAAGCTTTGGAAGAAAATAGTTTACTTCTAAAACTATACTCAACCCTTTAAATTAACTAGGTATATCATTTCTTTTAAGGTATCCGACTACGTTCGGAACCGTGATTTTAAAAAGGCACATAAATGAATAATTTTCATGATATTTAGTGTCACTTAGATTATAATACATGTTTAAAATTGTTTTAAGGACATTTTGACAAAAAAAATTATTTAAATACAATATTTTGTTCAAAAAGAATAATTTTTTTTCAAAATGTTCTCCTTTTGGGAAAAATGCTTCTATTATAATAATATGTACATATATCAGACCTCATTACAGAGGCTAAACTATGATTTTTGAAAAATTCACATTATTTTCAGAGTTACAACCATTTGAAATAATTATTGGCGTTTTTTCCTTAAAATTTCTCCCCTCTGCTGTCGTAAAACATGGATCAACCCACTTCTAAGTCATATATCTCAAAAATTCTAGTTGAGCCTCTGTACAGAGGTCTCAGCTAATACCGGCAAAATATTATTATAAAAGAAGCATTTTTCACAAAAGGAGAATATTTTGAAAATGGATCACTCTAAGTTCATTTTTTGTCAAAATATTGTACTTAAAGAATTTTTTATTGTAATGTTATTCTTAAAACAATTTTATATATACCTCTTCTAATCTAAGACACTAAATATGAAAATTATCCATTTGCACGCTTTTGCAAAATTACGGTTCCGAACGTAGTCGGATACCTTAAATAAACAGTATTTGGATACATGCAGAAGTCTAATTTTTCCTATGCTTATTTCTTTTTTTTATTTTTAAATCTCTCATTTTCATTCCCGGTGTATAAAGCGCACCCGTCGATTTCAATTTTATTTTTTTGTGTTAATGGTGTGCGTTATGCACAGAATTTTACAGTTTAAGAAATTTCATAGTTCTTAATATCTCATATCTCCTCCAAGCTATCTTAAGCCCTCAATTTATATCAGTCCATTTAATAAGTAATTTCAAAATTATACACATAAAAATTATATATGCTCATTAATCTTTTCAAGGCATATAGTACGTAGTTATTCCAGCAAAATCATTGTTTGTGCGAATTCGATTTAATTCTTTTTTTTCAAATATTTGATTTAAGAAGAATAATAAAAAATATTTCTATTTATGTATTTACTAAGCATTGAATTTGGCATTTTTCATAAATAAGATAAGTAATATAATGTATTATTAGCCTCGCATCATAACAGGAAATTTCAAAGTAATAAATACTAAAGGAATAATATTTACAAAGATTTGACAGACCATTTTTAAAAAAAAATTAATTCTGACATAAAAATGAAGTACATAACTACTTATAACTGATTTGCATTCTCGCAGTGTCAGTATGTGAAAGTATTTTTAAAAATTAAAATGCTAACTACATATATAATCATCTGTTAAAAAAATGCTTTTAAAAGAAATATATATTTTTCTTGTTTTCATTTTTTTTTTTTTTATTCTCTAGCTATTTTTTTGTGTTGAATTTTAAGTTATTATCTCAATGAGACATTAGTAAATAAGTTACCTACAAATAAGTAGTTTAAAATGCGAAATTTAAAAATAATATTTAAGCTTAAAAAAGCAATTTAATTAGTTTACCTCTACTACTTTTTAACTATTTCAAACAAATAGTCTGAAAAAATATTGCTGAAGAGTTCAATAAAAATGACATTTGAAAAGTTACAATAAGCACCTGTCTTCCATATTGTACAGTCGTAAAAAAAATTTTGCTTCAGATGACGTCACCATACAAACGGATTAAGGAATAAATATCAGTTGAAATCAGTGTCCTAATTTTTCAGTTCAGGAGCGTTGTTCAGCTATTACAAACATGAAATATATCTTCGCATTATTAGTACTTTGCTACCTCGCAGCTCTTGTAGTTTCTCAGAGTGAGTACAAGTTAATTTATATTTTAATTTTTAAAAAACTTTCAGCTACTACTTTTCAGAGTTTTTTTATAAAATTAAAATCTTTGTTTTAGTAATTATAAGACATTGCAAGCATTACTTGTTATATTCAGAAATCAATTTGTGCTATTATGATTTTCATTCCAAATTCGTGAATTAATTAGTTAAAATAAGTATAAAAAATTCTGAATAATTGTTAAGATGCATATATAAATATGGTAGTGATATTCTAAAAATATTTTAGTTTTAGACATTTTGCTTTAATTCTCTTGAATTAATCAAAATTATTTCAATTATTCGGTTGTTCGGTATTTTTTGAACTATTTTTTTTTATTTATGTATTTAAAAATTATATTTTAGTATTTCATTTTATGTTTCTATTTAAGAAAATGGTACAAGATGAAATTTGGCACATAATTTTTAATCACCAATTCTAAAATTTTAAAAAAATTTAAGAAAATTTGGAAAACTTCAAAATTTTACTTTTTTGCATTTATTAATTTTTTGACCAGACATCTTTTGTAATATTCTTGAGGATATTTTAAATAATTTAATTAGTTTTGGAGAGAAAAATAAAATGCTGATATGCATACTAAAATTCAACAAAAAAGCCGATATCTCAGACAATTTAATTTTTTTTAAAAAAAAAAGTATTCAGTTTACAGTAAAATGGATCTCTGATTTTGTTAAATGTATTATATATGACACACAGGAAGAAAATGAAAGTTATTCGTAAATAATTGTGGAAAGATTAGCATTCCGACTGCATTAATACACTGGTCTCCAACCCCCGGTCTGTGGACTGGTACAGGTCCGTGGATCAAATACTACCGATCCGCACAAGAAACATTAAATTATTTCCCTTTTATTACTGTGGTATATTTTTCTTAGGTTTGGGTTACTTTTTATGAGAATCACTTTATATTCCTTGCTAAATCCCTTTATATCCTTTTTTGGTGTAGCTAAATTTTATTCTGAAGTCACGATTAAATGAAATTATATATTAAAGTTATTAAATCAAAACAGTCTAAAATATAAACCATCCACGTCCTCCTTCTCGTCAGTGGGCCGCGGTAAAATTAACAAACGTTGACCGGTCCACGGTGATAAAAAGGTTGAGGAACACTACACTAATGTATCGAATAAACACAAACTGAGAAAAACCACTTTAAATTTTATCATTCTGAAAAAATAATTATAAGCTTACATTAACTTAAAATACCACTTTAATACATAAGCTATTTATTTTTCTTAAAAATAATTGCGTTTTCATTTTGTTTCAATGTATATTTTTTTTTATAAATGATCAATTTTCGGTAAAGAGGGTATTAACTATGCAAGGAAATTCAAGAAAAAACGTTTAAAAGAATTTTTTTTTTTTCAATCATAAAAGAAATTTTTCTTTATTTCTTCACATAACGTTGAAATATTATATTTGTATGAAACACATATGATGAAAAATAACTGAAATCATGAAATTATTAATATAAAAGGCCTTAATTCAAAAATTTTACATGTACACATTTCCCAAAGAAAAACATTATATTATTGTAATGCCAGAAATATCTTGTTTTATATATAACACCTTCCTTTTTTACTAGTTATTATTTCTTTTTTTTTAAAATAGATTTTTTTTTTTTTTTTTTTATCAAGAAGCTTTTTTTTTTTAGTATTTTTTTATCTAAAAGAGAGAAAGAGGACATGGTCGAATTGCCTAATTTATTTGTTTATATTTTTCAATTGAAGTTTTTCCATCTTCAAATTTTTCTACTTACAAAAGTGATGCATCAATCGAAATATAATAATGCAAAGAATATGACTAAGCAAAAATTTTAGAAACTATATTTTGGTCTACTAAAAATTTATTTTGTTATCAGAAAAGGTGTAATGTGAGTAATGAGTAATAAAATAATTCTTTCTGATGCACAATATATATATATATATATATATATATATATAGCCCTTCTGTTTATTCAAAGTGTGACCGTTAATAACCACTTAATCAATTTAGTGTTCAATACTAGTATTGATCTAATGAGCAATTTATAATGATTAAAAAATAAAACATTCTTAATAACATTTACAGTGTTTTAGATTTGATATAAATTGTTATATATCTTAAGGTTATTGATCTGATATATACTCAAGGGTGTAGCTACCACCGTATCAATTATACGGGACTCCGAAACTATAGGGGATTCAATAAGTGTAACATTTTCACACTTTCAAATAAGTTTTATTTTAATGCGGTCATTTTTATTTATTTTCCAAAAAAGGGCCTCCATGAAATTTTGATGCAGGACCCACACTCAGGACTAGCTACGCCAGTGTATATGTTTCTCTTCAATTACATCCTTCTTCCTTTTAACTATTCTAAAGAGTGTTTTTTTTTCCAGGTATAGAAGTTTAAGTTGGCATTACTTTCCAAGATGGCGACCGATTTAACAGCTGTCAAGTGATTTATTCTCAGTTTGGTTTGGCAATTCATCAAAACGATCATCAAGCAAGGCGTAGATTCGTCGAATGGGCCCAAAACGAGATTGCCGTTGTTCCCAATTTTCGTAAGCGAATTTTGTTTAGCGATGAAGCGCACTTCTGGTTGAATGGCCACGTCAACAAATAAAACTGCCGCATTTGGAGTGAAACATATCCACAAGTGTACGTCGAAACACCGTTACATCCAGAAAAACTGACTGTTATGTGCGCTTTATGGGCTGGTGGAATCATTGGTCCGTACTTTTTCAAAAACGATGAAGGCCACAACGTTACAGTCAATCGTGATCGGTATAGAGCCATGATTACTAACTTTTTCATTCCTGAATTGAACAATCATGATGTCCAGGAGCTGTGGTTCCAACAAGATGGCGCAAAATGTCACACAGCTCGTGCCACAATCGATTTATTGAAAGACACGTTTGGTGACCGCCTAATTTCACGTTTTGGACCTGTGAATTGGCCTCCAAGATCTTGTGATTTAACACCTCTAGCCTATTTTCTGTGAGGCTATGTAAAGTCATTGGTCTATACAGATAAGCCACAAACGCTTGACCATTTGGAAGACAACATTCGCCGTGTTATTGCCGATATACGGCCACAAATGTTGGAAAAAGTCATCGAAAATTGGACTACATCCGAGCCAGCCGTGGCAGTCCTATGCCAGAAATCATATTTAAAATGTAATGCCACAAGATTATCTTTCGAATAAAAAAAAATTCGTGTCAATCGAATAATACATCGTTGCTTTATTGCAATTTTAAGTTCTATACCTCTGAAAAACACCCTTTACTTTCCGGTGGTTGCCATTGTTAAGGGATATTTACTGGTAAATTTGCTTACTATTTTTGCTCTTTTAGATTTTTTACGAATTGCATTTTTCAAATTAATCTAAATTTCTTGCTTACTTTTCAAGTATAATTACTGTTTTCACTGAACTGTTTAATATTTTTAAAACTTAATTTTAATTTTTACAAAAAATATATTTCATTTTCTCTTCTTTTTTTTTATTTCAACCCAATGATCTTAGCAAATAAAGGGTAAATTAGCACTTGAAAACAAAGCTCAACCCCAGAACTTATTCAAAAGTCTTACTTATATCAGAGAAACATTTGCTTATTTGTGCCCCTTTTCTTTTCCTCCAATACACCACATAAGCACACCTAAGGAAAAAACGATGGCACTGGGGAGTGAATCACGTAACTTTTAATCGGTAGAGTAAAGGGATTAAATATGTCGGATCAAACGTCCTTCCGTTGGTGTGGAAGATAGTAGAGGGACGGGACCAGCTCAAGTGTCGTCCTCGTCACTTGATCACTGTTCAAAGTAACGAGGACCGTCGTCAAAATTCTTCGAGTAGCTGAATAGTGAGACATTATTATTTACTCACTTATGTATCACTCGGACCAGTTTACTATGATCTGTAATGTCTTGCTATATTTCTATTTAATGTTTAGTTTTGAAATTTTTCACGGAAATTTAGTACATGATTAAGGATTGTGTACTTGTGTGTGTTATATATGTTTAGCGTAAACAGCCGAAATCCGTTTTTGACGCGTAATTACTAGTAAAAGTAAAAAAAATATCTACGAGAATACATCATACTTTTGACAACTAGAGGTAGGAATTTCTATTAGTTTTAAATAGAAATTATATTATTTAATCCTCTAATTTTAAAGAAATTGTTTTTTACTTCTTGCTATTTCTTTTTAAAAAAAAAACTGCTCCTTAACATTAGAATATTCTTTAAATTCCTCGACCAAGCTTTCAAAATTTTTTGAAGGAATTCATCACTACGGAACTGTTATACAAGTATTCATTTAATTACGAATTATAAATGAGAGAAATCAAGTTAATTGATTTTTTTAATGTTAAATGCATTTTTAAATTAAATATTCCCACCAAGCGGAATAGTATTTTCTATTTCGATTGTCAGGCATGAAAAATAAAGCATTTTGATATTTTATTGTGAGCATATCAAGTAAACTTAATTGTGTTTAAGTGCCTGGGAATTTTTATTTTCATCTCCTCATTCCTAATTTTAAGACTAATTATAATGTAAGATATAAAAACGTAAATATGAAATTTAGATGCCTTCTTTGCACAAAACTCAAGATATGTATACGTATTAAACTTAAAATCTATATATAAGCAAAATATAATTTTTTTTTCAGACTTGATTTTCGAGTTTTTTAGGTAATTCCGTTTTTTAAGTTTTATTTGGTTCTCTTTTCTTTATCAAATTTACTTTTTTCTGTAATTAAATTAATTTAAATGCGTTTATTCATAAGTTCATTGCTCGTTTCTAGAAGCAAGACGTTAAATTTATTTTAATGATTTTGTTACTTTTTTTAGGTTGCTCTAACCCTAACTGCCCTTCATTCTGCAGTGAAAAAATGGGCCCCAACGGATGCATGGAATGCGTTTGCATGCAATATGGATAGGTATATTCGTATTGCATTCGTTCCTTATGCTATTACATTTGGGTGTGAGTGTGTGCTGGGGGGTATGGGGGTAAATATCTTCTAGAAAATTCCCAGTTCTGAAATTTTGTCCTATAAATGTGGATGAACATTACGCCTGAATTATTGGAAATATATATTATAGATCTGTGAGACTCTTTTTGCTTGCATACCTTGCATTAAGAAATTAAATATTTATTTACTGGCACTTTTAAAGCATTGTATACATATTACCTTATATGATTCGATTAATACAGCTGAAATATCTCAATAAAATAACCTGTTCACAGCACCTGCTACCATGTAGACTATGCATTTATTGCTGTTTACCTGCTTTATGGTTATAAAAACAATTAAATAAAGCAATACTTAAATAAGTTATGGTTTCCATTCTTAATGTTTTACTTGAGCATATTTGCTCTTAAGCATTTAATGACCGCATAAAAAAGCTAAGGAAAACAAAATGTACATGACTGCTAAGGCGACAAAGGAAGACAGTTTATTTATGTTTGTTTCTTTAAAAAATATTAATATTGGCACTGGTATTGTATGGAGGAAGAGCCCTTGATTTTTTTAACCCTAATTTTCTATCATTGAGTATTAGAGTGACAGTGAAATGCTCTCAAACTGCCCATTTTAAAATAAAATGTATTAATATAACTAATTTAAAACTGCAGTTTTTAAAAAAAAACAGAACTACTTTTTGAAGTGAACAAAAATGCATGCGATATTAATATTTAAAGCTGGCTGAGAGAAAAAATCTGATCTTAGATAGAAAATTTGGCATTTTTGAAATATCAGGAGTGAGTCCTAGCCCATCTGGTTGCAGCAAAGTAGCCAATGTGGATAGATGAGAAAATCTCAAGATGGAAAGTTTAGAATACATTAGTGTCAAGAGAGGAGCTTCTGTGATAGGCTGAACCGAATGGTCATTATATAAATATAGGTGAAATATTACGTCTGTATTCTCGTTTCAGTCACATTCGAATTTTTAGAAACTTTTCAGCCAATTATAGTAACGAATTCACTCTAAGTTAAATATTATTTTTATAGTTCATTTTCGTTTGGAGTACTTAAATCTTTACTTAAGTTACACTTTATTATGTTCTAAAACAGGGGTGTTCAAAGTGGGGTTAGCGTACCTCAAAAACTATGCAACCTGGGGTACGCGAAAGAAATAGGCTCTTAATATCGAGAGAGAAGAGAAAAAAGAGGAATTGTATTATTTTCACCACCATTTTGGGTGGAAGGGGGTAACTGCTCTTCAACTCCTTCCTTATCTGTTTAGTCTCAGGATCATATTTATTGTTCCAAGATTTATCCTAGCTAACAAGCGACCCAAAATATCCGTTCCGTCTTGCAACTAAATATTCAATATCTTCCATGATAGGTCAAACCACATATTTTGAGAAGTTTGATTCTCAAACAGAATCAGAAATCGGGAAATCTGGGATACTAACAGTAAATTTTTGAATGAATTTCCGCGCATTGTCATAGGTTAGATCAGTCTCATCCACTAGCATTTAGATTGTTGCTGTCTGCCAATTTTTTCACTGTGGCTTCATCTGGGAGAGATAGTCCTTTACTCCTCGGATCGTCAATGAGAGAAAGTGACCAGTTTGAAAATTATTTTTCCTCTTCGCGATATGTCCCATTACTGTGGCAATCATTTCATATACAGCCATCCTTTCAGAGTGCATTTGCCATGCATGCTAACCTTTCAAATGAAAGAAATCTCACTGCAAGCCTTTAGCTTCCACATACCTGTAGGTTACTTCAATCTTTGGCTTTATGAAAGCAAGCAAATCAACAGTAATAGCTGTGTTTTGCAACATTATATGCACTAGGATCAATTAATGAGCATAGTAAACTTTATTCAGATGTATATGTTATTTCTTTAATAGTTAAAGCTTAGCTACACTCCTAATTATAACGACGATAACCACAACTAACAAATGAATTCATTTATATTTCATTTTAAGAAATCAATTAATATTTTTTTTAAATCTTATTCAGATATCAGTAAGAGAGTTTCAATTTAACAATTTTATCTCCCCTTGTGTTACAAACAACAAGTGACCGCTTACCTAAAAATATGTGAGAGGGGCATATAAGTAAGCTGATATGTTATATTCAAACACTTGGTATTTGATATAAAAGAAGATAATCAAATACAATAATCATTAATTCTAAACTATTTATAGGGCAATTTTTTTTCTTATTACATCAGAATATTCACGACTATGATTATTTTTATAAGCAGAAATTCGACTACCAGATTTCCGAAATTATTTAAAATTATGTTTACCATTTTATTTCAATGAGATAAAATGTAATGCTGAGAAAAACACACTGAAAGTTTGTTACTGAAAGATTAATGTGATACAGTTTGAGAGTGATATTCGACTAATAAATACATAAGATGCAATAGTTATTAAAAATAAAATTGAACTGCTATTTTATAATCTATTTTTTCTCTTTATTTCAGATAAAGAAGAGGAATTGTATGCAATGTATTGAAAATATTCCTCTATGTATAAAAAAGAAGAAATATTTGTGAGGAATTAACTTGAAAACATATAATCCAAATTTAAAGTTGTTACTTTTTTTTCTATTAATCTGTTATAAAAACTCTTTAATTATTGCATAATGAGTTATTTATTTATTTGTTAAATATATTCATAAGCAGATGAGCAACGATCAATACGTAACCTGTCAAAACAATTAATTCCAATTTTGTATAAAAATAGTTTATATAAATTTGCAAGAAGAGAACAAGAATAGAGAATTAAACATTGTATTTTAACTATTAATTGGTATCATATTAAATAATTCATTCAATATTCCCTGAAAAAATATTAACAATGATATAAGCCATTTAACTGACGACCTTTTTTTATGACGACACGAACACACATGCAACAGTAACTATTTATTTAAAAATTTTATATTTTGTGGATAAGCACACCACGGATTTTGAGGCTCTACAATCGCAGACTGATTGAATTTACCCATCGGTTTGGGGGAAGGTTAAATCATTTTCCTCTTATAAACAGTAAAAATTATTAGAAATAAATATTGATTATTACAGATAGCATTTCTTTTTTCAGCATATTTCATAAAAAAGAAGTTATAAATAAACAAAGAAAAATCTTCAAGGTGTGAGAAATTTATTAGTTATACAGCATATAATACATTTATATACATTATTTAGTTATAAATACATCATCCTTGCACCTCCCTTCTCAGAGCAAGTTAACATTCTAGTAAAAGTTCAGAATAAATCCGCCTAAGAGAGACATTCCAAAAAATGACTATAAGTGTACCATTTGAATCCACCCATCATCTGAGTTTTAAGTGTGAATAACTAAAGTTTAATTGAGCTTTATTCATCATTCCCTTTTTTACATTTATCTTAATATTTACTTTTTATGCAATTGAATGGGAAAATTTTGCATTTTTTAAGTTTAATATCTAATTTATATAGAATAATTTTAAGTAACCTGTGATCTCTTTTAATAAAATTTAACGAGGGTTTCTACTCAAGTTATACATTTTTTTAAATCTCAGTTGCATATGGAATCCAATACTAATCTTTATATAAAAATGTAACGTTATTCAATTTTTCTCTTAAAATAGATATAATTCTTAGATATTAAAAATTAAAATTAAAATGCAAGGATTAGAACCCTGATTCTTTATGATTTTTTTGAAAAATATTTTTAATAATTTAAAATGCTTTTCCCAACAAGTTTAGAAGAATAGGAAAATAAAATATAGATAAATTCATTTAGGAGCATTATCACAACTTGAATTTCAATAATTCTAAATTCTTTTGCATCCTTCTTGTACTAAATAATAGAGCCTTAGTAAAATTCCTGAATTTTTCCCTTCAAATGTGCTACATTTCTTTAAAAAATAATTTTTAAATGCAAAGTGGATATTTTGTTACACATAATTCCATTTAAACTTACGTGTAACGCCTTTTCAATGCAAACAACGCTTCATACTGAAAATTTCAGTTCATGATTTATACTTCCAATTTTCAGCATGTTAATTAAAATTTCAATAACTCCTTTCTCATTATACGAGGGTTGGGGCAAAAGTCATGGCAGCTATTTTTTTTCTTGAAGATACCAGTCCGGTTGAAAAATGTGACATATACAGACGAAAGAACAAGGTTTTAACTACATGTGTGGAATAGCACTGAAATATTGTAACATACTAATTTATTACGGTAGTATACAAGACAATATGGACTTCACGATGCAAAAGAATGACAACACAGTACACATAAAGTTGACATGACAAATCTGGGCCTAAAGACCCTCAATGAAGTCCCTTGCTACTGTCATCACACGCTGCCAACGATGTGGGAGGCGTTGAATACCATCAGCCTCAGCATTTCCCGCACCATGTGTGAATCGGATCACCTGTTGGCTCACGGCATTAGCAATGTCCGCTCGTATTGTAAACCACCTACCACGTATCGGTTCCTTAATCGTGGGAATGAGATCAAAGTCACGGGGCGAATTTTTCCCTCGGAGAACTGCTAATTTGATGTTATCGCGCTGCTCAACACGGGTTACTTCCATCTCACACGACACTCACCAACCGACTGATTTCACAGCCTTCGCAGTGCTACTACCATCTATCACAGATCTATCTGTTGCTCTGCATACACACTATGCTTGCAGAACTTCCACGTGAAAAATATACGTTTGTGATCCGATCACATATCTTCAAGAAAAAATGTAGTTGCCATGAGACTTATGCCCCAACCCTCGTATTTAGTAAAAACCAACAAACCTTTTCATTGATCATAACTTTTCATGTCATTCAAAGCACCTATATCTCTCAAAATGCAGTTTTTAGTTTCACCATAATATAGTGACCGAAATAGATTCTTAGAAGAAATGTTATGGAAACACTGATACATTTAAAACTTTGATTTACAATAGCAAACTTAACATATATATGTATATATATATATATATATATAGTATTCTCAGTATATATCTTTAAAATAAGTTGAATCTCTACCTTCAAGTAAGAAAAATTTCTTTCGAAATGAGAAATCTGTGATACATGAATATAGACCAGCATTTAAATAACTCATCAATTTATATATATAATACTTATACATATGTAAATTTTTAAGCATGCAAATCAGTCAATCCCTAGCACTGTAAATATAAATTCTGAAACATTAACATGCGCGATTATTGCACACAAGAATGATTGATTACACAAGTGGATAAGCTGCACTGATTTGAGAACTATATCGTGATGGTCCTTCGCTTCTGTCATTTGAGCCTCAGTCAATGGTCTTGAGAAACAGCCTGTAGAGCAATTAAAATGGATGGAATATACTTTGAAGTTATTAGTTTGCAACATGAATTAAATCTTCAACCATATCTGACACATTTTTGAGAAAACTCATCCTAACAAAAATTCCCATAGATATTTACTGTAATTATAAAACCTTCTTTAGAAATGTATTGGCTTTTCTGCCGCAGCATTGGATACCTACAGAAAATAGAATCATCTGTTTAAACATAAATTTCGAGTAAAAGTTTCCGTTTCAACTAGTAAACATTAAGCATTAAAAATGTAGATATATACAATACAGTAGCGAAACATACACCTCCGTATCGACTGGGGGGCAGGATTCTAGAAGGCCCAAAGCTTGACTGACCCCAAGTACGTATTTAACCACTTGGGGGCCCAAAACCTGACTTTGCAGAGGGCCCCTAAAATTCTCCGTTACGCCAATTTTAATATAAAATTTGTGTACAGAATTTGTCCAGTAAGTATCGAGACTGAGTTTATTAACCAATAAAAAAGAGTGAAGGCTAGCTAGAAAAATATAATAGGATGTCGCGAACCGTTGAAGAGTGTGTAGATAACGCCTAAAGTGATAATATGTTTATTTCTTGTATTGAAATTGAAAATGCAGTGAGTCATCAAGCTGCACCAGATCACCAAATTTCGTGTTAAACATGACGAATACTCTATAAAGACTGATGTGATTAATATAATGTGTAAGGCTTACAATAACGAATGCATGTCTAAAACACGTGTTGAATGTCATAAAATGACAGGGGTGTATATACCGCCGTATCAATGATAGGGAGCCCCAAGCTACAGGGGCCCGACATGTGTAACTACAGTACCATTAACAGGGCTTTCTTTTCAAATACGGCCCCAACGGAGTTTTGATACGGGGCCCACTCAGAACAAGTTACGCATAATTACGTCAGTGCAAAGTGATCCAAAATTGTGGGGATCGAAGACAATCAAAGCGCTGGGTGTCCGACATCTCCCTAAGCCAATGATCGTGCATCCGAAGCAAAATCACTGAAATCCAATTTCGCATCAATTATTGCGAAAGAGGTACTGGCCAAACTTATGATGACACTACCTCACAACCATCCTACAGTTCAAGTATGGCTTCTGCCAACACTTCTTTTTGTTCCTTTAAATCAGAAAACCCTAACCACTCTAAAGGTACCTCGTCAGTGGCGTAACGGGGAATATAAGGCCCCCCTACAAAACCAGGTTTAGGGCCTCAAACCTGATCTTACAAAGGATTGCAAAATCATAACATCAGACTTTGGGCCCCCCCCAGGATCCTGCCCCCCCTCGCAATGCGGGGGTTATGGAGTGTACGTTACGCCACTGGATCTCGTTTTGGAACGATTGACACAGTTCAAGTGACCCCAGAGGATGTCTGGGCAGCTTTCTGATTGCCAGTTCCTACGATACATATGAAAACTGGAAAAAAGCATTGACATGGATTTAGTTTTACAGGAAGATCATCAACTCATTATACTTGTATTTTCAATAAATATCTTTTTATAACTTAAATCCTGATTTTTATTTAACAAATCTTCTATATGTATATTCTTTTATATATATTTATATATATATATTTTATATATATATATATATATATATCTTTTTACATGGTAGAGAGAGTGTGGAAATTTATGGTGTAAGATTCAATTTATAAGGTAAATTCGATCCTCTAAGAACCGTGCAAAAAAGGTTCTTGTGTATAATATTTATTGGGATCTGTTTTACGTTAATCTTAAACGGTGTAAGATGAGATAAATAACGGTATTTAATTCGAAAAACCATGTTAAAAAGTGAATATGCATATATATATATACTCGTAATATATATTCAAGATTTTAATAACCACGCAAGAAATTAAAAACGTGAAATCAAATGTATTGTAATTATTTATAGATTCGAATTTTTTTCATTGAAAATTATTATAAATTATTGATTTTGTGTTGAATCAAAAATTTATATTTCATTAACACTGGCATCTTCTTTATCTCAACGCATCTTTCAGAAATGTGATTTTGGTTTATATTACCACAAAAACACGACAGTATAAGCAACATGATAATTTGCCTCGTCAAACCCTTCACTCTCTTTCGCATTACTTAACAATTTAAAATCATTTTCAGAAAGCAAAATTCATTTCTACGCAGCTGGAAATTAACATTTTCTCTCTACCCCAGAATGCACTTGACCGACACATGACCATCCATTTTGAAACACTCTCGAGTCTGTTTCACAAGAATGTAAAAGAGAAAATAATGTCATTCTTAATTCTATACATGCTGAACAAATTCAGGATTGAGAAACGAGAATCCGAAGAACTCGGTCTGGTCAAGGTTCATCATGAAGAGCTTGTCTGTGGGAGTGAGATCCGTCTTTTCACTGGTGAACTGGCGATCGAAGTTGCTCACATCTTTCCGATGTTTCTAATGAGAGAAGAGAAAAAATTATTCAGAGTGAAAAATAATTAAGGAAATACATAATATATGTGATGAGATGATATTTCTTTTTTAAAATAAATTTTTAACAATTTATACGAAAAGTGTAAAAAAGGGAAAATCAGTAGGGACAATACATAGAAGTTTTTAAAAGGATGTAATTATGCAGGAAATAAGAAGTGATTGAGTGTTCATTAACGCCACACTAAAAAGCAACACGAAGGCTATTGGCGATGAGCTTCATAATTTTTAAACCTGGTTAAGTTACGAGGGTGATAATTGAGCAGGTGCCCTCACTTTCGAAACTTCCACACCCCATCAACATAAAGGCTTTGAAGTACGCCAAATTTACGGCAGGTCTTCAGCAGCTCTAGGGTTCAAACTCATGAGGCACCGTCCACGAGTTCGTCATCATGGCCCCTAGGCCAGGGATGGTGAACCAGTGGCACGCGTGCCATCAATGGCACGCGACATAATATTTTGGGCACGCCAACGATCGAAATGGTTTGCATTTTATTTCAAAATAACAAAATTCTACGAACAAACGTGAGTGATCGGTCGCGGAGCAGCGGGGAGCACACTCGTTTATTATTGTCTTTTAGTAATTGCCTCAGCTATGTCTTGGACTACAGTTGCTTATGATGCAAAATTTGTCTACGCATAGCATAGTCAAATTCGTCGACACAACTTTTTTTTAAAGTTTTTTTGTATTATATTTACGATTTTTAACTGTTATTTAACACGGCTAGTTCAGCAAAAGTAAAAAAGTGCAAGATAGTAAGGTGGCCGCGGTGGACGAGTGGTATAGGTACCGGATCGGGGCTTCCCTTGTCACGAGTTCGAGCCCAGTACCACTAAAGTCCCACCGTGTAGGGCAGCGATGCACGTTAAATCTGTCGAAAGCTGAAACGTCCTCCCGTTGGTGTGCTGGGGTAGTTAGGAGAGGTGGGTGCCAGCTCAGGTGTCGTCCACGTCACTTGATCATGGTTCAAAATTACGTAGTCTGTCACCAAAAGCCCTCGAGTAGCTGAACAGTGCGACGTTAATATTCAATCAATCAAGCAAGCAAGATAGTAAGTGTAATTGAAAATTTCAAGCTTGTATATAAGAAATATGTCACGATTACTAAAGGTGACAAAGCGACATGTGTTTTACGTTCTGGAACAGTGGTATGCAGAACATCGTCTGTAAAATGGAATTTTGAAACAAATCACAAATCCTCTTGACAAAAGAGTGAACCGCAGTAAAAATAATTAATTGCTTAGAAACCATTTGGCAACTGCAATTCAGCATGCATTAAAAGTAACATTTGACAATCCTAAAAAGCTACTTGTCATCCAATCTGCAACAAAAGAAGTCACACTAATGTTTACTTTAATTTGAATTACACGTATAACACTAAAACATTTACAACCATACAGTGCAAAATGTATTTTTTTGTAGTGAATAAAGAGTTTTGAGTTGATAGAGTATTTAGTTTTATCATTTTCGCAAGAGTCAAAAGTTAAAATTATTTGACGGCACGTCTATACCTCATTAAACACTTCTTTAAAAAAAATGGCACGTTGATCCAAAAAGGTTCACCACCCCTGCCCTAGACCAATGCTAATCAATCTTATTATTGCCACGAACCGGTCAACGTTAGATAACTTTACCGCAATCCGCTGAGGGGGAGGGGGAACGTTGATTGTTTATATTGTGGACTGTTTTGGTTTAATAACTTTAACTTAATTTCATTCAAATATACTTTTAGAATAAAATATAATAACTCAAAAATTTAATATAAATTGATTAACATGGAATATAAAGTGATTTTCATGGAAAATAGCCCAAACCCAAGAAAATACACCACCGTAAATAAAATATAAATAATTTAATGTTCTTTAGACTGCCGGTACCATTTGATAGCCGTCTGGTCCGCGGGGCGCGGACTGGTATCAGATCAAGCGTCTGATACCAGTCCACGCCCCGCGGATTGGATACTGCTGTACTGGACTACAGGGGCCACTGAAAGTGCTTGAAATAGCTAAGGTGCTATTTATAATTGTACTATTGTTATACACTTTTTATCATATTTATCGGATTATTTACAATAGTATAAAATTATAGTATCATTACGTTTTATGCCAATGTTTTTAAACACTTAAATTGTGATAAATACCTTATTGTTCTAATTTTATTGAAAAGTAAATAATTCGATAATTCATTTGTGAAAAAAAAATAATTGTCAAGGACAGACTCTCCTATACTGAGTTTTCAGTTCTTAATATATTTTAATAACATGAATAAACCAATTTATTCTATATTTTGTGCAAATTACTAATGTATCTCATTTTGCATCACTTGATAATCAATTTTACTTCAGTGGGCACTTCGCGTTACGACTTTCCAAAAATAGAACCAATGAATATGATAGATCAGATTATTTTATGTTATCAGCTAGTACCTTATTTTTCGTTAGTGTATAACAACTAAGCGTTAAAAATAACTTTCATGCAAAAGGGAATCGTTCACTTTAATAATGAATGCAGCAGGAAGGCTTGAAAAAATTATGAAGGGGTTTATTCACAAAAACGTTGTTTTCTCAGTCGTATATTGGTCTTACTTAAGATATCTGAATACTGGAGACTTTTTTTGAAAAAATGGAGGTATAGGGGTATTTTATGATTTTTAGATTTTTTTTAGTATATTTTAAGAAAAAAAACAGAAAAAAATTTATTATTATTAAAATGGGAAAAAACTGGTAAAAATGTACAAAAAATTACATAAACGGAGCCCGCTCTGTACAAAACTTTTATGAATAAATTCTCAATTTTTCAACTTTGATGTGTTACTTTATTATTCGTGTTTGAAATGACCTTCAGGATAAGAGATATTTTAAATTTTACAAAAACTAGAGCACTTTATCTTAGTGATTATATAAAATTGCTTGAAAAGACAGTGATTATACTCACATAAAGGACTGTAAATTTTAAAATAAAACAGTGAATGATAAATCTGAAGGTTAAAACACTTCTACTGTTATACAGAACATACGAAAAAAATTTCAGCAAATTATTTTCAAAACTTTTTGAGCAATCGCTGTCCCCGTTTGAACTTTCCGCAAAAAGCGCATTTCGAGTAAAACGCATTTTACAGTTTGACATTTTGTGTAAATCCATGGCATCTGCTTTTGCTAAAGCACTTGTAGTTTTTGTTCTAGTGAATGGAAAATAAAAAACTTGGTATTTTTATTAAGCTAATAAGATGGCCTATAAAATAAAATCAGAAACAATAATAGTCAATTTTTGAAAAAAAAAATCATGATTTTTTAGTGTAGCCGGATACTATACATTCAAATAAATTTTAGTTCTAAAAAACACGCTTTTTTAGTTTCAATCGAACTAAAAAGTAAAAAATAATTTTTTAATATAAGAATAAAATGATTAAAACGAAAAAATTAATGTCATTGTGATAAAAGCATTGGGTGCTCGATATCAATTGTTATAATTTCTTACTAGTTCTATTCCGAAATGCAGTTAGTACAAAGATGTAGTGCAAAGCACATCCCACATTTTTACCACAATGACATTAATTTTCTCGTTAATCATTTTATCCTTATATTACGAATTAATTTTTACTTTTTTGTTCAATTAACTATAAAAGGGTGTTTTTTAGTTTTTTCAACTCATTTATTAATTGATGAATTAATCTTAAATGCGTCCTTTTTTAGAATCTGGAATACCCATTGACATCCTATCAGTGCGTCGATACGGCCTGGTTTGCAAAATGTAGGCTCAGCCAACTGAAGAAAATCTGAAACAGCTCATTTTGAACTATTTAACGTGGATGAAGGTGTAAATATTTTTCACAAGGTATTTTATATAACGTGGTATATTTTATCATAAAAAAATAAGCATTTCTTCTTAATTTTTCGATACAACATACATGTTTTCGTATTTCCAAATCTCATTTGAAGTATCCATACATGTAATGATCAGCTCTTTTCTGCAGAATGAATATACAATCAGATTATATATATATATATTAGTTGGTATCTTTATACTGGGTATCTTTATACAGTACAGCGGTTTCAAAATTTCAGGACAGACAGACACCTAAACGATGGGAAATTACATAGGAATGCAAAGACTGAAATGCTTTCCTAGTGTGGTAGGGACGACACCAAGTGCAAAAAAGACAGCACAAGAATGAGAAGAGAAAACATGTTTATTGTTCTTAGTACAACAAAAATGTTGGGAAGTTTTGGGCTGGTGTATGGGATAGATGGCGCTACGTAGGTTGAAATATCAGTAAGTTCAAATGACAGAGCATGCGCTCATGTGGTTTTTGCTGTCGCGTTCTCTATGAAGCTGTAGTGAAAGAAGCATTTCTCATTCAATATTCTTTTATTGCTGAGCTCATCACACATCGTCTTAGTGTGCTTACATCCTGAGTTGGTCTGTCTGCCAGGGCAGATTCTCAAACATATTCTAAGGGCTTGCCATATTCAATTTGGGACCCATGGTTGGGTTTACCACAGAGTATCCCCCCAGTGACTGATGGGGACAACCCAAGAGAACGACATTAGTTTAAAAATTTATCAACATTGTTATAATTATTATTTTGAGAATCTGTACTGGAAGAAATACATTAACAGTTTTGAATATGAGATATATACACAAAAATAAATCATGTAAATGAAATATATATAAATATATACACATGTGTATTATATACACAAAATATTCCAACTGAAAGTTTTTCTAGAAGAGAAAAAAATTATGTGACATAAATGGCTAGTTTTTTTGGATATAATGGACACGTCTTCCTGATTTTGTTGTAAATATTAGTTTGTCATTAGTAGATAATTTATCATCTTTTATGATTTGCTCACTGTAGGTAGAAATTCACACACAGTTTCTGAGAGAAGATGTGTGGCGGTTTGACGCGATCTAAAGAGACATGTAGTTTTTCGACCATTAACGTCAATGGTGATGGTTTTGTCTGTTCTGGACAGAACTGTATGTGGTCTAGTATACGGTTGACGTAAAGGGGGTTGCACTATTGAATTTGAGACCCATGGTCGAGTTTACCACAGAGTATCCCCCCTTTTTTCTGGAGACCCTCTTTATAATAAAAGACTGTCACAAGTTTAAATTTTTACGTGAAGATATGGGGTCACCATTGTAGTGAAAGAAGCATTCCTCTTTCAATATTCCTTTATTGCGGTGCTCATCACACATCGTCTTAGTGTGTTCACATCCTGAGGTGGTCTGTCTTCCAGGGCAGATTCTCAAACCTATTCTAAGGGGTTGCCATGTTCAATTCGGGACCCATGGTCGGGTTTACCACAAAGCTTTCTTTCGCCTGCCGACAGAGCGGTAGTAGAATGGATCGTTACATGAAGGCTGAGCTCGCAGATATACTTCCGCCATACAGGGCTGCTGAGTGCAATGGATGAGCCACATTTACGCCCAACGTTATTCCAGGAGGAAACCTCCCAGCCACGTCTTCTTTGCATGCTTACACCAAAGAATGTCGGACAACGGATCCTTCATCGTAGACATACAGGAACTTGAACGAAGAGTAATAATGTCAGGCAACAAGAAGACTCTGCTGGATACGGTACAGAACAATCCCAGTGCCAGTACTCGGGATATCGCCAGTCATGTCAGGATTCAATGCACCGAAGATGTGAGACTTGCATCACTCCACGGGGGTCGTGATTTCGAATATCTACTTTGATGACAATCGTTGTCTCTAATGTTCTTTTTTCTTAGTGTTTTGTTGGGCTAGGATAATATACTTTCTCCTCTTATTCATATCCTGTCTTGTTTTTTGTGACGTCACTACCACGCCAGTAACCCTCCAGGAGCTCATCTTCTTAAGGTATCCGACTACGTTCGGAACCGTAATTTTAAAAAAGTGCATAAATGGATAATTTTCATGATATTTAGTGCCACTCAGATTAGAATACATGCATAAAATTGTTTTAAGGGCATTTTGACAAAAAAAAGTTTATTTAAATATAATATTTTGGCAACAAATGAACTTAGAATAATCTTTTTTCCAAATGTTCTTCTTTTGTGAAAAATGGTTCTATTACAATAATATTTTGCCTGTATATAGATCAGACCTCTCTACAGCGGCTCAACTAGAATTTTTGAGAAATTCTCATTATTTTCAGAGTTACCACCAATTGAAATAATTATTCGCGTTTTTTTCTAAAAATTGCTCCCCTCTGTTGTAAAATATGAATAAACCCACTTCTAAGTTATATATTTCAAAAATTCTAGTTGAGCCTCTGAACAGAGATCTGAGCTATATACAGGCAAAATATTATTATAATAGAAGTATTTTTCACAAAAGGAGAACATTTGGAAAAAAAATTATTCTAAGTTCATTTTTTGCCAAAATATTGTATTTAAATTTAAAATTTTTTGTCAAAATGTCGTTAATGCAATTTTATGCATATATTCTAATCTAAGTGACACTAAATATCATGAAAATTATCCATTTATGTGCTTTTGCAAAATCATGGTTCCGAACGTAGTCGGATACCTTAAGATGTGTACGGGTGTCACGATCCCGAGGTGCCCTAGTGATTTTTTCCTTTTTCCTACCCTTCTTCCTGTCATTCAATTCATCTTTTCTTTCTTTTCCCTTCGAGGCCATTTTAACAAATGTTTGGCGACGTTTGGCCAGAATTGGCTCTTGCGCTATAAACCCAAACACTCACTCACTCACCACACCAGGAAAGCATTTCCAATCATGCATTCCTGCGCAATTTCCCATCGTCTAGGTGTACTTTATCTATCCTGAAAGTTTATAACCGTTGTACTGATACACCCTGTATTACTACTACATTAGAATAATTTTCTAAGATTTATAAAAAAAATTTAACGTTATTGACAACTACTTTTTTTTACTCCCTTATGCCAGTCTAGGGATGCAGATAAAAATTATGTGATAAAAAGTAGTAATAAAACTGTTAATGAACGAAATCAGATATTTTTTATTTAATTAATTAATTCATGTTCAAAAAAATTGTGAACTATTTGTGTTAATTGTTCTAAAAAATTTTAAAGATGTGCTTTAATAAACGCCATTTAAATAAACTAAATTGCAAGAAGTCTCTTACAGAAATGCATACGCAAAAATCAGTAAATAAATACAGATATTTAACTAAATTCTCATTTTTTTTTTAAAAAAATGAGTTTTAAACCATTATTGATAGAATATCGTATTATTTCGGGGTTACTTAATAACGAAAACTCTGGAAAAACATAACAAACTTTCATAAAACTTTGAAAATATAAATATTTGTTTTATATAACCTTTAATTTTTTACTTATCATATTTTAAATCATTTTATTTCACAATATTAAAAGTTTAGTTAGTTGTATAATCTAAGTCGCAAAAACAAATTCACGTAAATTACAAGAGTCTCTGAAAGGCCCCAAAAATAATGTTCCAAATTTATTTTGCTACTTAAAATCAGTTCTATACAGATTTTTAACACAATGATTTCCAGAGCCAATAAATTCCCTTTTGCGTTAAATATTTTGTTAGTTTTCAAGCTTTTTTTAATACAAATAGTACAAGCAATATCACTTTTTCTGATGTGGTACCTTCTAAATAAACAAAGAATAACTGCACAAAAATGTAAATCAAACGAATGTCATATATTACCATATTGTTAAAAATACATATAATCGATTGATTGTTCATTACTGTCTCCCTTCAAGGCAACGCGAAAATTATTGACGACTCTACTCATAATTGGGAGCCACGGTCACGTGATTAGGATATCCCTTAAGTTGATACCCCACTTTTTACGATTCAACAAAATAAATAGAGGTCGCACGGTTTTACTCGGCTACTACGACCTTAACCCAAAAAGAAAGTCTGAATGAGTGATTTAGTGAGAATATTAACGTTGCACTACTCAACTACTCGAGGGCTTTTGGTGACGGACTTCGTAATTTTGAACCAAGGTCAAACAACGAGAACAACACCTGCGCCGGCACCCCCTATCCCACCTTCCTCACCAGCAGGAGGACTTTTGAGCCTCGACAAATTTAACATGCATTGCCTCCCCTACATGGCGGGTCTTCATTGGTACCAGGTTCGAACTCATAATACGCTAGCCACGAATCCATTACCTTGACCACTAGGTTACAGCTATAAAAAAAAATTCTGAAAAGATAGTATTTGAAACATAGAAAGAATATTTAAAAAAGAAACGCCGTCGAATGCAACACTTTATATATAATTTAAGATTTAATTTGTGGAATGGTACCTTTTTCTTATAAAGTATCCGACTACTTGCTACAACTTTTTAAAAAATGAGATTAGGGGATTTTTTGTGGTTTTTAGATTTATCTAGTACATTTTAAGAAAAATATGCTAAAATTAAGGAGAGAAAAGGAAATTATTATTAATTAGAGGGGAAAAAATTGGTAAACATTTACAAAAAATTACGTAAATGGGGCCTATTCTGTACAAAAAGTTTATGAACAAATTCTCAATTTTTCAATTTTAGAGTGTTGTTTTGCCACTCATTTTAAATGACCTTCAGGATAAGAGATATTTTAATTTTTACAAAAACTACAGCACTTTATCCTAATTATTATATAAAATTGCTTACAGATTATGTTGACGTAAGGGACTTTAAATTCTGTAATAGAACAGTGATTGATAACTCTGAAGGTTTAAAACACTTCTACTATTATACAGAACATACACAAAAAAATTTCAGTTAATTATTTTCAAAACTTTTTGTGCAATTGCGGTCCCCGTTTGAACATTTTCAAGTGGCCGCGGTAGCCGAGTGGTATAGGTATCGGACTGTGGCTTGCTTTGTCACAGGTTCGAGCCCAGTACCACTAAAGACCCGCCGTGTAGGGCAGCGATGCACGTTAAATCTGTCGAGAGCTGAAACGTCCTCCCGTTGGTGTGGTGTGGTAGTTAGGAAAGAGGGGTGCCAGCTCAGGTGTCGTCCACGTCACTTGACCATGGTTCAAAATTACGTGGTCCGTCGCCAAAATCCCTCGTGTAGCTGAACAGTGCGACGTTAATATTCAATCAATCAATTGAACATTTTCAAAAAAACACATTTTAAAGTATGACATATTGCTTAAAATAGTGGCGTCTGCTTTAACTAAAACACTTGTAGTGTGTTTTGGTTCTAGTGAATCAAAAAAATAATAAATTTGCTATTTGTAAAGATAATAAAAAATAGCGTATAGAAAATAAAATCATAAAAAAAATTGTCAATTTTTGGCAAAATTCACTATTTTAGGATAGTTGGATACCTTAAAAATTATATTTACTTGATCTTGGATTTTTAGATTTATTATCAATGTTATAATTGCAAAGCAATAAATATTTAACTTATAAACATAAAAATATAAATAAAGATTTACTTCGTGAAACATAAGGATAAAATTAACGAAAATCTAAAGTTATTCGTAATGAAACCATCAAGCTTATTCTTTAACTTTTTGTTCAACAATAACACGCAGTGCAAGGCCTTTTAAAATAAGTTAAATTGCATTTAAAGGTAACTCTAATAAAATTTAATAACAATAAACTGTATAGAGTAGAAAGTAAATGAAAAATAAATATCCTCATCCTTGACATTTAAAAGAGGTGCCCCAAAATGTATTTAATCTGAGTGAAAAAAAATAAGAAAAACTGTCTTGTTTTAAAACAATAAGAAAGCGTTAAAATTTATCATTAGTAATTTAAAAAGAAAATTAATGCTGACACAGAGAACTCGCGTGATATATTAATAGTCTTCCTAAAAGGTTAAAATAATTCATGCATGCAAATTGCTAGATTCTTAGTAATATTGGTTGAAAAATAAATTTCAAGGAATTCACCTGTAATTTTCATGATTATGCAGGCTATAATAAAATTCGTTCGCAAAGCTGCTTACGCTAAACAGGAATGAAGTAGATGTTATGCATTTGAGAATTCATGCTTAGTTTCTGAAACTTACGAGGCATTCTTATTGAACATTTACATTTCTATAAGAGGATTGCGAAATAGTTTCAGAAATTTGTTGTGTATATTTTGTACAGATTACAAAATGAAATATGTTTGCCTTTGGGGAAAATTCTGAATATTTAAATTGGTGTTGCATCATTTTTACAAGGCTATAGTAGCGTAAGTTTAATTCAATGAGTCGACTTGAAAGCTTAAGATGTTTTGTACGTTTGAAAAATAAATCAGGCATTAGAATACTTTATCGCTTCCGTAGTATTTTCTTCATCCGCGTTACAAAAATCTACTTTCAAATAATTATCTGCAAAATATATCATTATTGTTCATTTAAAAATAATGAAATGCAGACTTGAAATATAAAAAATTGTTTAGTTCTTGTTACATTGAGAAAAGTTTATTTTTAAGAAAGTATTATATAGAATGGAAGATCCTTCCATTGTTAAGATATTTTGAATTAAATGCACTCTCCTAGCCATTAACAATAATACACTAGAAAGAATAGCAAATACAAAAATATTTATATATTACACGTATATAGTGTAATGAGAAAAAAATTAAGTTCACAAGCTCTTTAGGCAGGCAGAATTTAGTTTCCAAAGCTACATTTGATAGCAATAATAATTAATCCGGAGATGCACATTGAATCAAATTACTCTTGAACCAGTACATAACATTCCTGGCGGCTTCGCTCTACCAAAGTTTATCAATCGTGGCTGCTAAAGTGTGGTGGCATGCTAGTTTCTGAGAAACACGTGACACCAAACGGCAGATAAATCTAGAGAACGTGCTGTCCAGAACAATAATCTAACACCCTCTGTAAGGAGGATAGTCAGGATGACAGGAGCAATATACGGTTGGTCATATAACGGTACCTAGAAGACAGGCGTCATAGATAAACAGCTGATAAGGTTGATAAGCATCACGGAGGTCTGAATAAGATCCAGTTGCAGAAATCAGCAAGTAATGATAGCTATTCAAAGTCCTGGCTATGCAAATAAGAAGTGACTAAGATGTGTTTTCAAATGCATCTCTCTCTCACACCATAATTCGAGGTCCACAAGGATGAATTACGTAGTAAAAATCCATTGCTTTTTCTACGTTTATACTAGCATATGTCCATTATGATGCCGTGTACAAAACTGAAATTTGTCTGAAAAGACGTAACGACTGTTTTTGCTACAGCGTGAAAAGTAATCGTAATAACGGTTACCGCACTGATAGTCTTTGGCGTCGCTGCATTATCCATACAGATACAGGTTTCTAGCTGCAAACGAGACAAGTTACTGACAGAAGCTGCTGAGATCCTCCATACCGTTCAGTATGGTCCTCTTGAAATATATTTAATGTTTGTATGGCAGTCATAGAATCAGGAACAACGCAAACAGTTATGTCATTATTGTTGTGTTGTTGCTAATCCTCCGGGTATTCACGAAACCAGACTAGATCCCTAATATCATTTACTCTTAAAAAATCGATCGCAAGAAGGGTATCAGAACAGATACCTATCCTATATAAATCCATACATGCTACAGAAGCTTGATGAATCTAATACTTTAAACAGAAGGTGGAGATCACATCGTCCACTGAAAACGAGAGACGCTAGATGTGACCACTTTCTGAGAGGCAAGACATGAAAGCGTAGTGTAGAAATCTCACCCACATTTGAGGGCTAGAGGAAGACTGATTTTACTACCCATATACCAATGATGAGTGTGAGGCACCCGCTACTATATTTTGTGATTTTTTTCACCGAATATAACTCACAAAAATACAGAAAGAAAGAGGAAGAAGTTGGAAGATTACAAATCCTCCTTTTCTATATTTTCCGACATTTCGTAGCCAAAAAGATCAACATGAGATGGAATCCACTGGGAATGAATATCATGAGATTGACTTTTTTCATGTATCTCATACTGTTTTTAAAGTAAGAATGCTGAACCCAAGTTTATCCACCAGGTGGCGCTGTACACAGTTTTTTGTGTGACGCAAGTCAATTTTACTGTACGTAGACCCTACGTTTTGACTATAACTCTTGCCATTTATAAAGTATAGGAGTGGAACACTGTATAACAAGCTAACAAGAAAAAATAAAATACTAAAAAAGATTTAAAGATTTATATATACTTTATTTTATATTGAAAAATACGAATTATTTACAAACGAGTTTAAAAACGAAATAATTAAAGTTTGATTTATTTCGTTAGAATGATTTCTTGGTTATACAATAAATTTGCTTATTTTATTTTAAAATAATACAATAAAATAAGAGGAGAATATTTTAGTAAGGCGTTAAATTTTTTTAAATTAAAGATAACTGTATTTTTCATTAACATCCATGCAATTTGAGACATAAATATTAATGTATCTTTCAGATAGATACCTTTAACTTAACATTACGAATTAAGAAGTTGTAAATAATAAAAAGTATAACTATTTCTAGTCAAAAATCATCTTAAAATTATCCAAGTAGATACGTCTATCAGATATCTGATGCAAAAAGTGCACCCTGAATTTCTAAAATGACTTTTGTAAATTCAATGAAAATCTACAGGAAGCTTAATGTGTACAGATGAACATGTTATATTTTGTTACATGTTTAAGGATAATACTAATACACTGCTGTTCATAAAAAATGCAACACCATGAAGGAATCCTCAGAATTAAATGAAATTTAATGCACAAACCACTTGTATTAGTACAAATAAATGACGAAATATTCGAAGCAAAAATCAATACTAAGTGTACAAAATCAGTATTTGGTGTAGCCATCACGCACTGCAATAAGTGCTGCTATACGACGTGGCATGGAGTCAAACAGATTTTGAATGTCTGTTAGTGGAAGAGAATTCCATATTGCGTGTATGCGCAACAAAAGTTCGTCTTTTGAAGCTGCAGGACGCGGATCACGAGCGTGATGCCGACCAACCAAATCCCACACGTGCTCAATAGGCGACACATACGGCGAATAAGCAGGCCAAGGAAGAAGATGCATGTGTTGGGCTGAACAGAAATCTCGAACAGTCTATCCAACATATGATTGTGCATTATCCTGCTAAAAGATAGCTACAGGGATGCCTTAAAGGATGGGAACGACTTCGGGCTGTAACACTTCGTGGACGAACCTGTTGCTGTTGAGATTACTCTCAATTCGTAGTAAATTAGATCATCCATGATACGAAATCACACCGCAAACCATAACTCCGGCTGTAGGGCCACTATGTCGCTCGATAACGCACTCTGGAAGGCAGTGTTCACCAGCATAGCGTCTTACACGAATGTGGCCATCATTGTTTCTCAAATTGAAGCGTGATTCGTCTGAAAAGACAACCTGGTGCCAATCAGTTTTCTAGGCTGTGTGCTCATGAGCTCATAAGTCCATTGCAGACGCAGCCGTCGATGTTTTGGTGTGAGGGGGAACCTGTATAAAGGCACCCTTGCACGCAATCCACGTCTATGAATTGACGAAGCCGACATTATTATACCTGTAGCAGTAGATCAACGTGCTGTCAACTGCCTGGAGGAAGTTGTACGGTCATTCACAGCCTTGTGGAGCAGGTGTCGATCGTCGTGCGCTGACGTCACTTTCCGTCGTTCACTGACAGTTTTTCGAGTTGTTCGGTGCTTGTCGGTTCCGCTGCGTCCATACTCACATCACTGTGGAGCTGTTCCGCTACCCACGAGCTCCTATTGCGTGATAGGAAAATCCTCCTTCTCGAAGACCAATAATCCTCCTCAGTTCAAACCCCATACGTTGTTGGAATTTCTCCTTATTTCATCGTGGAGGCATACTTAGGTCTCACTAAACGTTCACCACTAACAAATAATCATTTACTATTTTCAACGTCAAGTTAAAGCCCTCTATTCATACGCTTTTAGCATCCGTTCAGAGGGCACTGCGCACGCCATGCATGCGCGGTGGCTCTGAAACTTTACTATTTTACGTAACCTCCTATAATTGATATTTGCTGCAAAGTTCATTTAATTCTGAGGATTCTTTCATGGTGTTGCATTTTTTACAAACATCAGTGTATTTATCCAGATTTTGTATAATTTCTTTTCAGCAATTCTAAAATATCTGGATAACACAAATACAAAGTCACGATATATTGATATCCACGTTTGGCGAAACACGAATATTGGCAATTCAATATCATTCAAGCTTATTTTTTATAACTTAACTCAGTGGCGCGACAGCTCATGAGGGCCAAGGCCTATTGTGTCCAACTCAGTATACGCGACCATAGGCTCTGAGGTGCATGAGCAGATGTTCCGGTCAGGTTGTCAGTCTGATACGAAACACAAAGTGTTAAGTTCCTAAGCAAGCTTGGTACTCATCTTATCGACCCAAGAATGAAAGGCTGAGTCAACCATGCCCAGCCTGAGGTTTGAACCTCGGACCTGTGGTGGGGAAGAGGGATGCACAAACCACTTATATAAATATCAATATTCAGGATACAACTTTCTAATTGTTTCTTTCATTTCCTTTTCCAAATCTTACCATCAATCCTAATGTTGTTGATATTAACCCCTTAGCTGGTCAATTATTGTAACAGAAATGCTTAAATAAAAGACACATTTTTATTGCGTATAATTAAACACTGTATTTTATGTACAGTAGAACGTCGTTTATCCGAATCAATTGGGACCGGACACCGTTCGAATACGCGATTGTTCGGATTAACCGAAAACCGAATTCGAACCATGCAGTATATGAAACCGGACACTATACGAATATTGAAAATCATCACATGCGGGAAACGTGCTGAAAGAAAAAGCAAAATAGTTACAAAATGTCTCAATTTTACCTTTATTGTGGAAAATATTCACTTATTTTTCGCTGTACCATTGTACACCTTCGTTTTTTCGCTGCAAGGTTGCTGATTCTCTTAAGCAGCAATAGTTGAGTAGAAAAGAACTCTGATTGTTGTTCGTACCACTCCATAGCTGTCTCTAACGCAGAAAGCACGCCAGCATTTGATGGACCCTTGTTATTTTCGTCGTTGTTGTCATCCTCGTCTTCATCCGTTTCATCGTCGACAGTGTCGGATTCTTCTTACACGAAAGTCACAATCTCGTCATCATTTAGCATTTGAAATCCACAGTCTTCTGCATTTCATGACTCCAGATGTTTACCAAATCCACGTAAATGTTTACCAAATCACGCAAAAGAAATTCGCCAAATATCCCTGACTTTGGGTTTTCCCGTCATTTTTAGCCTCCCGTGAAACAACTGTTGAGCATTGCACTGTTCGAAAACGTATTCATATACAGCACATGTAGTTGACAAAAAAAACTAGTCCGGATATTTGATGCTCTGGATAATAAACGTTCGAATAAACGACGTTCTACTGTATTGAGAAATTAGAAGAATTTTATTAAAATTTTTAATTTTAAATTTTTTAAAGTTTTAGTTTAAATACATTTTTATGTTCGTACTTTTTCAAATGTTAAGGGCTTTGTGTGTATGTTCCTCTGAAGAATAATCCAAATAATCAGCAAACTGTTCAGAATCTGGGATTAAATTTAATTTATCCTTTCACAAAAAAATTTCTGGTTATTTATATTATCCGTAAATTCAATAGTCACCGGTTGGAATTCAAAAGCATTGCATACAGTAGATAAAAGATTTCCGTCTTCACCCCAAAGCAGATGCCGAATGAAAAGCATTTCATTACCTCATAGTCAAACTGCATCCTCTTTTTAAACATTAGTACTGATTAATATCCCCATATTAATTAAAAATACGCTCAAATCAGAGAAAGAAAGAAAATATCAGTGGCCGTACACACACACAGTACGCGGGCAAACCTGTTACGACCAACTTTCAGTAGCCCGTACGCTGTACGGGCAAACCGCTTAAAGGGTTTAGAGTTTTTTTTCTTATTTTATAATTATTAGTGGTAGTACATTTCCCATTCACCTAAATAAAGTCGTAAATGAGAAGAGAAAAAAAAATTTATCTATATATATATATCTGCTTTGCCAACTACAACTCAATAAGAAAATGAATTCAGGCTACAGTTTCAAGTTTATAGTGGCTATTCAAGGAACTAAATAAAAATTATAAAAGAACTATCTTTTTATTTACATACTAGTTACATATTTACATTTCTTCGATTCCTAGTAAGCGTTAAGACTGCGCACTAGACGTCACACTTACTATGCAGTAAGGAAATTCAAGCTCAGGAATACCACCGAGGAAGAATAAATTACTCTTATGAGACTACAGGCAGCTCGGGTTTATTTATAAGCCTCCGAAATAGATACCCTAAGCAACGGATAGATGATTAACTGCAGTCGAGAAAGATTGTTACTCGCAGAAGTATTTTGAGCCACTTGAAGGTAAGCAGGTGTGGTTTCCTAACAAAAAAACGAAAATATGAGAGCGATCAGTGGCAGCTAATGTTGTTGCAAAGAATGGATTTGAAATGTTAAAGCGAACTTAATCAGTTAACTGTGACGCTCTAGTTTGAGAGCGTGTAATTATGTGTTTTACGGAAATCGAGAGATGACGAGTATACTCGTTAATCACAGAGTATGTTGCTCTGTTAAAATATTGGATTAAAAAAAATATGTTTATTTTGAAAACTTGCCAATTTTATTTCTAATACTTATTTATTAAACATTTGGTTAACAAAACATAACATAAAAATCTCAAACGACCGTAAATTTTTATGGATATCTATGAATTTTAGTGACCGTCAAAATTCGCGGACTGAAAGACCTAAACACTCACTGATTTACTTCCATCTTTACTGACAAAATATTTTCTACCTGTCTTGAAGCTGAGAAAGTTCTGGAGAGGTGCTGTAGGGTTGATCACAGTCCTCTTGCCAGAAAGCATGCCTTAAGAGGGACGTCTCAACGCATGGCCCAACTGGGAACGGTTCCAGGGCCTAGGTGACAATGGGGGCCTCGTGTCATTTTCTCGACTCAGCGTTAATAAGATCATTATTCAAATAATTTCTACAGTCAAAGGTTTTTTCCGGGGGTATTCTCCGAAAACCTGGGAATTTCGAACGATATGTCAATTGGCTAAATTTAATGAACGTCGCTCATGTACAGTTTTGTGCCAACGAATATACACCACCATTACTCATTTAGTCAAAAGGCGGCAGTCGGTCGTGCCGGTTTGTGGGATTGTAAGTCATGCTCATTAATTTGTTTCATTGTTTGTACGAGTATTTGACAACGTATGCTTTACTACTGCTATGTACTGTCTACTTTTAAGAGGTGGGATTGTGACGAATCTGTACGGCACTTTACCACTAATACTCTTGGGCGTCTTTGAGGATTGTAAATTCGAGTACATTTCGAACCAGCTCTAAAAGGAGAAACGGGATATGCAAATGAATCAAAGTATATAAGGAGAGTGTTGCAGGTTAGCGGCGAAGGCTAATGAGCCAAGAGATACATAGACGGAGCGCTAAGAAGATTCAAGTTGATTGTGTGATTAGTTTCTGGCTGACTATCAGGCAGTGATCTACATTCGGAAAGTTTGAGCCGACTGGATAGGAGTGAAGTGTTAAAAGTCAGGTGATATTTAAACTTCAATCATCGGATAATAAGAGTAGATAAATATTAGAGTGTTAGTGGATATTTAATAATTGCAAGTAATTCAAATTGCGTATATCTCTGTCCTCTTATTACGGTAAACCCTTTCGATATTGAGTTTAATAGTTGATTAGTATCATATTTCGTGATTTAATTTGATAGTAAAGTTAAATTCCATTGATGTAGACATATTGCTTTATATTTGTATTTAGAAGGTTGATAATTGATTCAAGTGAATAAATATTATTTGTTATTGTAAAAATGTGTCGTCTGGTAATTCTTTGCCTCAATTCAATCTTGGTGTCCAGGGTGAAACCCAGGGGAGCTCCCACAGGGTCTACATTTGTGTAGGGGTCCAAGACCTACTTTTACGTATTGGCTCAGGGCCTCAAGAAGTCTTTAGATATCCCTGCTTTCCCACCCTAATAATATAACTCTTTTTAGGCAGCATGGTATTGGGCCATTACTCTAATGTCAGCATGTTGTTTTAACATCAAACAATTGACATTTGCACCACTCCATAGCTAGTTAACTTCGGGCCTGGAGCTATCAATAAGCTCAGCGCTTGGTCGGCGTCACGTATTTGTCCCATGGCTGATTTTACCTGAAGGAACCCTATTATAAATCAAATTTCCGATTTTTGTCGGTTCCCCTTTTAGGCTAACATCTAAAAAACATTATCATCGCATATAAAAAAAATTCGTAATGCGAACTTATACGCTGTTACAGCCGGTGCATACGAGGATGCATGAGTAGTTCCTTTTGAATTTTCCACATTTTTTATTTAATAGTTTTTCTTCGACCTGGCCCCGAAATATTCAAAACACTTTGAAATTCGAGAATATGTTTTGTCTTTCTCAAAAATTTCATTTTTAATAGCCAATGGCCACTATTTTTTACTCATGACGAGCATATATACTCGTCAATACCCAAAATCCTGCAACTTCTCCTTGACGAGTATACTCGTGATGACACAAAATCCTGAAACTTCTCCATGACGAATATTCTCTTCACAGTTAACTGGTTAAAGGAAAAGGAAAATTTTGAAAAGTGAATAGGAGTCTCTAGAGAATGTGATAAAATTTTTACCCCAATCACTATTGAATTATTCTCAGAAGTATAAAACAAAAACTTTCAAATTTTGTGGATATGTTTGATATATTTTGAAGATCATGACTTAGTAAATAATTGTATGAGTACGAAATTAAAACTCAATGTCAATGGCGAATTTTGCCGAGTGGTCATGGCCACGAACTCATGACCACTGTTGTCGAGTCATGGGTTTGAATCCCAGTGACATTTAAAAACCACCCGTATAAAGGGGCCGATGCACTCGTTAAATCTGTCGTATCTTAAGGTATCCGACTACGTCCGGAACCGTGATTTTCAAAAGTGCAGAAATGGACTATTTTCATATTTAGTGTCACTTAGATTAGAATATATGCATAAAATTGTTTTGACATTTTGACAAAAAAAAATATTTAAATACAATATTTTAGCAAAAAATTAACTTAGAATAACCTTTTTTATAAATGTTTCCCTTTTATGAAAAATGCTTCTAAAATAATAATAAAAAAAATATTTTGCTTATATAAAGTAAAGACTTCTCCAGAGAGTCTGAACTATGATTTTTGAAAAATTCACATTATTTTCAGAGTTACAACCAATTGAAATAATTATCGACGTTTATTTCTTAAAATTTCTCCCCCCTAAACCCACTTCTAAGTTATATATTTCAAAGATTCTAGTTGAGCCTCTGTACAGAGGTCTGAGCTATATACAGGCAAAATATTATTATAATAGAGGCATTTTTCACAAAAAAAGAATATTTTGAAAATCGGTCACTCAAGTTCATTTTTTTGTCAAAATATTGTACTTAAATAATATTTTATTGTAATACTATGCTTAAAACAATTTTATATACATTTTCTAATCTAAGTGACACTAAATATCATAAATATTATCCATTTATATGCTTTTACGAAATCACGGTTCCGAACGTAGTCGAATACCTAAAAGTCTCTCTTGACGTGCTATTGAAATTTGGAGAACGTAACACACAGGAATTGCAATAACGGACCAAAAGTTCAATACCGGTATTCGGTAATTTTTAGGTCTTAATACCGGGATACCAGTTTTAATACCGGTTGTATAGAAATTTTAGAAAAAGAAAGAAAACGCAGGTTTTTCTTTGTTTTATCTGCCAGTTTTTTTATTAGAGAGTAAATAACACAAGAAATAATGTGTAACTTATGAATTATAACAGTATATAAAGAATCACAAAAAGTAAAGAAACGTCTTATTTATTTAAATCACAAAATAAGTGTAAATATCACTACTCACTCTGTGACCTGTGGTTTTCCTCATATAAATAATGAAACTAAACCGAAGTATTATCAACTGATTTTTTATGTTCTTTATAGTTATTCTTATTCATTATTACGTAAAGGGTGTTTTTTAGAGGTATAGAAATTTAAATTGCAATAAAACAACGATGTATTATTCGATTGACATGAATGTTTTTTTATTCGAAAGATAATCTTGTGGCATTACATTTTAAATATGATCAAGCAAGGCGTAGATTCGTCGAATGGGCCCAAAACGACATTGCCGTTGTCCCCAATTTTCATAAGCGAATTTTGTTTAGCGATGAAGCGCACTTCTGGTTGAATGGCTACGTCAACAAACAAAACTGCCGCATTTGGAGTGAGGCTAATCCACAAGTGTACGTCGAAACACCGTTACATCCAGAAAAACTGACTGTTTGGTGCGCTTTATGGGCTGGTGGAATCCATCTTCAAAAACGATGAAGGCCACAACGTTACAGTCAATGGTGATCGGTATAGAGCCATGATTACTAACTTTTTCATTCCTCAATTGAACAATCATGATGTCCAGGAGCTGTGGTTCCAACAAGACGGCGCAACATGTCACACAGCTTGTGCCGCAATCAATTTATTGAAAGACACGTTTGGTGACCGCCCAATTTCACGTTTTGGACCTGTGAATTGGCCTCCAAGATCTTGTGATTTAACACCGCTAGACTATTTTCTGTGGGGCTATGTAAAGTCATTGGTCTATGTGGATAAGCCACAAACGCGTGACCATTTGGAAGACAACATTCGCCGTGTTATTGCCGATATACGGCCACAAATGTTGGAAAAAGTCATCGAAAATTGTACTTCCAGATTGGACTACATCCGAGCCAGCCGTTGCAGTCATATGCCAGAAATCCTATTTAAAATGTAATGCCACAAGATTATCTTTTGAATAAAAAAAATTCATGTCAACCGAATAATACATCGTTGTTTTATTGCAATTTAAAGTTCTATACCTCTAAAAAAAACACCCTTTACAACCTAGTTTTCACAGATACGAATATTAGACTACAAATCCTGCGAGCGTGCAGTATCGCTCTGAGCTGTAATAGGATAGTTTTGGCCCCCCTCCTTGGATGTTTCACATATTTTGCATATTCTTTTAATTGTACAATACAACCATGTATTCACAATCTAAATAATTTAGCCCGTTAGATAGACATAAAAACAAACACGTATATTACTTTCGATGTTCTTCCTTAACATATAGAGGAGACAATTTTAAAAATGTCTTGTAAATGCCGAAAAAACGATATATAAACTTTGAATACCGGTATTACAAAATTGTACAGTTGGTTCAAAATACCGGTATTCGGTATCCCGGTATACTGGTATTGCAATCCCTAGTAACACAGAAATAGCTGCAAAGGGCGAAGTTATTAAAAATAATCAAATGAGATAGACTAAAATAAAATCTTTGAATTATTAATAGCTTTTATCAAAGTACAAAAAAATGTTCATTTATTGAAAATTATTATATCTTTAGAGTGAAATCTTGAGTTACCTTTTATAAGAAAATTGCTTAGAATAAAATAAAATGCTTGATCTATCATCGGTCTGAAAAAAAGTCAAAATTCTTATTCTATTTAAAAACACGTCTTCTGCCAAGCATAGTTCTAAAATTATCTAAGCAAAAGAAAAAATATATTTCACCCAAACAGTTCTTTATCTGTGATAAAAATTTCGTAATAACTTTTCTCTACTTGGCTTGGTAAAAATATTTCAGTCTCAGCTGAAATTTATATTTCAGACACTTTTACAACTCAAGCATCGAAATTCATTCTTAACAGAACCAGACGCGATTTGTTTACTCTTAAGGTGTTCGACTACGTTCGGAAACGTGATTTTCAAAAGTGCAGACATGGACAATTTTCATATTTAGTGTCACTTAGATTAGAATATATGCATAAAATTGTTTTGACATTTTGACAAAAAAAAATTATTTAAATACAATATTTTGGCAAGAAATTAACTTAGAATAATCTTTTTTCCAAATGTTCTCCTTTTGTGAAAAATGCTTCTATTAGAATAATATTTTGCCTGTATATAGCTCAGACCTCTGTTCAGAGGCTCAACTAGAATTTTTGAAATATATAACTTAGAAGTGGGTTTAGGGGGAGAAATTTCAAGAAAAAAACGCCGATAATTATTTCAATTGGTTGTAACTGAAAATAATGTGAATTTTTCAAAAATCATAGTTCAGACTCTCTGGAGAAGTCTTTACTTTATGTAAGCAAAATATTTTTTTTATTATTTTAGAAGCATTTTTCATAAAAGGAGAACATTTATAAAAAAGGTTATTCTAAGTTAATTTTTTGCCAAAATATTGTATTTAAATAATTTTTTTTGTCAAAATGTCCTTAAAACATTTTTATGCATGTATTCTAATCTGAGTGACACTAAATATCATGAAAATTATCCATTTATGCGCTTTTTTTAAAATCACGGTTCCGAACGTAGTCGAATACCTTAAACCAGAAAAGATTTACTTAGAATTAAAAATAAATGAACACTAATCTGACTATATTTAAAGAATATCTAACGTATTTTTTTTTAAAAAAAAGTGTGAATACGTTTTGCCCCCGTAGGCGTTTATTTTGTAATATTTTGGATGTGAAGAATGATTTGAGTAGTCTTTTGTTCGTCATAATAAACTTAAGCTCAAACTGTTTCACAATATTTTGCGCAGGTAGTCACATTATGATCACTGTTTCGGGAAATATAGTAGCCAGTTTAAACCGGTTCAAAATAGATGAAAATACTTTGCTTGAAATATAGTTGTTTACTTATTGCTTCTGTTCCCCATTGACTAGCATAAAAATAAATTTCAATAAATATACAGTAAGACCTCTGTATATCGAAGTTGCTAAATCCCGGAAAAAAGTTTGTTATATGGAAAATTCGTTATTTAGAGAGGTTCATCTTTTAGTATACTTTATTAAAAAAAAATAATAAACACTATATATTTAAAAAAGTAATTATTCACACATTTTTTTAATTAATATACATATTTATTTTATATATCTTACCCATCAAAAAATAAATAAAGAAAGAAAAACAAGAAAGAAGAATGTCGAAGAATTCACTGTATTTTCAATATTAAGAAAATAATTTTATATTAAAATTATAAGGACATTTTATAATTTCAAGCTTACAAGTAATATTTAACATACATTATTTTATAATTAGAGCACGGAGACACGGGACAACTCCACTGAGGGTGAAAGAGGAGATCAAAGATATTTCTAGTGAATTGGTCAATAGGAGTTAAAGGATGCACTTCTTGGATGAAACGTTCAGAACTCTATTATTCTAGGCTAGTTAGGATCTAATAAAACCAGTTCAAGATTTATGACCACCATAAAATGTATTAACTAGAGAATAACTTGAAGTTTTGTCAAAAAAGGTAGAACAAAAATTGAATCAAAAGAAATTCGTTATATAGAAAATGCACTTCGATATAGAGAGGTCGTGAAATATTCAAGGTTCCAGGAAAAAGTTCGCTATATAGAAAAATTCACAATATAAAGGCTCGTTATATAGAGGTTCGACTGTAATTATAACTTCAATCAATTAATAACAGTTAGTAAATCATACGAATATATTTATTTTATTTTTCTAACATGTTTCGGTCGTACATTTGAAAAAGTACATTTAGTAATGAGCTAAAAAAACATAAGTAGTATATTTCAAAATTTTTAAGCAAAGTAAACATATATTTTGGTTCATAATTACACAAATATTTTTAAAAACTATATTATCAACAGATGTGTGAATTGATAATTTAGAAAGTGCACTTCAAATTTTAAAACTTTTTACAATAAACAAATTTTTTTAAATATGGACGTCAGTTTCTTTTATTTATCAAACAGTTTTCAGGGTTTATAAAAATGTAACTCCTGTATTAGTGTGGGATTTTTATTTAAAAGAATTCATACACATTTTAGTGTTTCATATTTTTAAAATAACTGCTTACTTCACTATAGCATATATGGTTAGGAATTACTATTTGTAATAATACGTTTTGTATATTACTTAGTAATCAACCTACAAGTATTTCTTCAGTCGAATTCGATTGAAAAATAAACCAAAATTCAAATACATGATACATAAAGGTTAGTATTATTTTATTTAAAAGGTATATTCATCCTTTTACAAAATTTATATTGATTTTGATGCCAAAATAACTATACAATATTGCATCCAAACCTCCTCTTTTTAATTCCTATTACATAAAAAGTGTGTGTAATATTTGCCCATAAATTTGTAAGGAAAATTACCGCAACCATTAGAATTTTACTTAATTATTTATAAAATTTTCAAAATATGAATAATAGAATATCATTCTGTAATTATTTATTTAACAATATATTTTATCCTTTATAAAAAAAAATATGTTGTTTAACCCTTTATCTAACGCATTATGATTTACTGCAGTTTTTTTCATTCAATATTTTTTTTTGAATCACTATATCAAAAATTAAAGGATATACATAAACAAAATTCTCAACCTTGGGATATTTGGTTAGTTAGAGCTAATTAATTAATTAGAGGTATTCAACTGTAAAATTAATTATATACACACTTCACTTAAAATAAATAGTCAAATCGTTTTCTAAGGTCTTCATTCACATACAAAAAAAAATAAAACACTGAAATTTTGACATTATTTACAAAAAATTACTATTTTTTCTCGACAAAAATGATGATCTTCGCAATCCGCTGAAAACGCCATTTCTGCTATAAAACTATTCGACTCTTTCCCGCTTAAATACTCATCGTAGAACCCGAGCTGCCATATATCTTGGAAGAGTGGATTTCAAAGAATAATTCCTGCTAAATATCGTCAGAATATTCGTAAAAAGAGTTTTTCTGTGTAATTTTAAAGTGAGTGGTACTTATAAGTACCGTCGGTAGATAAAGGGTTAAAATGTTAAACGCCTCCCAGCATAATTTTGCATCGTCAGAGCTCCGGTGCCTCTTTCTCGGAGGAAAGTGGGCGATAAAATTACATTGAGGCAATTGGTTTCTACCTATATGGTGCCGCACTGAAAGAAAACTACCGGCTCCAGGGGATTGTACTGGGTCTGAAATAGGGAAAATACCAAGCCGCAGGCCCATTCGAAATTTTCAAAAAATTTAAAAAGTGTTAAACATGATGCATTTGTTATGCTAAATTTAAAAAATCAAGTAATAAAAGCCCATTACTTAAGTAACCTGCAGATTACCTACATAATCTGTACTTCATCTATTAGGCCAGTGCTTCTCAAAGTTTCAATATTCGCGACCCAATATTTAATTATAATTTTAATCGCCCCTTCTCCCCTCATGCAATAAAAATGTATTGAATTCAATAATACTATACTTTGATGCAAAAACTACGATACAACTTTAACCTCTTAAGTGCCACTAGCGTATATAAGCGTCTCGCTCAGTCAAAACGTTAATTTCCCCGGACGCTTATACACGTATTTCCGAAGTACGATCTTTTCTGTGCAATTCTATCCATAAAATTATATCGAAGGCTTTGGAATACAATAAAAGGAGCTGGACAATGTTTGCGAAGGCTTTAATTATTTAAGATTATTTGCTTCTTTAGTCTTCTCCACCCCCCAATACATCACATGGAAAACGGTTGGCATTGGAAAGTGAATCGCAAAACTTCTAATCGGCAGTTAAGGGATCAATTATAAATCATACAAACTATCAATATAAGTGTTAATTTTTGTATAGAATTGTTTATATGTGACTAACCCGTGGGGTCACTAGTAATTATTAAACTTGTTCGTATCCTAATATTGTTAAATTAATTATCAAATACATTGTGTAGCACCGGTACATTTATACATGTAATATATCAGTGTAAATGTGCATTTCATTTTGTATTATATCAGAATGTTTTCTTTGTTTTCTTTCAGTAAATTAACAACTTATTTAATTTTTTTGTTTTCGACTTTTCAATATGCTCGCGCCCCTCGTAGAGTTGTCACGCCCCCAAGGGGGGCACGCCCCACAGTTTGAGAAATGCTGTACTGGGCTCTTGTTAAAGTGAAAATAAAATATTTTCTCGAACAGAGCAGTAATTGGATGGAGCTCGCTGACCATTTTAGTTAGCTTCAAGTAAAACCGATTCCACGCGCATATGTGTTCTTCGCTACTCGAATATTTTCTTAAAGATAATATTTTAAGATATTAGAACAGAAAGAGAGAGAGTTTTGAGAATTCGATCATATAGCATTGTGAATGTAAACAAAAAAAATCTATTGTGTTTATTCAAATTACTACCACTATTTTATAAAGTACATTATTTTGCAGTTGGATACCTTTACTAATAGCAAGTTTCTATGTGCGTAAACGTATATTCAGACAAAAAAAATCCAGTAATACCATGTATTACAATTTGAAACACACGTAAAAGTTTTATGCTTTAAATAATTTCATAATATAATAAGAAAAATAATGTAAATAAAGTATATTGAGAATTGTTGAAATATAATGGTTATTTGTTTATTGATTGATGGGATTGGCTATATAATCAATTAATGAACTAAGTGGATCACAAAGTATCGTTTCAAGATATAACAGTATTGAAGATATTGAGTTTGAAAAAAAACATGAACAAATATTATGTTTACATGTTAGTACAATCAAAAAATTGATGAAACATGGTATTAAAAACGAATGATTTCTGTGATAGCATCCATATATATGGCACATTTATATCGCATTTGCAATCACATTTTCTGAAACCCTGTCCTGTGTCGATAATTGTTTCGTTGCTGTTTCATGTAAAGACATTTCTACAGAAGGAACATCCTCTTACGTTAAAAACTCATTTTGCATTTAGTAAATTTAGATCTTACGCGCAATTGTTTGTAATACCATTCTAATATAAATTTTTTAATAACTATTCTCTATATAAATCAACTTTGTGAATTACTTAATAACTATCGTCAAAATAATTTGCGTTTGTTTTCAAGTCATACACAATATAATAAACCTTATTTAAATGTACTTCTATAAATATGGCTATGATTTTATCAACAGTAAAAATTAAGTATATCGCTTAAAATATGCGTAGGCTGTTCAATAAGTAATAAGACTAATTTTATTGCCGCGAAACCACTCATCGAAAAGTTAATTTCTGTGGCATAAGAAAAGTTTGTTGTCTGTATTAACAAAAGCTACCAATAGATGGCGTGAACAAACTCATATTCTTGAGTATCACGTGCTCGAACTGAAGCTCGAACTTGCGGGCGCCTACAAGACTATAATTTATTTTTTGATTATGAAGGAATTGTATAACGCGCTGTCGAACCCGGTACTACCGTAAAAGGCTCGTACTAAGCGAATATCCTGCGAACAATGATATAGCACGTTAAAATGAAACGGCCATTGCTCCGAAATGGCTTCCTATTGCACCATGATAATGTCCGACCACATATTGCTCGCTGCGTACTGGATGTTTCGCAGCAGAACAACGTAGAGATTTTACCACACCCTCCATACAGTCCTGATAAAACTCCATACGATTTCTGGCGGTTTCCTGAACTTAAGAAACCATTACAAGGCAAACGTTTTGCAAGCAACAAAGCATGTGTAAAGGCTGCCGAGGCGATTTTGATAAAGCTCTCACAAAACGGACTTTTACATGTTTTTCAGAATTGAATAGAACGTTGGGATAAATGCAATATGTGCCGCGGAAGTTATTTTGAAAAAGACCATGTAAATGATGACGATTAGATGTATTCTTTTTTTATAATTTTAGTCTTACTACTTATTGAACAGCCATCGTAGTTACAATAATAAAGACTGCAATTTATCTTTTTTCATTTAGATATCACGAACGTCAATAATTGATATTTTGTTAACAAATATTGCTACTCTTATTTTCTCATGGTGATTCCTTATCGAGCGAGAATAAAGATTTGAAAGGGTGAACTTACTATTTTTGGCTTAAAAGGGGGCTGGACTTCTCTGTTTTCTATTTTTATCCAATCGATACGTCGGAAGAAAGGATGTACTCTGATATCTTCTTCCCCGTGCTGACTACACCCAAGACGTTTAGAAGGATTTTTCGTTAGAAACTAAAATAAAGGAAACTTACATATTAGTTTAGAAAACAAATGAAAAACGCGTAGTTTCGAAAGTACAGTGATATAAAAAACAAATTTAATTATTTAAGCTTAGTTTTATCATATGATAGTAATAATATTGCGATGGTGAATATAAGAGATAATCAGTTGTGAGATGTATAATAAATATTAAATGAAAAGTTATGTAGTTTGCTAAGATGATACACATAAAATTTGCATATTAAACAGCTCAATAATGTAAGAAAAGGTTTAAAATAAATTAAAAGCACATTTTTATTATTTATCAATAACCATTACACTATTATTATTTATTTAATTTTTATTAGCCAGTTTAGAATTTACACTAGATTAAAATATTCAACGTTACATGGAAGTAGAAGGCTGCTGTAGCAGATTTTATACTGTAAATAAATTATAAATTCTATATTTTAATATTTTTTACCAAGTTCACCTATCCCTTCTTACCAGAAAATAAAAATAAAGAACATTATAAAAGAGCATTACAAAAAACCCGAGCAGTCAATTTTTCACCAGTATTTATATATATATATAATAATTTATTATCAATATTAAAATTATTTTTACAATAGTTTGATTATAAACAAGTTAATTAAAAACTATTATAATGATAAAAAATATAAAGCACATTTTTAACTAATATTAAAATTTTAATTTAATGATATTTAGCATCCAGTTCAAACTGAAACAAAAAAAAACATTGATCCTTACGTATTATAGTGGTTTGGGACAAATTAAAACGAAATTTTCAGTGCTTAAAACGATTTCGATGTATTGTGAAATCGTTTTCATTATGTACGAAAATTTCTATTGTATATGCCTTGTACATAAAATGCATTTTTAATCAACAGAAAAAACAAAAATTAAATTATAATGATCGTTATTTATTTATTTTTTTACTTTCTGAAGAGCTACAATTAATTTGAAAGCGTTGTAAAAGATATATAAAAGACTTGAACGTTCTAGAATAGCACCAAAAATAAAATGCAGCAAAAACATACCTTCCTAATTGTTATGAAAATAAATTTCATATTAACAAAAAATCTATTAGTTTTCCTAATAAATAAATGTTATTTTACATAACAATTAATATTACAAAGTTTTTTTAAGAAAATATAGCAAATTTAATGAAAAATTTTAAAAATTGTAATTAGTTTTTTCCTTGAATTCATTGTCTAAACAGAATTTGCTTGGTAAATTTATTAAAATGAATAAAATTCAAAACTTCAAACGACGTAATGAATATAATAAAGAATATTGAGAACACATTATGTATTTAGACTAAAAAAAGTTTAAACATTTTTTTATATTTAAAAGAATTTGACAGATTTCGAAATTGCAGTACACAAATATGGAACGAAGAGTAAAAAAAAACAAAAAAATACTTGGAAAATAAAATTATTTTTAGGAAATGTTCATATAATTGGAGAATTTAAATCTTAACAATTACAAGCAAATAAATTTCTTATTTTTGCTAAATAATCACGTAAATTAATTCTTTTCTGATTATGTATGGTAAATCGCTACAATTGTGTTTCCTATGTAAAATTATCATATTGAAACTCTTAGCGAAAATGCCCTTCGTTGAAATCATTGTGTTATAGAAAGGTTCAGTGTGTAATTTCAAGAATTAATGTCCAAGTATAATAGAAGAACATTTAGTTTCTGTCTAAAAATCATTTGATTCCAAAATAAAACCAAGAAAAAAATCATGAAACCAAGAAAGAATCAAAGTAAAAAGATATAGTTTGAGGGTTTCTAAATAAGTATGGTGGATTAACAATTACTAAAAGACTCTAAATAATTTATCCTTTTTTTGCATCATTTTTGGACTCTTGAATAAAGATTAAAATAATAAAAAAATGGGTAAAAAAATACTTAATTTTTGCGTAAGCTCTTTTTCTTTTACCAAATAAACGAGAAATTAATCATCGTCAAAGCTTATGTTTGAAAATTAAGTTCATTACTCATAAGAACGGATTAATCCATGACAAAGCAAAACCTGTGATTTTACAAAAGTACACAAATTTCATAGTTTATGTATGAGATTACGTACGTGGCTTAGGAAATTGGATTTCAAGCATTTTACGTACTTATATGCTTTACTTTGTATGATTTTAGTATAGTGAGATTTTAAAATATATAAATTAGAACAAAAAAAATTAATGTTAAAATCTTAAGTTTGCATTTCTAGTTTTTTAAGCCTCAAAAGGTGCAATTTTATAAATTGAGGCACAAATTTGCGCTTACCCCTTTACAGGCTTCCTTTGCTTCTTTCGATAGAGACTTTGGATATGAGACATTATGGTCTGTAATGGATGCAAAAAGTTCTTCTTCATCTTCCCCATCAAACGGAGGCTATATGGGTTTTAAAAATTGGATTTATAGTTAATTAAATTAATAATGTAATAATTCATTCAGTAAAAAGAACACTATAAGTAATTATTCAAAAATTTATTTAGAGAAAACTGTATCGTAGATCTTTGAATAACAAATCGCAATATTACATAAAAATTACTATCGATAACGAGACCAAACGAGAAAATAGGTATAGCTTTAAGTAAACAAATTAGGTATATTCATAATGAAGTAATTTATTTTAATTGATAGCATTCATAGTTGGAAAATTAGACTTCTGCCAGATTCATTATAAAATGGACGTCCCTTGAAATACGATGAGTTGTTCAAAACAAGAAATATCAAATGTTAGGGATAAAATGATTTAAAAGTTGTCCTTGTTCATTTTTATAACGCTCATTTAGAAATATATTAACATTCGTTTATAAAAATATAGTATATGTACTCTTTTTTAACACACATATATTTAAACCCTACTGATTTAACTTTTAATAAGCGTTTAGTTAAATATAATTTTTTTTAAAAGTTACACAAGAAAACACAGAAGGTTTTCATGAATCGATACAGTAAGTTCATTTTCTTATGTTGACCAGTTTTTGTTCCAATTCCTTATTCTACTAAACTGCATTTTATTTAAGTTGTATATTTTCTTCTGAACATGGAATTTCAATTGGTAGCTTGAAATTACATAAAAACGAATTATGTAGCTCTAAATGAACTTTTTATTAATACTTCTATGTTACATTCTTTAAATATTACTTTGCTTCCTCATTAATAAAAGAAATATATAAGAAAAACTGATATTAATTAATCATTAATTAATTAATTTTCTTTTGATTTTAGTCAAGAAGTAATGATAATGGTCAGATTTATAATTGATATTATATATCAATCTTTGTGTATTTTCATAAAAATTACGTTTTATATGAATCTATTATATTTAAAAGAAAGCCAACACTTTTATGTACGTATTTCGTCATAATGTTGTATTCGGTTAGAAATTTTTTGAGCAAATATAACAAATATATTTGGCAGAAATTATTTATATTCCAATCGGAAACTAGCAATAAAAAAGGGAGGGAAGGCATATTTTCTAGTTTTTTGGTTACTTTTAAAAAGTGTAAAAGAATCCTCTAGATATTTTCTAACTGGTCAAAACATTTTCAAAAATTCTTATTTATTACTTTTATGTAAAGGACAGGAAAAAACACAAGAACTTTATTTTATTAATTAAAAGCAATAAGACTTTTATTACCTGTCCGACAAGCATTTCATAAAGGAGAACTCCATATGCCCACCAATCTACAGATTTACCATAAGGCTGATACAATATGATCTGAAAGAAAAAAGACATTATTCGACTAAAAAGAAAAATGTACCATTCAATGCTGCAATAACATTGTGTAATGTACTCTGTTATCCTTTCTTTGGTTTAAAATACCTTCACTCAGCTTCATATACGAGGGCTGTTCAATAAGTAATAAGACTAAAGTTATAAAAAAAACAGAACACCTTTACTCGTTATCATTTACATGGGGGTTTTTTTTTCAAAATAACTTCCGTGGCACGTAATGCATATATCCCAAAGTTTTGTCCATTTCTTAAAAACATGTAAAGGTCCGTTTCGTGAGAGCTTTATCAAATCGCCTCCGCAGTTTTTACACATGCTTTGTTGCTTGCAAAACGTTTGCCTTGTAATGGTTTCTTAAGTTCAGGAAACTGCCAGAAATTGCATGGAGTGAGATCAGGACTGTATGGAGGGTGTGGTAAAATCTCTACGTTGTTCTGCTGCGAAACATCCAGTACGCAACGAGCAATATGTGGTCGGGCATTGTCATGGTGCAATAGGAAGCCATTTCGGAGCAATGGCCGTTTCATTTTAACGTGCTATATCATTGTTCGCAGGATATTCGCTTAGTACGAGACGTTTACGGTAGTACCGGATTCGACAGTGTGTTGTTCCACAATTCCTTCATAATAAAAAAAATTAGGGTCATAACTTTACCAGCCAATTTCACAGTTTTTGCTTTCTTGGGAGTAGGTGAAGATGGATGCTTCTGTTCAATGCTTTGTTGTTTTATGGTTGGATCCGTGATTCAACCAAGCTTTGTCTGCTGTGATGAAGCGTTTTAAGATATTGTCGCCTTCTTGTTTTAGTCTTTAATCATATCGTATCATATCAAGGGTCTCCGATGCTGATTTTTGCTTCCACTTCGACAACTGACCGCATCTCGTAGGCGCCCGCAAACAGGCTTCTGTTCGAGTAAGTAATACTAAAAACATGAGTCTGTACAAGCCATCTATCGGTAGCTTTTGTTAATAAAGACAACAAACTTTTCTTATGCCACAGAAATTAACATTTCGATGAGTGATTTTGCGGCAATAAAATTAGTCTTATTACTTATTGAACAGACAACGTACTTGTTGTACACTGAAAATATAAATGAGTTGGCTATAAGTATAGGGTTCTGATATAAATATTTTAATTCTCAGAATTCTTCAAATTTAGAAAAAAAAAAGAAAAGTATTTTAAATTTTTCACATAAAAAAGGCGAGGAAAGATCTTTCATATTCTAAAAGACAAAAAAATTAATTTCTGAAAAAAATCTAAAATGTTTTAGAAATAACATATCTAGGAAATGAGAATTAAAATTATTTGTTATAAAAAAAAAAATTTATGTGATTCTATAAATTATGAATTCTTTATATAACTAATATATTTTTTCAGTTAAGTAAAATGTTTTTTTTCATTTATTTTGCGAAATTACCCTACATCTTTTTGAAATTACTTTAAAATAAAATTATTTGTGATGACTCATTGAATAAATTAATGATTATTAAAATATTTTCTTACTAATTACTAATTAAAATTATTTCGATTATTTTTAATTTCCTTATAGAAAAATAAAATAAATAACTATTTCCATTCGATATCTAAGAACAGACGCACAGTAACCACTGATTTTTAGCATTAATAAGACTCTTAAAACACGAAATTTGTAAAAACAAAAATAAAAGGGGAAAATAAAGAATTTTTTTAAAAAATGTAACACATATTCTATTTGTAGCTTTTACTTACTTCTGGAGCAATATAATCGGGAGTTCCACAAAATGTTTTTGTAGTCTTATCACCCATGATTCCTTCTTTACACATTCCAAAATCAGCTATTTTTACATGCCCATCAGAATCCAACAACACGTTGTCTAGTTTTAAATCTCTAAGATATGAGAAATAACAAACTTTTAAGAAAGTATGCACTAGAAAATTATGAATAAAAAGCATAAAAGTTTGTAAAAGAATTCCAGAAAAAAAATTTGTTACATTTTATTTTAACCTCTCGTATAATTATGTATTAATTAATTCAGAAATAAAGTATGAACTTGATGTGTTAGCCGGCTGGGTGGCGTAGTTGGTTTGTCGCTGGCCCTATGCAACCAAGGTTGCGGGCTCGAGCCCGGCCAAAGTAGGTGGATTTTCATGATGCAGAAAATCGACAGCGTCCATGTCGTATGATTATGTGGCATGTAAAAAATCCCTTGAGTGCTTGTTTGGCTTGGGTGCTCTTAGCAAAATTAAATTCCTAAGAACAATTTTTATCGTCAGAGCTCAGGTGACTCCCTCTGGGGAGGAAACGGGGCGTCAAAATTATTTGCGGCAATTGGTATACCACCTATATGGTGCCACACTAAAAAGTGATACCAGCTCCTGGGGAATGTACTAACACTGCAAATGTAAAAATACCAATCCATAGCCCCATTAGAGGGGGGGACTTAGTGTGCTGATGTTAAAATATTTCAATGGCTGCACATCAAATAAACATGCTTAGACATCATTAATGCCAATATTCCAACAATATTCTTTGAAGAAATAAGAATGATGACGAGAAAGTCACGCGATGAATTAGGGAAAATAAATGAAATTATTAAATTGTAGAATTTGGTACAAGAATAAGCGCGTATAACTTTAAATAAAATGAGTTATTTTTACTATTTTTATGGTTAATTTTCTTATTGGAAGGTACAATTCTGAATAAGTAATTGTAATCTGAATAAGTTTTAAATAATATACCTTCATTTATTTTTTATTAGAATAAATTATTAACATAAAAAATAAATATAAATCAGAATTTTATTTTTAGAAGCAAATAAATCTGCATAAGTTTATAAATCACTTTAAAATGATAAATAAAATAAGAATGTTTTAAAAAATTTGTGCAAAAAAAGGACTTTTTATCGTTAAAATTTTAAATTTAATGCTTTAAAATATCTTTAACTGTAAAAAATTTAGAAAAGCTTATCCTACATGCTTTAAGGCAAACATTGTTTTTGAGTTCTGGGAGTTAAAATAATTTAATGTAATTCTGTTCTGAAGAAAAAACATCCTTACCTATATACAATACCCCTGTTATGTAGAAAAAACATACCAATAGCTATTTCCGCTGCATAAAATCTGAAATAAGATAATAAAGAATTAAAAATTAAACTGGACACCATTTACATTTAATAAAATTAAAGTTTAATTTAAAAAATTAGCAATATATATACAGTTTATAGATTACTACACGAAGACAAATCGACGTATATACGTGCACAAGGAAATATTGTCACAGATTGTTTACAATAGTGCTAAGAAGTTCCAATAGCAGGAACTCCGACAGGCCGTAGCCAACGCATAGATTCTGATCTCGACTGCATTCTCTTCCGAACTGTCTCGACCTTTTTTCAAAGGCCCTATATATAGCCTCATGGTAATTTCTATTAGAGTCCTCCTACAATCTTCTAAACAATTCCTTGGTGATATCATTTTTTTTACTAAATTTTTCACCAGGGACGATAAAGTCGCCAATCTGGTTGTAATTCTGATCACATTTGTTATATGGTTGCCATAATCTTATTTTTAACGCTGGGAAGCTAACTTCCACTGTAAAACCCAACTTTCCCATAAGAGAGAATTATTGCTGGAAAAATAACACACTTTTTTTTTTTGCTTACAATAGAACGTCGTTTATCTGAATCAATTGGGACTAGACACCGTCCGGATACGCGATTGTTTGGATAACCGAAAATCGAAAGCGATCCATGCAGTATATGAAACAGGACAGTATAAGCATATTAAAAATCCTCACATGCGGGAAACGTACTTAATGAAAAAGCAAAATAGGTGCAAAATTTCGCAATTTGACCTTTATTGTGGAAAATAATCACTTATTTTTCGCTGTACTATTGTACACCTTGCTGTACTTTTCTCGCTGCAAGGTCTCTGATTCTCTTGAGCATCAGTAGTTGAGTAGGACAGCACTCTGCTTGTTGTTTTTATCACTCCATAGCTGTCTCTAACGCAGAAAAAGCGTCAGCATTTGATGGACCCTTGCTACTTTCGTTGTTGTCGTTGTCCTCATCGTCATCCGTTTCATCGTCGACAGGGGCGGATTCTTCTTGCGTGGAGGTTGAGCTTCTGTTTTGAATTCGAAGCCATAGCAGTTCACAACTCAACAAAAGACCACGTATACACCCCATCACTTGGAAACAAACTGACCTAATATTCTGTGCAGATGTTTACCACAACACACAATTGAAATTCCCAAATATCTTTGACCTTGGGTTTTCCCATCACTTTTCGCCTCCCGTAAAACAACTATTAAGCATTGCACTGTTCGAAAACATATTCATATACAGTACATGTAGTTGACAAAATAACTAGTCCGGATATTTGACGCTCCGAATAATAAATGTTCGGATAAACGATGTTCTACTGTATTTCAATATGTACTCTCTTTAATTATAGCTCAATTCTTATATTAAGAATTCCAACTTTAAGAAGAAAGAAATACATACACAGCAACTGGCTCTTTAAATTTGCCACACTGCTGTATTTGAAACATAAGATCGCCTCCGTTCACATACTCCATTACAAAATATAGTCTATCCTAAAAAAAAAAAAAAAACATTCATTTTTAGAGTAATTGATTCTAAACATTTATAATAGTTTTGTCAATCTGCCATCATTTTAAGAAACAATCATGGAAAAAATATTATTTATACAAAAATTTAACTGTTTTTGATTATTGAAAAAAAACTTTATATTTGAAAAAGAAAATTGTTTTTGAATTCGATTTTGGATTTCAGTAATTCTTCAGTTGCTCTTAACTTTTTAAAAAGAAATTCAATGTTCTGAATTATCGCCAATTAAAATAGTTTCTGAATTTAAAAGGAACCATTTTAATTTGCATACAGGGATTTCTTTAAGTTATTTTTTTCAATTCTTCAATTTGGTGAAAGAGATTTTTTCATAACTTCTTTTTTTTTAACTTCTAACATATCATTTTTAATTTTTATTTTCTATAAATTCTTCATAAACAGTTGTTATATTACATTTGGATGCACAGTATTAGAAGATAATAAGTATTTTTTTGTGCAATCTCTTTACAGGAAAGCTAAATTTTTCTTTAAGCTAAGGAAAGCTAATTTTTTTTAATTCTTTTTTTCTGAAGTAAATTATTTCTGGTAGAGCTCTTAACTGAGAAAATTCTTGAAACAATAACCCTAAAATACGAAGTATTGCAAAATTATTTTTAAAAATTTAAAAATCAAGAAAAAAATTAGGTTACATATTAAAAATTTATTTGAGTTTATACCTATAATTAGGTTACTTTAAAAAATTATTTGAGTTAATACATATAACTAGGATTCTTAATTATTATAACTGAAAGTATAGTATGACATGTCCTGAAAAGTTTGTACTTTTTAGCTTAAGATATCCGACTACGTTCGGAACCGTGATTTTAAAAAAGCGCATAAATGGATAATATTTTTTATATTTAGTGTCACTTAGATTAGAAAATATATATAAAATTATTTTAAGAATAGTATTACAATAAAATATTATTTAAGTACAATATTTTGACAAAAAATGAACATAGAATGACCCATTATCAAAATATTCTCCTTTTGTGAAAACTGCTTCTATTATAATAATATTTTGCCTGCATATAGATCAGACCTCTGTACACAGGCTCAACTAAAAATTTTGAAATATATAACTTAGAAGTGGGTTTATCCATGTTTTACGTTAACAGAGGGGAGAAATTTTAAGAAAAAACTCCGATAATTATTTCAAATGGTTGTAACTCTGAAAATAATGTGAGTTTTTCAAAAATCATAGTTGAGCCTCTGTACAGAGATCTGAGCTATATGCAGGAAAAATTTTATTATAATAGAAAAGTTTTTCACAAAAGGAGAACATTTTGAAAAAAAGGCTATTCTAAGTTAATTTTTTGCCTAAATATTGTATTTAAAAAAAAGATTTTGTCAAAAATGTCCTTAAAACAGTTTTATACATGTATTCTAATCTAAGTGACACTAAATATCATGAAAATTATCCATTTATGCGCTTCCGAACGTAGTCGGATACCTTAAGTTTGCCGAATGATGCAGAATAGATAGAATTAGAAAATAACATAGAATGGAAAGATAAGATAGAATCACAATATTAGATCAAATGATTTTTCGACAGAAACGAATTGTATTTCTTTTATGTTTGGGTATTGTTCTTGACATTCCACTCAGAACCTTTCTATAACAGTGATTTAAACGAGGGCCATTTTCACTAAGAGGTTCACTATGGTAAATTTACATAGGAAACACAATTGTAGCGTTTCCCATGTATAATCAGAAAAAAAATTAATTTACGTGATTGCTAAGCAAATGTAAGAAATTTATATTCTTGTATTTGTTAAGATTTAAGTTCTCCAATTATATGAACATTTCCTAAAAATAATTTTATTTTCAACAAGTATTTTTTTTTAATTTTTTTCACTCTTCCTTCCATATTTGTGTACTGCAGTTTCGAAATCTTTCAAATTCTTTTAAATATAAAAAAGTATTTAAGCTTTTTTTAGTCTAAATAAATAATGTTCTCAAGTTTCTTTATTATGTTCATTACGAAGTTTGAAGTTTTGAATTTCATCCATTTTAATGAATTTACAAAGCAAATTCTGTTTCGACAATGAATTCAAGGGAAAAAAATAATTGCAATTTCTTATTTTTTCATTAACATTGCTATATTTTCTAAAAAAAACTTTGTAATAATCCTTGTTATGTAAAGTAAAATTTATTTATTAGGTAAACTAATGGATTTTGTTAATATCAATTTTATCTTCATAACTATTAGAAAGGCATGTTTTTGCTGCATTTTATTTTTGGGCACTATTTTAGAACATACTAATCTTTTCTATCTTTAAGAACACTTTCAAACTAATTGTAGCTCTTCAGATTAGAAAATAACATAGATAGAATAGAAAAAACAAATAAAAATTTAAAAACTACACATTTTGAGGCAATAACAACAATGTAGAGCAAAAGACCATCTTAATACAATTTATTATGACCTATACTTTTTAATTTTTTAAGAATTATTTTAATTAAATTTGATACATGTACTATTAATTACGGTGCGTACCATCGTTTGAAAGCACGAATGCAACTGTACAAGGAATGGTGGCTTATTCGCTAGAGCTAGTACCCTCTTCTCTACCATGGCACATTCTACATCATCATCTTGAATAATAATGTCTTTTTTTAGAATTTTAATTGCATACAATTCATCCGTACCTTTCCTTTCGGCGAGCATCACCTACAAAAACAGGTTTAATCCTCTGAGAAACAAAAGAGAAGTAATATATAGTGATAAACATCTAAAATATACTCTAACAAATCATATTTTTAGGTATCTTTGTTAAAAATACAATATTTCAATTTGATTTCAAATGTAGAACAAAGAATAACATTTGCATATAAGGGTTGCCCAAATGGAAAGAGGACAAGATGAATAAAAAAAATACCTTTATTGGAATTTAAAATAAATCACTTTGAGCGCTATAACACACACAGGTCAGATTGTTCCGACAGTAGGTCTATATATTCGCTGTAGAAAGATTGTGGTTGATTCTCGAGGAAGTCCTGCATCGCTTCCTACACCTCATCATCTGATTAGAAACGTAATGCTCTTAAGTGGGGGGAGTATGGAAGTTTTCAGGGAGATAAATCCGGACTGTACGGTGGATGTTTCAATACTTTTCAACCAAATGTTTCAATGTTTTCGAGGCTTCGTGAGAGACGTTTGGTTCGTTATTGTCACGGAGATCTGGTATCATTTGTCTCCCCCTTAACGAAAACTTTTGCACCAGTTGTTCGAACTAAGCAGATCTCGCCATAGACCGACCCCAATCGCTGATTTCCCGCATTCAGCTCCCCTTCCGCAATCAGAAATTATACTATCACGCATTGTTCCAATATGAACGCATCCATGAATAGCGGGACTTTACTTATAACCTTTTTCCTTTTGTAAGAACAGGTTTCATCATTGCATGTCGTATGCGGTATACACATAATACCTCTCTTTATATCAATGTTTAGTAACGCTGCTAATGCTGTTATCATTTTAACACAATTGCACGTCTACACTTTTCATTTGGACATCCCTTATATAATCTCAATTTTTTTTATCTTTGTTTTAAACTGTAAATTAGGTACATTTTTCCTCAAATTGTGGCGATTTATTTGATTTGATTTTTAATTTGCTTCGCACTGTGAAGCAACACGAGCGCTTACCAGCAATCACCTCGTAATTTCGAACCATGATCAAATGACGAAGACGACACCTTAGCTGGTATCCCCTCTCCTAACATTTTAAAGCTGAAGCGAACTGTTCCAGGAACAGGAAAACAGAAAAAAGACAGCCTTAATGACTGAGTCAATAATAGCTTGATAAAAAACTGAAAATGATGAAACGCAGATCTTGATGACTTACGATATTAATGATAATCATACATTTTTTGTTGTAGATGCATTTTACTGAAAAAAAATTGGGTATGAATTTTAAGAAATTTATCTTGGATATAGGAGTACTGATTCATGTTAGCAGTGTTTGATCTGATAATTAATATATTAATTTCATTAACCCTTTCTAAGACTACGGTAAGTATACATACCGCCAATTGCACTATTTTTTAATGTCCATGGTCAGCCATTTTACCACTTTTTATTTGTGGTACCCTTTGTTAAAAAATATCGAAAATTTAAAAAATTATAAATCTTTACACGCCTTTTTATGAGCCCACCCTCTCGCCATAAAAACAAGATTAAACAGAGAGTGGTCAATACCTGGATATTGTCAATCCTTTATTTTTTGGAAATTATGTAGAAAAGATATAGGCTCTCAAGACCAACTATGTTTTAGTCTTCGGCTAACACACACGCCAATGGGCTCAATTCATGAAGGCATGATAAAGACAAACACGTGTTCTCCAATGAATTCAAAACAAACGTCATACTAATTGTATGTGTTGTTCTATTTGTAAGACTTGAGTAAAATAATTGAGTAAAAATGTTCAAGTGTTATTAAAAAAAAGAACTCCTTCAAAAGATTTTTTTTTAAAAATTTTAAATTTCATTTTGTGCATGTACTTTTAAATAAAATGCATTTTGTCTACCAATGTGCACTATTGTTGCTGAAAAATTTGTAATTTTAAAGAGAAATTTCCTGAAAAAATCAAAAGGTGGCAACAACGAAGCGCATGAACTGGAGCTGGAAACACGATTGCTTCTATCGTTTGACCATGACGTCATATGAGATTTTGAACTGATTGGCGAAAAGCACGTGGTTATCATTATCATGTGACTATGACGCCACATGAATTGAGCCCTAGGAAATAAAAAAATGGTTCCAGACTAAATGAGATTGAATAAAGCAGATAAGTATATTCCAATTTTAGGGAATACAGATAGGTGCTGGCGTTTGTTCTCGACTAAGGCACATTAAAAGAGAATTAAATAAAAATAGGCAAAAATCTACAAAATTGGACTGTCAAAACTATGTTTAATATGTATACGACTGCAATCAACATAATTCTTTAATTGTTTTCAAAATAAAGAACAGAGGTAACTATTATAATGCAGTTAGATTAGTTAGTTCTTCCGATCGTGTTGGGAAAACTGAAGTAGGTTTCAAATTTAATCAATATATATGATGTCTCATAAGTTTTACTTCCGTTATTTTTTTAAATATCATTCAAAGACTTTTTTGTATAAACATTAGTCGATATGTATTTATTAAGGATATTAAATGTCTAATAGAACTTTTCTAATCTTTTTTTAACATTCATTGAAAGTAAAGGGTTTTTTTTAGAGGTATAGAACTTTAAATTGCAATAAAACAACGATGTATTATTCGATTGACATGAATTTTTTTTATTCGAAAGATAATCTTGTGGCATTACATTTTAAATATGATTTCTAGCATATGACTGCCACGGCTGGCTCGGATGTAGTCCAATCTGGACGTCCAATATTCGATGACTTTTTCCAACATGTGTGGCCGTATATCGGCAATAACACGGCGAATGTTGTCTTTCAAATGGTCAAGCGTTTGTGGCTTATCCGCATAGACCAATGACTTTACATATCCCCACAAAAAATAGTCTAGCGGTGCTAAATCACAAGATCTTGGAGGCCAATTCACAGGTCCAAAACGTGAAATTAGGCGGTCACCAAACGTGTCTTTCAATAAATCGATTGTGGCACGAGCTGTGTGACATGTTGCGCCATCTTGTTGGAACCACAGCTCCTGGACATCATGATCGTTCAATTGAGGAATGAAAAAGTTAGTAATCATGGCTCTATACCGATCACCATTGACTGTAACGTTGTGGCCTTCATCGTTTTTGAAGAAGGATTCCATCAGCCCATAAAGCGCACCAAACAGTCAGTTTTTCTGGATGTAACGGTGTTTCGACATACACTTGTGGATTAACTTCACTCCAAATGCGGCAGTTTTGTTTGTTGACGTAGCCATTCAACCAGAAGTGCGCTTCATCGCTAAACAAAATTCGCTTATGAAAATCGACCAATTTGAAAGTAATTTGACCAATTTGCACAATTTGAAAGCGTTGTTCAGGCGTGAGTCTATTCATGATGAATTGTCAAACCAAACTGAGAATAAATCACTTGACAGCTGTTAAATCAGTCGTCATCTTGGAAAGTAATGCCAACTTAAACTTCTATACCTGGAAAAAAAACACTCTGTAGTAGGAAAGCTACATTGCCTTCATATAAAGAAAAATGAAATGTTATAATCTTTCAGATTGAAAGAATTATAAAAATAATTAACATAACAAATGAAATAAGGCTTAATCATTTTGAAAATAATGGATTAATTTACTTTTTTCATCATTTTAAATACATATTTTTATTGAAATTTTTATTTTTTTTTATGTTGAATAAATGTATTGCTCTTTGAATCTGAACAAATAATTTGATCATTTTACAAAAAATAAGTTTACAATTATAAAATAAAAGTGAATTTATTAAATCAACACACATAACAAAATTGTATTCTTCTGTGGTTGTGTTAAATGTTTCTGTTCATCTATCTCACGTCTTTCGTATGTATCCCAGTAATAAACACACGACAACAACAACATAACAAAATTCTTTTAATGTAATAGAATGATAATTTATAGGTTTTTCTGTATTATACTTTTAAAACGGCTGGGTGACGTAGCTGGTTTGTCGCTGGCCTTCAGCACCTAAGATTGCGGGTTCGACCCTGGCCTAAGTCGGTGGATTTTCATGATGCAGAAAATCGACAGCGGCCATATCGTATGATTGTAATGAATAAGATCCCTTGTACAAAATTCCTAAGTGCAATTTTTGCATCGGCAGAGCTTAAGTGCCTCCCTCTGGGGAAGACTCTGGGCTTCAAAATTACTTGCGGTAATTTGTATCGCCTAAATGGGGTGCCGCCCTAAAAAGTGATACCAAGGAAATGTACTAGGTCTGCAAAGGTAGAAATACCAATACGCAGCCACATTACAGAAAAAAAATATTATACCCTTTTAATGAAATATTTGATATTTACATATAATACATCGACTTGTATTGTCAAATCAAAAGATGTCAACAAATGCCGAGATAGTCAGTCAATTATGAAAACTGTTCCTTCACGTGTTCGGACAAAAAAAATAGCTTTGAGTCATTTTTTTAAATTGGTGGCCCCTTTTCATTTGGTGAAATGGATCGACGGTGTAATACGTAAGTATCAATTACGTTTTTTGCCACCCAGCCAGTATGGTGGATATGACCCTCGGCTTGTAACCGAGTGGGTTCTAGTTCGAATCCCGAGTAAGGCATGGTTGTATCTTCTTCGGAAAAAGAAGTCAGTCTTTCGCCTGTAATGGATTCCCGTCTTGATTGGAAAACAGCGCACCGCTTCTGTTATATGCTGGGATCATCATTTGTAATAAATGTCTATATTTTTCTACTTGTATTGTATGTTTCTGTTCTTCCACTCGTATTTCATATGTGTCCTAGGATAAAAACACACAACAACAACCAATTATTTTTATATTTAAGGCTGTCTTCGGTTAATGTTAAAGAATAGGACCAGAATTTGGAAAAAAATTTCAGATATAAAAGAAATGAAACTTTAATATGTGTGTGATATTCTGGCATCCCTATCCTTTATATATATATTATTATATAGAGACAGAGCAGAATTTTTTATTATACTTCCCGTTTTTAACCAAGTTTATTCATTTTTTCTGGTATAAAATGTGTTTTGCGCTTTTACTCCTATACCGTAATGTTAAATGGGCTATGCCTTCACGTATTATAACAAAAAAGAAAGTATTCATGGAATATTTTGGCATTTTTAAAAGCACTATATTGTTACCAGAGGAATGAGTTATAATATTACAAATATTTCCATACGAATTGAGGCATTTTTTCTGTCTGAAAATGTGCTTCGCGTTTAGTTCAAGCTCTCGTACTTTTACCGAAGACAGCCTTAAGATATCATGTGAATCTCAGCAGCAGCAGCATTGGCATGACAGCCCTTTGTAGGCCTAAGCCTTCCGCAGAAGTTTTTTCCATACTGCCTTTCTCCCAGCAATTTATCTCCAATTCTTCACTTTTAAAATGGTTAAGTCAACACCCACACAATCTTTCCATCTCTTTTGGGGTCTTCCCTTTGGTCTCTTCTGGGCTCATTCTTACTATATGCCAGGCCCATCTAATTTTACTTAGTTTTATGGACTTAATAATAACATCACTGTTAAAAAACTTATATATTTAAAAATTATATTGGTACGAATTTTGTGTAAATACTGTAAATAATTTGTATTTGAGTGTTTAATGCATTTATATTACTCAGTGTTATATTTATTTCATGTTAAAATTGTACTATTCACAAGCAGTGCCGCCCCTTACGTTATAATGGCAATTCAATGAGAACTTGACGAAATCTTGGCGGTAGAGCCAGATTGACATCATTTTTGGCGACCATTTTGGCGTCATTGGTGACCATTTTGGCGTCATTGGTGACCATTTTGGCGTCATTGGCGACCATGTTGGCGAGTTCGGAACCCTCTGGAATCTTCTAGAAAGTAGTAGATCTCTCCACTGGTGTCACGTTCAATGACACGAGCGGTTATATTTCTAGAAGTTTCTGTCGCGCATATAAAAAGGATGCACGCCGGTACAGCGAGTAGTCTTGATTAAGCCAGCGAGTAGTGAGGATTGTTTTGACTAGCGATTAGCTCGGCTGTGCTTGTGAATAACCTTTACTTACGTGTATTTTTAAACACTGTTATTGTGTTTGATTGCTGTTGAAGGTGTGAAGACCTTCGGATAATAAACCTGTGAATATTGCTGCTGAATCCTGTATTGAAAGGATTGGATTTTCAATAATAAATTCACGTCACTCTTAAATAACTGTTTATTTTCTTTGTGATTGTTTTGCATAAAATCCTCGAGCCCTCGGATCTACGTAACAATATCTTTTTCTCCAACTGTTATTATCGAGAACAGCACCAAATATGGTTCGCAAGACCTTCTTTTCAAAATTCGCCAAGATCTTTTCTTTTCTTTTCTTTTTCTTTTTTTGACAAGATCCATGCCTCTGAGACATAAGTTAAAACTGATTAAATTAGTATCTTATACAACAGGATTTTTGTCTTTCTTTTTATTAAATGAGACTTCACTAATACTTAAAGCAAAGAAACAGTGATTAGCTGCAATAATTCTTTTTCTGATTTCAGGATTCATGTCAATTTGGTAATTTATTTCTGATCCCAGATAGGTAAAATTTTCTACAGATTCAAATTTTAAGGAATCTATTTCAAGCCAATTAGGGATGGTTTCCAACCTACCACACAATACATATATTTTTTTTCTTTTCCATAATCACTCTTAGGTTCATTTTTCTAGCAAATTTCTCCACTGCCAGAAAGCTCTCACCCAATGCAGCTCTAGATATTGCCATAATGTCCACATAATCGGCATATGCCAAAATATGTATTCATTTACTAAATATAGTACCAGCAGTATTTATGCCAGCATCCCTGATCGCTCTCTCTAGAGCTATGTTAAACAGAAAACATATACGAATATAAATGATATTAAGAGCTCACAGGACTCTTAAATTGCAAATTTTTCAATTTTTTGAAAAACATATATGCTACAACCTCAGTATTTCTTAGCATTTTGGTACCTAAGTTGTGTTGATGCTGTAAAAACTTCCGAAGTTATTGAGAAATAAGTAGTAAAACGAAAACTCTATCTCTCTTATCTTTAACTTCTTTCGCAAAACAAAAAATGTTAACTTCCGCGCAAGATTTTTCAGAAACTATTAATGGTATCAATTTGAAATTTTATACACGTGTTTAAAATAAGGCTCTTCATAACTTATACATCAATTTTTAAATAAATTTAATAGAAATTTTTATTTGAATTTTAATTTTTTTCTTAAAATTTTAAATTTTTCGTGTGTGTTATAATTGTATTTAAAAAATATTTTTTTTCTCTAAATTTCTTAAAAGTTAGTATAACTTCAGAAGTGAACATTTTTATACCAAGCAAAATTAGTTTTGTAAATTTTGATCGATTTTGTACTTCAGAATCCTGCGCGGTGTAAAATACTAATTTTCACATTTTTAAAAAATTGTCCAATTTTTATTTCTTTATAGCTTTTTAAACATCTCAAATTCTCTGAAATTTTGAGAAATGATGTATATATACACTGCTGGACAATTGCTAAGGACGAATCACAAATTGCTATGTAGCATAACATTAAGCGAGACATGAGGCCTAGTAGGATAAAATATAGTTGCCACACTGTTCAGACATTAGAATAAAGAATATTTAGTGTTCTGGAAAGTACAAAAGCTGTGAAACATCTGAAAGAAAAAAATGTCCATTTGATCTGCGTACGGAGAAATGGAACAAGGCATCTAAAAGTCTGCAGGCACCTTAAAGAAAGGTATCAGTACGGGATATGTCCCCGTGGAGTGTGATGCAACATTCCACACGTCGTACCATACTTTGCACAACATTATCCAGCAGCTGTTGAGGCAATTTATCCCATTCCTCTGTGAGTGCACGGATGAGGGTGTTCTTGTTTGTCGGAGGATAGTTTTGACCAGAAACTTGCCTCCCCAAAGCATCCCACACATTTTCAATGGGGTTTAGATCTGGAGAACGCGCTGGCCATACGTGACGTTGAATACCCTCGCTGTCTAGACAATCCTGAACAGCGAGTGTTTGATGACATGTTGCGTTGTCGTCCATAAAAACAAATTTATCACCGACAGCACCAGGGAAAAGACGAACATGAGGAAGTAGAACTTCATCAATGTATTGTTGGCCCGTCATAGTCCCATTCGCAACCACATTTAGGCGCATGTGGCCATTGATCATGATGCCGGCCCACACCATGATACTGCATGTCTGATATCGGTCCTTTTCCTGGATATTTTCTGGGCGATAAGCAGTACCACTCTCGCGCCAGATCAGCTGGCGTCTACAATCCGATGACAGACTGAACCTACTCTCATCTGAGAATAGTACGCATGCCCAGTCCTGTTCAGTCCAATTGTGATGCTCACGACACCATTGCAAACGGGCAGTACGGTGCTGTCTGGTCAATGGGACACACACAACAGGTCTGCGTGCGTATAGTCCTCCTCCCCTCAAACGTCTGGCAACAGTTTTTCGGGAGATCTGCTTTCCTGAGGCAGCAAGAAACTGATTTGCCACCTGCTGAGCTGTGGTGTGCCTGTTCCTTTTTTTGCTGATAGGACGATATATCTGTCTTCTGCAGGCGTCGTACTTCTAACACGACCTCCCCGTGCCGTCTACTACACATTCCAGTAGTTTTAAATGACTTCCACAGCCGTGAAACAACGCTGTGAGCGATGTCGAACTCCCTGGCTACATCTGTTATTTTTCGCCCTTCTTCGATCTTTCCAATAATTCGGCCACGCATAAAATCATCTATGTGGTGTCGGGAAGACATGCCAAAAATTTTAAGTTCGTCTATTAAATCTTTCCTGTAAAACTTTGACTTGAAACAACAACTGTCCACACGCGTCAAAACCTTTAAAGCTCTTATGAACGCTATCACGTGATGAACAGACGTGGAAAAAAAATTTGCATACTCATACTTCTTCTTACTTATATTCCGAATTTATTCTAATTTTCCACATTTTGCTTCCTTTCATTTTGTGGTTGCTATGGATGATAGTGTTATCCGTCCTTAGCAATTGTCCAGCAGTGTATGATTATCATGTGGTAAAAATTTCAGAATACTGTTTCGTTTCATTGCTAAGTTACATTGGTTTGAAGAAGGATGTTTTTTCGAGTGCATGGATCTGTTAAGGGCCCTGTGCGCTCTTAAAGTAATTTATTTCTTTATTATTATATATATAAACATATATACTAATATGCATTTATACTACTAAAACTCAAAAGAAATTTTTTTAATCAGAATATAACACAAACATAGATGCATTTATTGATAATAAAGGGAAATAACAATGTGTTAGAGGTATTAAATATGGAAGTTCAGCAAATATATTGTTAAAGGTTGAGCTTACCTTACCGAAACTACCTTTTCCTAGAACCATAATGAAATGGAAATCTGACGCTCTGATGACATCTTGTTTTCCCATGTTGTGTGGAATGTCTGTAATGGCTGAGATCTTCTCCGATTTCTTGCATGACATGGAAATACGCGTCTGTAATAGGAACAGTATTTCAACAAATCTTTTCAAGAATACGTGAATTAAATTTGATAAGGTATAGAGCAAATAATACGTTACTTTTGGAAAGTTAGTTAAAAAACATACACACAAATCTGTCTTTGGGTATATACTTACGTATTATACCATCGACCAATTTCGTCAAATCAAAATGCGTCTTCAAATACTGGGATGCCAATAGTGGAAGTTGCTCCCACTGATGTTAAAATGCAATAATAATAACGATGACAGCATTTGATGACATTTTTTGAATTAGTGACATCTTTTGATATTTGCCGATTGGTTGATGGTATAATACGAATAAGTACCCGTCTTTGAAATATAATACTAATATCCGGCAATTTTAAATTCGAATTAATGGCATACAAGAGCTACACAAGATATTGAAAAAGTTGTTTTATAATTTAATATTGGATTTTTTTTTCTAGTTTGGTTGACATACTCGCTGTGGTATTTGAGAGAGAGATTTGTTTTCTTAACTTTCATTCTATTCAACAATTTTGAGAGCCGTTTAAAACGAATGTGTGCTTGCGCTTTTTACCCATTAGGAACGGTTGGTGAAAGAATCCAAATCCATAACTCAATACCTAAATCAGTACCTTTGAAATTAGTGACCTTAAGGTATCCAACTACGTTCGGAACCGTGAATTAAAAAAGCACATAAATGGATAATTTTCATGATATTTAGTCGCACTTAGATTAGAATGCATCTATAAAAAAATTTTAAGGACATCTTAACAAAAAAATTATTTAAATGCAATAGTTTGGCAAAAAATTAACTTGGAATAATTTTTTTTCAAAATGTTCTTCTTTTATAAAAAATGCTTCTAAAATAATAATATTTTGCTTATATAAAGTAAAGACTTTTCCAGAGAGTCTGAACTAGGATTTTTGAAATATTCAAATTATTTTCAGTGTTACCACCAATTAAAATAATTATCGACGTTTTATTCTTAAAATTGCTCCCCTCTGTTGTCGTAAAATATGGATAAATGCACTTCTAAGTTATATATTTCAAGAATTCTAGTTGAGCCTCTGTAGAGAGGTCTGAGCTATATACAGACTAAATATTATTATAATAGAAGCATTTTTCTCAAAAGGAAAATATTTTGAAAATGGGACATTTTCTATGTTCATTTTTTGTCAAAATATTGTACTTAAATAATTTTTTTTTATTATAATAATATTCTTAACACAATTTTATATACATTTTCTAATCTAAGTGACACTAAATATCATACATATTATCCATTTATACGCTTTTGCAAAATAACGGTTCAGAATGTAGTCGAATACCTTAAGCGTTGGTAGCCAGCACCAATATATACTGAGGCAATTACGGTAAATTGTAAAGTTTAACATTTTAATTAATGTAAAAGCTATATGTATATATATATATATATATATATATATATATATATACATTTTTCAATTAACGTTAATATATTATTGGTGCTTAATTTGATAATTTATGCAAAACTATACGAATGTATTGTTTACGTAAAGAGAGTAAATATACGAATCATATCATTCCAATATGCTCTACACCAACAATTAATCACTGAAAATTCGTGTCTTCACTCAACATGATTTCAATAGGAAGGAATTATTAGAGACACAAAACACTTCTACCTTCATCTGTGTTTTGAGCTCTGAAATGTCTTTGTCCTCGGGAGGCACTGGAACGTTGTAAAATTCGCCTTCTTCGGCAGTGAGCAATTTGAACCAACCCTCGGCAGGATTCTTCATTATTTCTGATATTCCGAAAGACAGAGATCCCATGAAATCGTTCCGGGACGTTCTGTCCCAGTCCCACACTTCAATTAATAATCTTCTGTCCTTGTCCTCCGGTTTCAAATCACTGAAAAATGCAAGAAAAGTATTGGCGATTATTTATATCCTAATGTCACATGAGATGCCATACGTTTTCATGCCTGAAACATAACGAACATAAGTTGTTGTTGTGTTGTGGCTAGTGCCACCTGTCTGACGTAGTCAGAACGAGGCCCACGAAATTCATCGTGGCATGGGCAAGAGGTACGCCTGTCGTTGGCCTTGAGCACCATACAGGTGACAGTGCGATTTAAGCTCGGAGAAATTCCCCGAAGGGACGATAGATGGCGACACGACCTCTATCTCCACCTCCACAATTTCTGCAAGTGAGCTGAAGGGGAGGGAAATATTCTCCAGTTCCTGCGCTCGTGAATAAGCCCACAAGACTACGGACCCACTGATTTAACGAGCACGTACTCCGTGTGCACTCGGAGGGTATTTGGTGACATCGAGCATCGAACCCAGGCCTTCCGGTCTGGAGTCCGATACTCTAACCACTAGGCTACCCACGAACATAAGTAATGCTTTGAAGTGAATAGGAACTAGAAAAACCAAAAGATTCCGAAGAATTTAAAAGATGCGTTGTATAAAATGCGCACTTCTTATCGTATATCTAATTTCGATTATTTTATTCATGTTCTTAATTTCCCATCTCAAAACAAAATCATTTGTGAGTGTGTCTTTTTCCAAAAATTGTTTAAGTATAATTTTTTTAAAAAAGCGCCAATATAATGAACCTTTAAAACGAAAAAAGAATTAGTACTCACGAATTATAACCATTGACCAATTTCGTCAAATCTAAAGACGTCGCCAAATGCTACAGTATACAACCAATAAAGGAAATCGTTCCTGCGCTTGTTCGAATACAATAATAATAACAATGACAATATTTGACATTCTTTTTAATTGCCGATATCTTTTGATTTGGTGAAATGGATCGACTACATAATACGTAAGTACCAAAAAATTATTTTAAAATAGTGAACTAATTTGATATCGGTACACTACTCGCTTTTGGCTTGATTTTAAAATCGCGCTAAATATATCTTAAGTGATCAAGCTAATATTATCGTAGTGTACTCTCCAACTTCGTCGAATTTTAGAACTAATTGAAGGAAAAATTTGTAGAATATACACCAATATCAAATTAGTTAAATGTTACCTAAATTACTGTTCTTTTTGAAACTTACGAATTGTACCATCGACTAATTCGTCAAATGAAAAGTCGTCTCCAAATTTCATTCATGTGCAAACACAGCAGTCTTGTTCGCACATACATGACTGTTTCGTATTGTGAAATATTTTATTCTATTTAAGTATTTCTTTTTATTTTGAACCATTTTAATTGACTATTTAAATTGTACAATAGTTATATGCAGTGGACCACAAAAGTGTTCGTACACTTGGAATTTTTTATAAAATTTATTGTTTTTGACTAATAAAAATTAATATATCGGAATTGTAATTTTTTATGATATCCGCAACTTGTTCTTAATAGAATGACATAATCGAATTTTTAAAAATAGTACAATTATTATTTTTAAAAATTAATAAACAAAAAACTACTAAAATATTACGCCACAAAAGTCTTCGTACACTTAACGAAAATTACAACATCGCTTTAAATATTGTATTTGTGTTTCTTAATTTAGTACTAAATAGGATATTTTTAATGTCCAAAACAATTTTTAAACGTCTTAGTATAGATTTAATCAGTTTTTTGTAATTTCTGAATCGATTTCCACCATGCTTATGAGATTATTGCTTTTACTTCACGTTTTGTGTTTATTTGTCATGTTTCCTTTTTTTCATCAAAATCTCACCAAATATGTTCTACTGGGCTAAATAAAGTGATTGAGGAGGTGTTTTCATAATTTGGGGACAGTTATAGAGACATCATGGGCGTACATTCAGAGCAGTGCGCTTGGCGTCATTACTCTGTTAAAAAAATTAAGTCGTCTCCAATATTCAAATTTCGGGTAGATAATTTAAGATTTCTCTTTAAAATATTTAAATAGAGCTCATGATTCAGAATACCACCAAAAAATACCAAATCACCTAATTCTGAGGCCAATTTACACCCCCACGCAAGAACATCCCCACCTTTTTGCTGAAGCATGCAGGTGGAGAGGTTCTTTTTTGTTTCACATATATATATAAAAATTCATGAGATTAAATTCCTCACTTTTTAAGTTACAAATTATTATACACCCATCAGAACCAAAATCGTTGAGTTTTCTGTCATCCCAATCAATTTGCTGTCAATGATGAATTTTCTGAAATTTAATCCCAAGAATCTAGTTGGATCTAGTTGAACCATGGAGGTGGAAGTTCTCTTACGCGGGTTGCAAATCAGCTTCAGGATTAAGTAATTTAGTACTTTTTTAATACTGTGAATCATGAGCTCTATTTAAATATTTTAAAGAGAAATTTTAAATAATCCGCCCAAAAGTTGGATATTGACTTCATTTTTTAATAGGATAATGATGTTCTCAATGTAAGGCACTGGTGTCTCTATAACTGACCCCAAATTCTGAAAACACCTCCTCAATCACTTTATTTAGCCCTGAAAAACATTTTTGGTAAGAATTTTATTTAAAAAAAAAGAAAGCATGACATATAAACACATAAAGTGAAGTAAAAACAATAATCTCAAAAGCATAGGGGAAATTCGATGCAGAAATTACAAAAAACTGATTAAATCTATACAAATACGTTTAAAAGTTATTGTGAACACTAAAAAATATCCTATTAAGTACTAAATTAAGAAAGAAATACAATATTTAAAGCTATGTTGAGAGATTTTTGTAAAGTGTACGAAGACTTTTGTGGCGTAATTTTTAGTAGCTTTTTGATTATTAATTTTTAAAAATAATAGTTATACTATTTTTAAAAAATTAATTACGTCATTTCATTAAGAACAAGTTGCGAATATCATAAAAAATTACAATTCCGAAATGTTAATTTTTAGTAGTCGAAAACATTAAATTTTACAGGAAATTGCAAGTGTACGAACACTTCTGTAACCTACTGTATATTTTTAAGCTGAAAGTTCTGCTCCATATTATTGTCGTTTGCTTTAATTCAATATTCCGTGTACCTCTAAATTAGCTTATTACTTAATTTATTTTTAGATATGCAATCGTCTGTCATTAAAGTTATGTTGCCTAAATTGGCATCTTTTGTAATTATTCTAAATATGTTAGTTCAGTCGAAGAAAAGAATTGTAATGCATAATCGATGCTGGTTGACCTTGATATGCATTCAATTTTTATATATTTTCAATACGTCATTGATCTGGAGATCATTTTGATGATGTGAGTGATTATAAAAATAAAAGGCGTCTGTGGAATAATGTTTGATTGCTATTATTCGCAATGTCAGTATTTGATGACATCTTTCGATCCGGCAAAATTGGTCAACGGTATAGTACGTAAGTACCATTGTTTTCTGTTTTTAAATTTCGTTTCAAAAGTATAGTATTCATTGAAATAATTATGATCGAATATACATATGTGAACCAATTACGTTGACAATCTTAAGATTATCTGTTTCCATATCAGGTGCATGATTTACAATAAATAAAGTTTATTTCTATAACATTAAAATGTTTCGTTGTAATATCTTTAAGTATTTAATTTTAATACTGAAACACACATTACTGTTGGAATAAATGTTACATGTATTCTCTAATTAAAAATAAAAAAAGTTCATTTTGTAAGAATTATGTGTGATACTGAAATAAACTGATAGGTTTAACGCACGGAGAAGAAAACTTTTAAGAAATAAGGAACAGGAAATGACGAGAAAGCCATTGTCTTATGAATTATCATCTTATATTCACTTACGTTTATTCAGAATAATGAGTTACTTCCTTGAGCAATTAATAAATGTTGTTTTCTAAGATGTGTTTTTAAAAACTTAATTGAATATTTGATTGAATCTTGTATGCTTATAAAGAGACAAACAGAAATAATAATGATTCAAGCAAAGAGAAATCTAAGAGACACAGTGTGTGTGTTTTAATCGCTTAAGAAGATTTTTTTTTCATTTTTAGTCATTTTTAAATTACAATTTTAAGGTCCATCAAAGCTAAATGTTTGTTGGGTGTCATTCATAATAATTAAGCAGCAAAAAACAATATCTTTTTAACGTCATAAATCAACACATTTTGTTTAATAGAATCATAAAAATTATATTGAAATAAAGTTAGAATTATATGAGAAAGCAAATTACTTTTGCCAATAACGTAGCTCTTAGGAGTAATACAATACTTATATTGGCAACGGATTTTTATTTTGGACCTTTTTCAAGTGACGAGGACTATACCTGAGCGAACACCTCACTCTCCAAACTTCTACACAACGTCAGTAAATAACTTTCAGCCTCGACAGATTTAACGTTTCTCAAATTTTTATACAGGTTTTTTGTAGTATTAAAATTGGAACCACGTCTCGACTGGCCATGAAAATAGTGATCATGACCACTCGCTACTAAGGGCCAGTGATAGATCACCGATTTGATGCATAAGTAATGTAAAGACAAAAAACTCTGCGAGTTCATAACTAATTTTGCTGCTTACCCTTAAGTATAATGCAATAAAGTAAAATATAAATGAAACTTGGGTAATAATTATTTTATAAAATTAAAATTCTTCTAGGGAAACGGTTTCTTATTGCTCTTTTTCTGTTTCCGCGCATTCAGTACAGACTCAAGGCATTTCTGTTAAAAAAACATTGTGTGGATTGATAAAGTAAAGGTTGCTACGTGGGGGGAAGGAGCGTCGACGTGATAAAGAAGTGAATAGAGTTAAATGACGAAGTACTATTTCCTCTAGATATCATTGTGAATACTATATATGTTTTTGTGATAACTTTATTTTAAATTATATTTATTTACTTAAAGAATAAATTTGTTTTTGCTATTCCTCTTGAAATTTAAATACGTCAGATGAATTGAAGGAAGGGTTTTGTTTTTTATGATTTCTGTATGAAAATTTGGACAATCGACTGATTGCTCATTATCGTCGCCCTATGAATTTATTGATTGATTGAATATTAACGTCGCACTGTTCAGCTACACGAGGGCTTTTGGCGCCAGACCACGTAATTTTGAACCATGCTCAAGTGACGTGGACGACACCTGAGCTGGCACCCCCACTCCTAACTACCACACCACACCAACGGGAGGACGCTTCAGCTCTCGACAGATTTAACGTGCATCGCTGCCCTACATTGTGGGTTTTTAGTGGTACTGGGCTCGAACTCATGACTAGGCAAGCCACGATCCGATACCTATACCACTCGACTACCGCGGCCACATCACCCTATGAAACAGCACGAATTATAAGTACGACAGTTGCCTAAATTAGAAGTAATATATGATCAATCGTTTTTAAGAATTTATTCCAAAACATAGTTGGATTGGCGATTTATAACTCTCTTTCAGTTTTAATTGAAATTTTACTAATGGAACAAATGGAGGCTAAACTGTCTTAGATACGTCCTTCCTCTTTAATTTGAAATCCTTCTCGGGAACCTTTCTAAGAATACTAGATGGGGAAAAAAATGCTCACAAAGATAATGTTTCTCCCCAAACGGGATTCAGGTTAGCTTTGATTGTCTTCGTCTTCCTCTTGACCGATTCTCCTGTGTCCGGCACCAACTTCATTTTGACGTAAGGATCGGACAGACCATTGGGATCCATAGGAATTAGGTTCCTTGCTTGCCGCACTGAAAATAAAAAAAGCAACTGTAATTGGATATCGAATCAAGGGATATTGAAACTGTTCTAGAAGTTCGTTAAGTGAATACTAATTCAAATGATACGGAAAGTATTTACACACAAAAATAAGAGAACTCAAAATTTTCCTTACTACTTGTAAAATTGATTTTCCAGACAATCTAAATATTTTGAGCTATTTTTTTCTTTCCTTTTTTTTCAGTGCAATTTTAAAAAAAATGCCGAAACTACCATTTCTTCAAAGCTTAACCTCCACTTTTATTATTGTTTAAATAGAATGTTTCCAGACAAAATAACAGTAATTCTGTATAACAATATGATATTGTAAACACGTTTGACAATAAATACAATGACATCTGCATAATATCGATCTTTATAATATTGCTTTGTATAAGGTATTCTGGTACTTCATATTATACCTTCGAATATCAAAAATCGTCGCCACATCCCGCGATATACAGCAAATAGTGCTAAACTGTTCCCTTGTAAGTTCGAACACGATGATAGTAACAATGACAGCTTTTGGTGACATTTTTGAATTGGTGATGTTTATTCGTATAGTTAGTTGGTCGATGGTATAATACATAAGCACCAATATCCTTTCACAGTATATGATCTGTAATTATATTGTACATTTATTTATGGGATCGTAGAAGATTCTACCTTCGCAAACAAGTTTGTTGTTGATAGCAGACACTTTGAGCTCTATTCTTCCTCTTCTTTCTGTGTGATCACATCCGCACAAATTTGGAACGCTTTCTTGACATCGTTTATGGACATTCATGTCACATGCTAAAAATATATTTATAAAAATTCATTAATCAAAAAGTATTAGCTCTGATTTTGTTTATTTTAGTCAATAAAAACTATGATGAATATTATTTGGTCTAGCAATGAAGCTCATTATTGAATCGCTCTCATAAGTGCTATTTTACCGTTTATTTGGTTGTTGATTAATTCCCTTAAATCCGTTATAAGCTTTAATTTTTTTACTTTATCGGTCATTAATGCATGCTATTATTAACCTCTTATAAAAGCATAACTTATATCTAAAAATTAAAATTATGAAGTATCGTAACTTGAAAGATTGCTTACAAACCTTTCATTGTTAAATACTTTTATAGTTTAATCGTAATTTGAACATTCTAATTCTATAAATTGGAAGTTTTCTTAAAATATTTTTACAAGTTAATTTAAAATGATTATCTTAAATTAATCATTTATTAATAACATCAATTAGAATTAATCAATTGTTTTAAGGCCTAATAAATATCTTTTATATTCAGTACAATACATCTAACTTTCATTTCTGTCTCGTATTATTTTAAGTTTTCTTTTTGATTGATTAGTAACCGATCAATTAAAAAGCTTTTCCAGTTTTTTTTATCTTATTATAAAAGATAAAAAAAGTGAACTCACTATACAGTCTTTAGTTGTAACAAGATTTACAGCAAATTTTACACTTACATTCAACACTTTTTTATCATATTTTACTATAATTTACCAGAAGAAGCAATTAATCAATGGTTTTTCTTGAATTTATTTTCTTCTTTCATAAAAGTAATTACTTGAACAGAGAAAATCCTTTAATTAAACTATTGATGGATGTTTCTCTGTGAGTATAAAAACTGAAATAATAAGCAAATGACGTTTATTTAAAGCTACGTACGATTTTTAAATGTTAAAAATTAATGTAAACTATAAAACTTTCAACTCAATTTTTTTTCAAGTAATTATCATTTACAAGAGAAAAACACTACAGAGATTCAATGTAAATGAAATAACAAACTTTTATCAACTAAAACAATTCCTCTTTTAAACTTTTCGGTAGTTTTCATTAATAAACGAATTGAATTATAAAATTCAAGAATTATATTATGTACCATATATATATATATATATATATATATATATATATATATATATATATATATATATATATATATATATATATATATATATATATATATATATATATTCAAAATGGCAATCCTTTTTCTGAAAGTGAACATATTATGTAAGAGAATTTCAAAAAAGTAGAGATATTTTCTTTAATTTTCGAGTTATTTCATTCTGCTCAAATAAAAAATACCGCAATAAATATTATAACAATAATTAATTCAATATATCATAAATGCAAACATTCCTTTTAATTCTATCAGATATAAAAGTATTTTGCTAGTATTACTTTGGAGAGAAACGCTAACAAGCCCACAAAAATTTTTTTAAAAAAACTTGAGGAAGATTTTTTTAAAGGAACTTCAATCAAATCTGTTTAATCCTTCTTTTTAGTTTTAATTGAAATGATTATGACTTTAAAGATTATTGGTAATCTGACTCACTTGTTTTTTTATTATTATTATTCTTTCTTACCTGTTTTGATTGCTTTTAAAAAACTGCGGATATATTTTTTTTTTTTTCTTTTTTGCTTAGAGTATTTTAATTTTAACACGGGTAAAAACTAGCAAAGCATTTCAACAATAAAATATTGGATTTATTGGATCTCCAACAATAAACATGTAGGACACAATTAAAAGTATTTTTTCATGAAAACACTCTAAACCAATTTTTAAATTTAATTTTTCGGTTTCAAAACAATTTTTTTTAAAACTGGTAAAATAGTTATCGTGATTCGTTAAGAAATCTATTAAATCATGTTATTACTACTTTATAATATTACATATAGATAAGCACCTCTTAGCATAAGAAAAATGTTACAATTGCTCTCCAATGTATCTTTAATCAAATAATTCATTAGTCATATTTAAGGGATTTATCAACTTACCCTTGCATTTGTATCCCTGATGAATAATCCCATAGAGAAGAGATCCACAGTGATCACAAAACGTTGGGCCGGTATATGTATGCACCATAAATTGATGTTTCGTCCGAGCATCCTGAAAATATTAGACATATATACTGGAATTTTGGTTTGCACAGAGTGTTTTTTGGTTTATAATTTTTCTCTCAAGGTTTTAATTCTTTTTTTCTTTTTGAGATTTGCTAGTTGACTTTTTTGGGTTACTATAGAAACCGATTCCATGGGATTTTGTTTATAACTGTCAGTTTACAGTAAATTTCAACATAGAATGCAAAAACAAATATTATTGACATATTTTTCTTTCATATTTTCATAAATGCATGAAAGAGGGTGAGGCTCACTAAGTTGATAGTTGATATGGAATGTTCTTGGCATGTATTGTTTAAAAGAACGCACGTGGCAGAATTGGCTTTAAAAATTTTTGTTCTAGAGATTTTACACTTACAGCTTTCTGGTCGACTTTCTGAAGTTCCTTATGACCAAATGAAAGTTATAATTGAATCGAATCGTGAAACAGCTGTTCGAGAGATTGTAAAAAGATTAAATGCATCACACAACAGAAGAAAATTTACTATCTTGGATTCGTCAAGAAGTTCGATATTTGAATTTCGCAAAATTTGATAGAAATTCACTTAATACTGCGAGCCAATATTTTCAAAAAGTATTTCAAACGTAATGCAACCGACTTTTTTTTAAAAAAAGAATTATTATTGGTGATGAAAAATAGATCGTTTACAACCAGATTAATAAAAAAATTCATCCTTAACATATATCTTTAGCAACACTTACGAAATTATTGACGCTTGGCTGGGAATGATGTTGTATCTCCCATAGAGCCCCAACTTAACATCATCGGATTATTATTTATTTCAAAGGTGGCAAAACTTTTAAAATAGAGAAAAATTTCAAAAAAACAATTATCTCAAATCGCACTTGGTTGAGTATTTTGCTGGGGTAAGGATAAGAAGTTCTATGATCGTGAACTCATGAAGTTACCAGAAAGGTGGCTAATGGTCAACGAACAAAACTGAAGGTATTTGATTTATAAAGCTCATTATTTTTATGTACAAAAAATTGAATATTCATTTATACTAAAAATATTTCTTGTCAATTCAATATATGAAGAGATAGAGAATATATTACTGTATAAAATAAAACATAAAAGAAAAGCAATTGTAAGAAAAATTATCAATCAAAGCAAATTTCAAAAATTAGATTGCTAAATTATTAGAAGTTTAAAAAATTAAAAATTCAACAAATGCAACAGAGGATTTTGAACAGAAATACGGGACTAAACTATTTTATGCCACCAAACTCTCCCCCCTCCCCCACCAACAAATCTCCAGGTCAAAAATAAAATAGAAACTTCCTAAATATTCATAACAACTCGAAAAAGTAAAAATAAAGAAGGCAAAATATTTTGGGGTGCTGTGAAAGGTTTTACAGTTTGATGAAGATTTTGTACTGATGAAGTTAGGGAATTAAGAATGTATGAATATTTTTGACATTATTGCCATGAATACCTAATTTTTTATTAGAGATGAATATTAGTTTCCTTGCTATTGAATCTAGTTATTTCTCAGAAAAATTATAATTAATGTTCCCGGAGCATTTTGCTATAAAAGTAATTGCTTATTATTGCATAGTTTCTAAAAATTTCATCAACTTACACTTTGATGAAATCCTTCGGCAAGTATTGCTTCGGCTAAATGTTTGTCTTTCTTTTGGATACTTTCTGGTAACTTTAATGATATATTAAAAGCTAAATTTGAAATATGTTCTGCGTTATTACTAACTTATTCAGCTACAGGCATCGTTTCTTCATTAGAATATTTATTCTTTAGTAACAATCTTTACTTGTGTGTAAACACTTATTTTCATATTAAAATTCTTTTAAAAAATTATGAAAGTATTAGTAATTTATAAATTTTAGGCATAAAAAGCATATTTTATATTATCTTAATTTAAACGAAATATATTGCTATTTATTTTTAACAAAACTCTGAATTATTATTTTATAAATGATAGACATATTAAAATAAACTGAAGTTAAAAAGTTCCCCTGACCTAAATAGTCTGAATACCACGTCGAAAAATAACATAGAATATCCAAAAGAAATATTCAACTGGAATCAATATATTACATTTTCATTCTCATGCTATAATTTAAACTTTTAAAAAGATGACATCTTGTATTTTATAATAATTTTAATTGGTTGTGTTCACAGTCTCCTTATTTTATTTATTCAAAATAAGTATTTCATTAATATAATTAAAACACTAAAAGATAAAATATATTGCTATGGCTGAATTTTTTTTCGATAAAAAAAACAAACTAGAAGCACTCAAAATTCCTTAGTATTGGAAATTTTACAGCCAAGCGATTAAAACTACAGATACAATAAAAAGTTCTTCCTAAAATAACCTTAATTAGATAATATGGCTTGTGCCTAGTGTATTTCCGTGGTCAATTTCATATATTAATTTAAATTTTTAAAAAAGAGTAAAAAATTCATTTCACTAAAGGAAAATATTTATCCTTTTCTAAGGTATCCCATGCGCCTTTGGATAAATTATAAAAAAAATATATTTAAAAAAGTTAACATCAAGGAAACCCAATCTCTTCTAGTTTTATAAAAGGATTGCAAATGTTTCTAGAACTATATAAATATTTTCAAATTAAATTTTAGGTATTTTTAACCTAACAAAATGTGTTTGTTTATTTTATTTTGTTGAACTGGCTATGTTTGAAAGTTACAGCTTTGAAATGAACTAATATTTATCAAGTTGATCATAACATTTCAAAAATAAGAAAAAATATTTTAGGTACTATGCATGTGTGTGCATTTAAAAACTGAAAAGTGTTGTTATTAACTACATTAATAATGGAAACGTTCTTAATCAAGTTGCTCCTTAAAACTCATTTGAAAGAATTAGTTAGAGAAGATGAGCTAAACTTTTGATAAAAAGGAGTACGTATGTAGCAATAATTAAATAAATTAAAAAGGTAAAAACAAAAGGAAAAATACTTGAGAAAATGTCATTTATTTGTAGAAAAATTTTCTTAAAATCAATCTATATATAGCTTACTTTTTTATTTAATAGTATTTATTTATTGAGCATTTATATTTAGGTCATTCATTGATAGCATAAAAAATTTTGTCCTTATTTATTATTCTTTATCTTTATGTAGCAATTTATTTCAATATTTAAAATACCATTCCAGAAGCACATTGGTTATAATTATGTTAAAAAATAAACTACATATTTATTTTAACAGAAAAATTGTCATCTGTCTTCAATAATAATTATGTTAACTAAATTTAGTATACGTTCATCTTTCTTGGCTTCTACATTTTTAGATAAGTAACAATCCATATTTGTATATAAACATATTTAAGAAGTACAGACAGTAGAACAACTTTAAAAACCATAATTTGCTTACTTTTTCTTCGATTTTTTTATACCTTTCCTCTCTCTTGGTCGTCAGACCACATAAAACAAAACAAATAAAGTGAACGAATTAAAAATAGCGTTACGTAATAAATCCTATTATCTTCCATCAGAAATGTTATTTCGAGCTAAGCATGCAGAATTCAAGGTTTACGAATGCAATACGATCAAACTCTTTTTTTTAGGTTCGAATAATCGATTTCAAACCCAGTGAAATGTTCCGTGCACGTTTAATAACGATGCAAAATATGCATGTGACAGCACTATGATATTCGTTCTCGCTGGACCCATTAGTGTCAAGGTCGGTCGAAGATAATGAAAAATGACCAACGCGTTCTCTATCGCCAGCCACGTCGAACATGCAAGGCAAAGCATCCATGAAAGTGGTTAGAAGGGAAGGTATTCCAATAAGCTCAGTCCTATATAACCAACTTATACAGACTAAAGTTACATATTTAAAACATTTTCTTTTTCAGACTAATTTGTGGAGTGTGGCTTATTTATTAGAACTATGATAGTTGTTGCTATCCATTTGTAAAAGAACCAATTAGTAATTCGTATACTAAATGTATTAGATTTTGTTTATGCTTGATAAAGTTGTCTGTTTGATTTAGAGGGAAGTAGAAAGTGTTCTCTTAAACTGATATTTGAGTCTTTTAGTATGATGGAAAATTGTACTTCATTTGGTGTTTAAGAGTACATACATGAATTTTTCAAGCTAAATTGAATTATATATGCGTAAATAATATGAACCAAATATATACTTGAGGTTGTTATTTATTTGATGTAAGATTAGAAAGTGGTCTCATAAATTATGTTAGATAGTCTAAGTGTAATGAAAAGAACTAGTTTAATTATTTTAATGTATTTAAAAGTATACTTGTAAAGTTTTAGCATCAGTTTGAATTACGAATTGTTAGAATTCATATTATATCAATAATATTTTATTAACTTTGGACAAAAAAAAGGTGGTTGGTTATTTTAAAAACTGTCATGAAAATGTTACTTAAAAGATATTTGTCTCACTTTTTTTTTCTCTTTTGTTATTCGTTCTGGTTTATAAAGGATAAAGTTTATTTAAAATTGTAATATCATATTTAGTTGGCTTTAGAATATAATTAATGCTTTAAGAAATCAATAAATTACGAGCTTTATACAAAGATTTTAAAGTAACTAAATTTTGCCATTTTGTGAATTCACTGAGCCAACTTACCATTAAAATTCAGGATTTTTTAATTCAAGCCTTACTTAATGTATTATTTGATAAAATATTTTTTATGTTTATTGATAAAGCAAAACTTTTTTATTTGCTATTAAAATTTATAGAATTTGAATTTTTCTTTTATAACGATGTGTGTACAGTCTTTTTAAAAACATAAATAATCTTTAATTGTGCACAGTATTCAAGGAAACATCAATTTTGTATTCTAAGCAATAGAAAATCCTTGATAGTTCTTTATTTTAAAATTAATTTTTCAGACACATTTCTGACATTGACTAGAAAATAATAACTAGGTAATAAGAATAATTTACAAATAATTTAATTATACACATTAATTTAACTATATATCATTGAAAGTAACATATAGGAGATTATCCAATTAATATTAAATCCTGGGTGTTATTTTAAAAAAAGATTTTTTAAAATGTTTCAACTTACGTCTGAATCGACGCCTTTATCCACTCCCGGGCACTTAAATGTAACGAATTCATGACACCTTTTGTGTACCACAAAACTACAAACTGAAAAGGAAAATCCAAATTATTTAACATTTTGAATATATTTTTATGAAAATAATATTTTCTGCAATGCATTATTTTTTTAAGCCTTGTAAAATTAGTATCGTTTTTTTATCTTTGTTATTTGAAATAAATAGTTATAAAATTATAAAAATCAGTAAAATATTATTGACATATATCATAGTTTTCCATCGTTGTATAAATAATTCTAATTTTTTTTCTTCATTTAGTTTCTTATTGTTTTTAACTATTTTCCTGCAAGCATTATGTATTTTATGTTAACATTTCTCTCTTTAGGCAGGTCATTTATATATTTTTTTTTCTTTTTCCATTCTATATGTTAGAAATTTAACAAATAAAAAATATTTTTCTTCTGGCTATATTTTTGCTTGAAATAACTCAGGTGGAATAGAATGAATACTCTGGAAATATATATACAATGAATAAGCATGTAGGGTTTAGTTATGATAAATATTAATTATTAAAAATGTGTAATAATAACCTTCAAATATTTATTGCAAAAATATTCTGTGCAATAAGTATTGAAGATTATCCTGTATCATAAAATTTGAGTCGGTTTGATGTTTTTACAAAACTGCAAAATCATCACAAAATTTACTTTTTGATAGAATCTTTTTGAAATATTTTGAAAAAACAATAAGGATTGGAATCAGAATTAAAAATAGAATTAATTATTCAGCTGCGTAATGAGCAACGCTCATTTTTAAAAATAATTGAAAGGTTAATTTTTTGTTACTTCACTTTTTTTAATCATAACGTAAATAATCCATTGTTGAATTTTTTTTCGGAAAAAACATAGGATTTGTCCAAATTTTCTTAAAACATTGCTGTAAGACAATATGTATATTTTTATAATAATAATGCAAAATATCGCAAAAAGTATAGTTTATATTTTGTATTAAATTAATCTTAACACCTATAAGAACTGCATATCAAGACATGTATATATATCATTGCTTCAAAGCTTGACTGCATTCAACACAATTGCATATACACATCATTCTAGCTCACAATGAAATAAATTCTTATCATCTTTTGGGGATACAACAAATAGCAAACAAGACATTCATCATTCAAAATATTCCTCATTCGAGGAAACACAAATACAGAAATATCGATGATAAAAGCATTTTTCACATCAACATTCTAAATAAAAATACATCGAACGAAGCAAATTAAATTAATACCCATAATACACAACACCAGAACATATATGTAGAAAAAAAATCAACACAATTAAACACATTTATCGCACATGCATATACGCATGAATACATGATAGCGTACTTAACACGCATTTGCATGCATGCTATAGAGAGGTGACACATAAATATTTATATATATATATATATATATATATATATATAAACATAATATTCATACACAAGCATTCACACGTATATACATACAGGCATACTTAAAAGTAATACTCCATGCGTGACATCGATAAGACAGAAGCTGATCAGGGCAACAATAAAATATAACGTTCTCTATTAAAAACACTTTTTCGATGAATCTCTCCTAGAGAACACATTCTGACACGATCCATACCTCTATAAATACTTACCATTTGATGCCAAATTACATAGATCTTCTAGTTATTGCTGTGGATGTGAATAATTCCGCTGCATACTGAAAACAAAAATTATTTTAGGCAGCTCACACCACAATATTACAGCAATTCCCAAACTGTTAAAATTAAGAATAGCTCAAGCTTGAAAATATTTCCATTTAGCATATGTAATCAAGAGTTAAAATCTTAAAACCAATAGTGAGTAAATATTTCTAAATGCATTAGATGTTTTATATTCATTAAAAATATAATAACACATATTTTGTAGTGATGTTATTCATTTAATAAATAAATTGCAGTTGTGAACACCCTCTTTACTGTTTACAGCACATTTTTCAAACTTTATCATAAATTACCTTGATATGATTCTTGTATCGTTTTCAAATACTAAAAATATAGCGTAGGAAATACAATTCATATATATTAAAATTTATTCATTTTTGCAATGAGATACAAGAAATTAACTGATCCCAAATCTCTATACTTAATATACTATCTACCAATAAGTATTTGGACTCCTGTAATTAATTCCCTGTTTGTCCAACAGTTACTCGCATTCAATAGTTAGTAGAACCTCCACTAGAAGCAATTACAGCCGAAACCCTCCTGAGTATGCTTTCTACGAGTCCTTGTATGACAGCAGTGGATTTTTTTCCTTTCAATTTGGAGAAGACAGGTAAGTAAGTAAGTTCCTTCATTGGCTTAGGATGGTTGTCCCTTCCCTTAGTTTAACTCGTCTCAGAGTTTTCTATTGGGTTCAGGTCTGGTCTTTGGGCAGACCAGTCTATTCTATTAACCCCACTATCACAATGGCAATCTTTAACTATCGTAGAGGCAGGACCTCGTAACATAATAGCTGGCATTGTCCTCCTGGAAAAAACATGGGACCAACCCGTAAAACTGCCACAACACAGGAAGCACTCTGTCACCCAAAATTGGGCAGTAGGCACCGATGTTGAGCTTATCCTGAATTGAGACCAAAGGTCCCAGACCAAACCAGGGAAAACATCCCCAGACTATAATTCTGTCTCCGTCTACCTGACTGAGGACAAAATGCATTCAGGTAGGCAGCGTTCTCCAAGCAAACGCCAGACCTAGAGTCTTTTATCCGAATGCAAGAGGGGGACTTTGATTCATTTCTCCAGAGAACTAGTTTCCATTAATCTACGGTTCACTACCACCTTAACCGAAAAAAGTGGTCAGAATCGGTGATCACAGGTTTATGGGCAGCAGCATGATCATGAAATCCAAGAAGTCGAGCTTTCTTACGAATTGTATTCATCTAAACAACACATACGGATGCATGTTGAAACTCTTGGCGTATGTGCGTCTTTGGTTGGGGGTGGTTCTTCTTAATTACTGTAGACTGCAATTGTCGGTCTCTATCTTTGAGATTTAAAGGTCTGCCGACTTTGAACATTTTCCAACAATTACTGCTCTCTTTCTACTCCTGAATAACACATGTTACAATCTATTGGGGATAATACAGCTTGCTAAATATGTCACTTAAGGATCGGTTTTTTCTGTAGTACCAGATGAATTTCCTTTTTTTGAAATCAAATAAATGTGTACTTCGTGGCATCTTGCATGCGAATGATTCCAATGCTGTTGCCGACAATATATTTAACGGTGGAGAACATGAGTATATCAGGACAGCAGATATCAGCATCTGTATAGGTGTTCAAATACTCGTACTTATTGGTAGATAGTGTATTTGAAGAAAAAGGAATAATTGTGTTTGCATTATGTCCATGAAATATCTACTTATCCATTAATATGAAGATATAATTAATATCTACCTTAAAACCGTATGATTTATACTTCCTTTCAACAAAGACTAAAATATTTCAATTTTCTCTTAAAGGTGAACTCAATTTGGGAGCTATTGTATAATTATATTATTTACTGTAAGCTCTCTAATTTACTGTTAGCTCTCTGTTTGCAATCAGTTCGAATTATTGTTAATAAAACGAGGATTACCACTTATCAAATTCGCTTTATTTTAAGAATGCAGTTACAATATACAGTAGTAGAAAGATCCTAATTGAAAATTTAATTTTGTAATTTACAGTAATTTGTTATTTTTAACATTTTTTCTTTTTCGCAGTTATTTAATTATAAGGTATATTTTAGTAATTAGGTTTAATTCTTCACTAATTATTCTTTAGAAAATTCGATGCGATATTAACTATTTTTTTAAATTCTGGTAAAACTATTTTAATTATATTTTAAAAATAATTACTATGTACTATCAAAATTAGTGGTAAAAAATTATTGAAAAAAAGAAATAATACCTTGTATGTTGTCATAAAAAAAATGAAAAATATTTGTATCCCAACTTATGCTCGGATAATTTAAGGGGAAAAAAGGATTTTCATGAATTATAAAAATAGATTAATAAATAATTCAATATAATCTTACAACTGTTATAAAACTATGAAAATACAACTTTTCAAAGAATAACATAATTCAATTTTATAAGTTAATATTTATGTACAAAAATGAGAAGTTAATTGCTAACGGAAAGCCCATTATCAGAGGATTTAATGACTCTAATAGAGAATTTTGGATATTTTTAATTATTTGTATCTTAGCCGAAATGGTTTGAGTTACAGAGCTCTATGGCAGTCATTGAGTCAAGATTGTTGATTGTAATGTATTTTAAATTATGCAAATGTATATGTTTGTTGAATTAACATGCGTTTAATTAAAATTAAATAATACAACTGTTAAAGGAAGATCATAAAAAATTGTAGGAGTAAATGTATCTAAAGTTCTTAGTCGAACAATTTTCTTTTTATTTCATTCATTCTTCATTTTTTCCATGTGAAAGAATCGATAGTTAAAACATTTTATGATGAGACCTAATAAATCAATAATATTACTATGAAATGGGCTTCTTTCAAGAATTGCAATTTTGCTTAAACTTCCGTCTGAATAAATAAATTTAATAACACAACAATCCATTAAATAACTTTTTTTAAAAAAGCATGTGAATACCACAAACATACAATAAAAATACAAAGCAACAAAAGATTTAATTATCTGTACTACAAGATAAAGAAAAATTAAGAAATGGAACAATAAATGTATGTGTGCATACTTCTTTAGTGTTTCAAAAGATAAATAATCCCATTCAATTTCAAAGAATTGAAAATGAAAATCGATGTTAAATCACGATCAAATTATTTGCTTTACTAAGCAAGTAAATTAAGTTAAATTCAATTTAAATACAGAATGGAAAACATTACGTTTTAAACTTGAAATCACACATTCAAGCATTTCTCCGTGAAATTTGCATGATGCAGTGGTAGAATTCATTCACATTTTTTTAAAAAATTAAATAAAATAACAGAATAAAGTTAGTACATGCTTCATATTCAATAGAGATAAAAACACACCCACATTTTTCCCTCCGAAGGAGTTATCTTCAAAACAATTATCTCAGAGCCGAATTAAGACTATAAAGACTTGTAACATTCTTTTTTATTGAATTATTAACATTTATTTTTAAAATATATAATAGTAGTAGTATTAAAATTCGTTTATCAATTTCATATTCTTTTTGTTTGCAACCTTTTATTAGAAAAACATCATTTATTTATTTTAAAGCAAATATTGTTGATTACTTTATGTTGAGTAATCAGTTATATTTCAGACAGTATTTATTTAGTAATTTACTGAAAAACTTAAACTTTAAAAATTCATTTCTACCCAAATTATTCAAAAACAAATAGTTTTCTGTCACAGAAGCATATCTTTTAATCAGTTTATTTTTGATTTTAATTTAAACAAAAAAAGGAAGCAAAGCAGGATTTTGATTCTCAAATTGTAAAAGAAGTATTGGTGAAAATTTCGTACTAACACTACTATATAAATTTGTTTGACAAAATAACAATATTAAAAATGTGTGGAATTTACCATGGATATTATAAATTAAAGCGATGAAATTTATAGAAAATAATAATATTTTGGGAAATGCTTCTGTAAAGATTTTAAAATTCTACTAAGATGTAACTTAAATCAAAATACTTTTTACATACCTCAGTTCATTTTAAAACATTTTGAAGAAATTTTTTGGAAATATTTAGAATTTTAGATATTTAAAAAAAATTAAGTATTTAATAAAGGGGTTTTTTTTCTGATCTTATATACAAAACTGGACAAACTTTAAATAATGACTTATATCTGCTAGATATAAATGAGAATATAAAAGAATAGTTTCAAAGAAACCTGGGATTTTTTATTGGTATTGGTAACTTATTCAAGAATGACTCGAATTATCTCTTTTAAAATAACATGCTTTGAATTAATTTTGAAAAATTCTTCGCTCCCTCTTTTTGATTGTTGTTACTTCTTTTATTCTTTCGATTCTTTCTTCTATTTTTTATTTCTATTTATTCGATTCTTTTTTAACCTAAAACTGATATTAAGAACGGTTTGATTTCAAATTTGTGTATCAAATATTGGTTCATGTTAATTTAGCCACATAAATAGGCTAAATTCTCATATTTAAATTGAAAAAAACGTTCACAAGTTTGACTTTTATAAAAAAAATGTTCTTAATATTGATGAGCTTGAGAGTTAACTGTTAATCTATAATTCTATAAAGCAATTCAATTAGCTTTGTTTTGGAACTTATATACAAATTGAAAAATTAAGAGCTAAACATGTATGGAGCATTTCTCAAGATGAAGTAAATTATTGTTTAAAAAAGCATGGCGATATTTCGTAAAAACAATTGTAATTACAAATTTATTTTTCTTTAGGCTAATAGTACAAAAGTATCTAAATTTTCGAAACACAAAAATTTTTAATTTATTATTGTATTACATTTTTCTCAGCAATAACTAAATATGATCATTGGTTAGATATTATATTAATTTCACCATTTCTCATCTAGAATGTTAATTATAATGCTTACATAGAATTGTATTCATTAAATTTTTTAACACATTATCGTTATTTTATTGCGACTTTACATTTTTTTTTCTGTACCATTCAACATAAATTTACCTTTTCTCACTCTAAGCGGATATTTATTTATTTCAGTGAAATAACAATTCTTTGGACAGAATCTCCAGACAGATTTTTTTAATTTAAAAGGGTCATATGATGGAGAATACTACTGGCTCCTAAATAAAACAGCAAAATTTTAATATAAATTTCATAGCATTTCTGGATTTTCATGATTGGAAGCCTCGGATGAGACTAACCTTTCATATCATACGAATCAATCATAGTTCAAGAAAATAATAAAGAGAACCTCAATGAAAGAGTCATAAAAAAGAATTGAAATGTTGGAGAAAACTTCCATTTTATCGATTATATTTTCTAGCTATATGTATTAATTTATGAAAATTTACTTCACTCATAAATTTTCAGCTTATTGAGATCTATTGACTTAATTTTCCCTCATAAAAAGGAAATATTACACTGCTCCTCTTCCTAACAAATAATATGGAAATATTTATATAAGTCCAAAGTTTTATTTTAAATGAAATTCAACATTAATTCTTCTTGATTGAAATGCGATTTTTAAATGGGAGAATGTACAGAGCAATTCACGATTCTTGAATAATATTTTATAGAGAATTTCGAACTATATCTGGTATTTTAAGAGATATTGATGTAAGTTCACGAATACATATGATTTATTAAAATAATACACTTTATTTTACAATTTGCAAGAAGATTCATTGATTATAAAAGTTATCCGAAAAATGCTTGATTTTTCTTACAAAGGGTTAATCAATATACTTCAAATATATAATAAAAAATTGTAAATTTATAAACTTTGAACTTTTTAGTATTTTTTTTTAATCAATGTGCACCCAATTCTATTTTCACGTGAAATTTTTAACGCAATTTTGATTTAACACGAATTTGAAAAACAAAATTCATTATCTTTTTACACGATTTATTTTAATTTAACACGATTAGCTGAATTTTAAGAAAAAAAAGTGCATTACTTTTATTTTTATATCTGCGGCATTGGTGACGAAAAACATAATAAAATTTCCATTTGTGCGAATTCCCCGAATTTTATAATCTCAATATGGATTTTTGTCTGCTAGCGATTATCAAAATATCGAGTTCCCGATACCAAATACGACAGTTAAGATAAATAAATGAATAAGAAACGATAACACTAAGAACAATAGATGACGAAGAAATGTTAAATTAGTACTCTAACCAGTACATGTAATGGCATAGCCTATACGTATACAAACACAACGATTGGTTACTGAATTCGTTCTTGAGTCCTCTGAGAATTCGGCATCACAGAAGGGTAGCGCTGATTTTGCTCAAGAAATTACAGAAAGAATTTCACCAGTTGAGCTCGAAGACAATAACTAAGTTATTCCTAGTGATAGCAATAGCATTCCAGTCTTACACAAATTATGCGTTTATTGTCAGAAAGAGACAACGAATATAAAAATTTTATGTATAAATCGTATAATTTTACCTAATTTTTGTGTTCGTGAATTAGTGATGCGTTTTCGTTTCTTTTCAAGTGATAATTTACTTTACATGATACATGTACAATCTTTATGAAATAAAATTCTTAACATAAAAACTCATGATTTACAGTATTATTTTTGCTGATTTCTTAAGAGTGGAACCAATATGCCACATTTCCCCATAAATTCAGTGTATTTTTTACGCGTTTTCTTTGAATACATCTATCGTCTTAAAACAGAATTAGGTGTATAATAAAATTTTCTAATGAAAAATTATTCAAAGTTTGGTTGGGAAAATTTTGATCTATGCAACAATGGTAAAATACATTATAAATCCTTTATGAAACAAATATATCTAAAATTTTACTAGTATACTAGCGGTCCCGACAGACGCTGTACTTACGTCTTAAATCCGAAAATTACAAACCTTTTTTGAATAAGTTGTAACAATCTGGACCGTTTTGAAGATATTTTTTACAAAGAAATTTATTACAATACTGACATCATCACATGTACAGTTATTATAATTCGACCTATCAATTGCGTGTATGTATTTACTATGAACTAAGTTGAATGTAGAAGCTATTCTGAATAGAATCTTAAACTTGTTTTGATTAAAGGGTAAAAAAGATAAAACTCGAGCTATTTTCATAACAGGTATATTTTTTTAATGCTCGAAAAATAAGTTTATCGTAATGCCATTGAATGTACAATGTTTTTGATTAATCCTTGAGGGATATAAAGAAACAAATGCGATGGTTTGCCAAATCTTGGACATGCAACACATAATTGGCCGTGCGAAAAGCAAGGATTTTCTAAATCTAAGCCACAAATTGTCATTGTTTCACCTTGTGACTTATTAATGGTCATAGCAAATGCCAAGCGAATTGGAAATTGCAAACATTTGAATGGGTAAGTGAGTCTGAAAGAATCATTGGGATGTGTGGTAGAAGTACAACTTCACCTTGAAGTTTGCCGCTCAAAATAGTGGCCGCAAGAATATTCCCCATGATTTTTTTATGAACAATCGCGCGCCCTTACATAATTTTGGCGCATTTTTAACAAATTGCGATATCGGACCGAATTGTGAATCTAAACCATTCTCGAATTCATTTGAACCAACACAAGAAACATCATTAAAATTGGTCCAGCCATTCAGGAGGAGTTCAGTCACATACACACGCCCAGAAGAATTGTATATATAAAGATATATGCCGTATCGTGGCGAAATGAATAATCTTTCCGATTCTGTGTTTATTTTTTGTCTGATTTTGATAGAAAAATTAGATTGCAATTTTAAAAACGGTGAAAATATCGGAAAATTCTCGCCTCTTATTTCTTTTTTTTTCTTGCCGCGCATTAACAGAATAAACAGCACACAGGGGTGAAACAATTATGAGTTTTAAGGTTTTTAATTAATATATTTTTAACTAATTGCGATATTGGACCGAATCGTGAATCTAAACCATTCTAGAATCCACTTGAACCCCTACAGAAAATTTCATCAAAATCGGTACAGCCGTTTGGGAGGAGTTTAGTCACATACACATGCACAGAAGATTTTTATATATAAAGGTTTAAAATGACATCATATATGTTTTAACAATTGTTTGTATTCAACATAGAAATAAATTATTGCAACAATTTTAATGCTAATCTGCACTATTAAAATTCGTAGATAAAAAAACGTATCTATCTGTGCGTCCCTATTTTCTCCCGAACCGCACGACGCAGAAACTTGCCAAAGGTACCAAAATTTTGGGAATGATGCGAAGAATCCATTTTGACCTTTTATATTTCGATGTTCCAATTAGTTAAAAAGATATTAATTAAAAACCTTAAAACGCATAATTAGTACCATGTTTCTCCGCCAGGGGACAAGTTCAAAAATTCGGAAGTTCTTTTTTTTTTTCAGACGTTTTTAAAACGCATACTAGTTTTTTTCATGAGACTGAGAGAAAAAAAATTACAGATTCGGGAAGATTATTTACTTCGCCACGATATGGTATAATTTTTTTTACAAAATAATTACATTTTGTATTTTTTACGATTTTTTTAAAATGAGTTGAAATCGATACGTTTTTATGAGTATGATTTCTAAATCGTTCTACTTGCATTTTCTTTCGCGCTAATGAAAAAAATATTTTACACTAAAAAAGTTTATGCTTTTCTCTTTTAGAATCAGTCATTTAAAAATTTTAATGTCAAAAACTATTGTTTTTTTTTTACGATTTTTCAAAAAATATGTATTATTTTATTTAAATACTTAATAACTTCTTTATTTATATAAATAATCTCACAAAACTCTTTTCCCGTGTGTAAAGTGATGCTATACGTAATCTGTACAAACATTGATAAAATATCTTAAAAATTATGCATTTTTTTATGTGTTTTTCGTTTTTTTTCCCTTTTTGCGAGAAGTATGAAAGCATTATTTCTTTTACTTTTTTTGTTTAAAAACTACCGTTGCTTGCAATCGATATATGAAGTTTGAATGCATTAACTTAAAAATGAAGCCCGAACAAAAATTTTAACTTTATCAAATAACGCAATGCGAAATTGAACATTCCTTCCTTTTATTTTGAAGGTCTTTTCTCTGTTTTTCTACCCAGGAGTCGCGTCGATTCTTCATAGACCATAGTACTCGGGTTCGGAAGTGAGGTTTAAATTTTATGATTTTATAAAAAATACTCCAAATTTTATTCGCGCATTTAAAAACTTCGCCAGCAAGTTTGTAATTGGAAAGATAATTTATTTCGCCACGATGCAGTTTTTTTTTTATTGTTATTTTTTTTTTAACAAAACAACGATATTTTACATAATTTAAGATTTTTTCTAAAATGAATCGATATCGATGCGTTTATATGAAAATGATTTTTTAATGCCTTGAAACTTCATATATCGATTGCAAACAACAGTAATTTTTTTAAACAAAAAATGTAACAAAAATAATGCTTAAATAATTCTTGCAAAAAGGGAAAAAACGAAAAACACAATTTTTTTAAAAAAAACCCGTAATTTTTAAATATTTTATCAATCTCCGTAATCTGTACAAAAATTACTTAAAAATTACGGAGTTTTTTTTTAATTGTGCTTTTCGTTTATTAAAATATTTCTTGAATGTTAAATTCATTTTACACACATATATAAAATAATGAACATAACATAATTAATCACATAAAAATATAATAAAACTGAGGATCTTTAATTTTTTTTAAAAAAAAAAAGTTTGTTTTGAATGTTAAGAAAAATAAAACACGACACTTTTATCAATTTCATTTGTCATGCTTTACGTTTATTTTATCAATGCACATAGGAATGTTAGCATTTTTTTATTCTGAAAAATACACAATATTTCTTAAAACTGCAAAGCAAAGAAATTTCAATAAAGTATATTTTACTAAAGCTTTTACTTATATAAGTACAGAAGGCCCATGCGACGCCGGGCCATACAGCTAGTTTTTCATAAATCCCGTGGAATTTTCGGAAAGTTCAGTAAATTATATATATATAAGACTTTTTGTACCAGTTTTAGTCAACTTTAATGAAATGAACTTGATAGCATTAAATTAAGAACAAAAGCTTTTAGGCATAAATTTTCAAATCACGAATATTTTTTTTTTCATCTTTCATTCGTGATTACATGTTACCATGATTGCCCTCATTATATTGCATCAACAATTCCAAAATCTGCTTTTCATTTGAGCTCTACATCAATCGAATAAATTAAACTACAATATTTTTAAACCTTTAATTATAAAAATATTCTTTTCTTCTGAAAATTGAGTAAATATGTGTAGACTGAGAGAGGTCTCTATTTTGTTTGTGAAAAAAACATAATGTTTAATCTTAGTCAACATCATTCTGAAATCAGAAGTTTGCAAACAAAAATCCATACTAAAACAGAGCTTCAAAACATATGTTCCGAAGTAATTTGAAAATCAAACTATTACTTTGGAATATAAAGAAATGCACAGAAGAGGACATTGGTCGAACTTAAAATTTTATGACCTTGTGTCACGCACAGTTGGAAAAATGCATCAAAAAAAAGAAAAATGTTTAAACTTGTTCTCAACAAAATTTGTTGTGTTTTCTCTTTCGAACTATACAATTATTGCGTGCTTTGAAATGCTTATAATGTAAATGCATTCAAAAACAATATTTATTGCTCAACACGTAAAAAAAATTATGAAAAATTCGAGAGTTTATATGAAAAACCTAGAAAAACCATAATTATTTAAAAGTTACAAGTTTTATTAACAAATTTAAAAGAAATATTCTCTTTTAAAACTGCCATCAATAGGAGTACTAAAATTGTTGCTAGGCGTTTTTTACTAACAAAGGTGATTATTTTGATTAAATTGTCAAAGTATGTCACTAAACTTTGTTAAAAATTTTCCGTGGTATTAATTTGCTTTAAAATTTATAATAACATGATTAATTATCAATACTCAATCCCGAATTACTTAATGATTTTACATTTTCTATTCTAAGAAATAGATTAATGTAAAATAAAGAACGAAGTGTATCTTGGAAATTGCGTTCATTTCTGTAGGAATAAATATCTGAACATTTTAAAATGTAAAATCGCATTCAGCTTATTTTGTAGAATGTATAACTTTAAAAAAAATGAGTATTATGTTAAGAAGTTTTAGAACATTATTTTTTCCCTAAAAACTCAAATTAAATTCAAAATGTCACAGCAGCTCAAAAAAAATTAGAAAAACATGCAAAATAAGTAGTATAGCTCATTTGAATAATAAGTATATAATATACAGAGACATCTCTTTTGACCTTATTAACGTTAATTACATAATCTGGCATTCAAAACACTAACTTTTTTTCTGTCGTGTTTACTGATATTTGATCAAACATATTTAACGTCCATCCAAATTACATAGCTTTTCTAAAGCGACAGAACTCATTCATCTTCAAATCATAACAGAATTTTTAAATCATTGAACATTTCAAACAGAGTTCGCAGTAAACACTTACTTTTACAATCCCCTAAACACGCATAAACTTATGACCGTGTAAAACTCAAGACATGGATTAATCCCTGAAAAGCGTTTATTTCAGTCCTGAATATCCTACTTCAATCTGTCTTTGCGCCACCACACTCTGATCTTGTTTTTACTTGCAGTAATTAGCTTTATCGAAGCACACATGATTGAAAATCAAGTTTATGGAGTTGTTGCAATGTGGTGAATGTTAAGACATCCATTCCTTCGTTTCTCACTTTCTACTTTCTTAAGCTCTTGAAATGACATATCACATTTCAGCTTCCGACCTTGTTTTGTGATTATTCCCTTGCTTCTATTTACACGATTTTTTAAAATAGAACAAACATGGTAAATATGGACTCTTAGGTAATATGGGCACATATAACCAAATATCCATATTGCACGTAATGGTTTTGAGACGGTGCATTCACACTGCGGCGTTGGTAATACTCAAGCGTCATCGCAACAGTGTGATTTGTTTGTATTCAAGCAGAAGTGCTAACAGATCATTTCTAATGTAAGTAAGCACAACTACCAGATACTTCAAATTGGGGTTGTAGTTATATTTTAGTTATGTTAAGATTTAACGTGCAAAATTAATAAATTTTACATAAAACCTATAAATGGCTGCGGTAGTAGTATCCATGAGCGCGGAAACGTTTGGTTTCGTTCTTTCTCCCTTCGACAGCAGTAATAACAACTATTGAATAATGTCTCTGTAGCAAATATAGGCAGTAAGATAAAGAGTAATATGGGCAGTACCGAAATTTCATGAAGTAATACTTTCCAACCCTATTCTGGACCGACCATCCTCTCGTCTCACACGTCTTTGAATTCATCATCCTTCCATAAACCTCCTAATTTAATAACAACTTGGGCCAAGTTACAGCAGCACATGGTTCATCTACATTTTAATACTGAATTCTTGCAGTTAGCAGCATCGTATTTGGAGAGCTGAGTCCAATTCCAAAGACGAAAACTACCAGCGTAAATCGTGGAGGACGTAAGAATGTTAAAAGAGAGCAGACAAGTGCAGAAGGTCTGGCTTCTACAAAGAGAGTTGCGAAAGGATGTCGTAGTAAAGATGCAGGGGGAAAACGCAGAGCAATAGCAAGTACCAGCAAGCACAACGAGTCTGCATTGGTCCTGTTCGTGGTGCTAAATATTAGAATGAAAATCAAGAACAGGTATAGGTGCAACGTTGTGGCTGTTGTTCATCTTAGTCTCATGAGGGATGTGTCGATTTAGAGGGTGACTCCTTCTATTGCAATGAGTGTAGCGTATTATACAAGGGCAAGTCTTCATTAAGTGTTGTTTTTCTTTAAGTTTGTAATAAATTCTTTTAATTTAATAGTTTTTCTTATTTATAAGAACTCAGACGCTTTTTGTGGTACAACTTGTTCAATAACAAAAATTTAACTTTACTTTATATCATTTGCGAAGCCTGTAATTTGTGGGAGCACGCATTTCCTTTTGGAAAAAGTAAATATACAGAGGTGAGAGTTTCTCTTCTCTATTTTATAATGCAACCTACCCACATTTCCGACAATTGTACCCAGACTACCTAAAATATTTAGCAAATATGAGCAATTTCAGATTTATTTTGGAGCTTTTTTTATACACTGAGAAACAAGAGTTAGAGGTTTGTTCAAATACCATTAAAAGAGCCAAACTTTTAAGTTTGAAATATCTTGATTTCGAAAAAATGGAAAGTATTGTAGTGTAGCTATAGTGTGTTGTAGTGTAGATATATTTTCAATTAAGTGTTTTGTTGCCCATATTTTCCAAGTTTACCCAATCAATTTTTAGAGTTTTTTTTTAAATTTCACTTAAAGTTACTTGGTAGCAGTTATTTTTTCTTGCGTCAACAATCTGTTGACTAAGTTAATTCTGTAGAGTGACAATCGCAATCTCAGAAGAGTCCGGTATTTCTTTGTGCAACCCCTAACTAAAACTAATTTTTCAATTAAACCTATATATAAGCACTCTAGCGCAACAGAGGTGCCATTTATGCAAATTTACCTGATAAATCACAACTTTTTCAAATATTCTGCTATTTTCTATCACTTTTGGGGATATTTAATTATTTTAATAATCTCAATACTTTTTTATAAAATTTCTAATAATTTCTTAGAAATAGGCAAGCTATCTATTATACGTCAGCTTATAGTTAACATTTCCTAATTTTTTATTCTCCCTCATTGTTTATTAGTAAAAATATCGAGCATTTCATAAGATAAATGTAATACATTTTTTTAACTATTCTGATATTTTGAATCGAAGTTATATAATACTACTATATTACTACTTATTTATATTTTATACTTTTTATGTCCTTTAAGCTTTAGAATACAGTAAATATAATATTGGGTTATGATAATTTTAAAGTTGGATTTATGACAGTCATCTTCTTAAAAATTATTTTTAAACCATTAAAATTGACAAATGAAAGCCATACTATTTTAAAAAATTAATAATTATTTCAATGCCATGTTTTATGCTAACCCCAAATATCCTGTGTAATTTTAAAATCTTACTCATATATATATATTTTTTTAAATCATATCTTTACAGTAAGACCTGTTTTGTGTGGTAGATAGGGACTGCATAAAAAAAATCGCACAAAAAAAATGTTCGAAAATTTCATAAAAACATATATAACAAACAATTTTGTCGACATACTACAAGAAACTTTTCTTGTGCGGTGGAGACTGACCGCATAAAAAAAGTTACACTTAAAAAATGTGTCAATTATTTACGAAATTTATGCGAAAGTACAGAGTGTTTTTTTCCAGGTATAGAAGTTTAAGTTGGCATTACTTTCCAAGATGGCGGCCGATTTAACAGCTGTCAAGTGATTTATTCTCAGTTTGGTTCGGCAATTCATCATGAATAGACTCACGCCTGAGCAACGCTTTCAAATTGTGCAATTTTATTTCGAAAATAATGGTCGATTTTCATAAGCGAATTTTGTTTAACGATGAAGCGCACTTCTGGTTGAATGGCTACGTCAACAAACAAAACTGCCGCATTTGGAGTAAAGCTAATCCACAAGTGTATGTCGAAACACCGTTACATCCAGAAAAACTGACTGTTTGGTGCGCTTTATGGGCTGGTGTAACCATTGGTCCGTACTTCTTCAAAAACGATGAAGGCCACAACGTTACAGACAATGGTGATCGGTATAGAGCCATGATTACTAACTTTTTCATTCCTGAATTGAACAATCATGATGTCCAGGAGCTGTGGTTCCAACAAGAGGGCGCAACATGTCACACAGCTCGTGCCATAATCGATTTATTGAAAGACACGTTTGGTGACCGCCTAATTTCACGTTTTGGACCTGTGAATTGGCCTCCAAGATCTTGTGATTTAACACCGCTAGACTATTTTTTGTGGGGCTATGTAAAGTCATTGGTCTATGCGGATAAGCCACAAACGCTTGACCATTTGGAAGACAACATTCGCCGTGTTATTGCCGCTATAATGCCACAAATGTTGGAAAAAGTCATCGAAAATTGGACGTCCAGATTGGACTACATCCGAGCCAGCCGTGGCAGTCCTATGCCAGAAATCATATTTAAAATGTAATGCCACAAGATTATCTTTCGAATAAAAAAATTCATGTCAATCGAATAATACATCGTTGTTTTATTGCAATTTAAAGTTTTATACCTCTCAAAAAAACACCCTTTACTTCCCAACGCAATAAATAATTAAATTCCACATGGAAACGTTTTAAAAATATTTAATTTCTTATCGTATATACAAAGGAATTTTGAAAATGCTCATACACAATTCACTGCTACTCATCTTAATCCAAAGCGCGCATCTTGCTGTGATTAATTTAGTTCAAAATCACTTTCGTCACTTGAAAATATAATTTCAATTGATTTATTTTTTGGCAACATAAAGTAAGTGATAAGTTTTTGTGACGACTGTCAGTTGTTCATTTTCTTGTGAAAGTCATGATAACCAGACATGCATGATTGAATTTCTTTTTAGAATTTCAAACTCCTTTCGAAATAGTATCTATTTTTTTAAAAAATGCTTTTCCCATTTGTTGGAAAGCTGGATCCCAGCATATATTGTATTCGCTGTCAAAGAATCCGATTCTTCAAGTCCGTCTTTCTTCATAATCTATAAAATTATTGATACTGCCACTGTCATTGAAAGTTTCGTCTTCAATCAAGTGCGTGCTGCTAGAGCATTGAGAGAAAGCAATGGAACATTCATTGTCGAGAGACTGACAATGAACAGAGCGTCTTGAAGTGCATGTATGTACTTTGATAGAAAAAATTACAGAGGTGCCAAAACCGTTGAAATCCATATACCGCATTAAGAGAGATCGCACAAAAAAATCGTACAAAAATAAAATTGCACAAAACCAAGTTCTACTGCATTGTATTTATGTTTTTCACACTTTTAAAATTATAATTTATAACTAATAATTTATCAGTACTGAAAATCTGAACATTATTCCTAAGATGAAACCTTTGAATTGTAACATAGTCAAAAATAATAATTTTTATGTTTTGAATGTTTAAATACTTTAACTCGGGCTGTTTATTTTTTAGTTTAATGGTGATATAATAACAAATAACATGTTAATTTTCCTATTTTCAAATTTTTATGGTTTTATCAATTGTTATGTATATTTGTTAAAAGATATTTTTTAAATTTCAATTAGGTATAAAAAAATTCATAAATTTCCGATTCAATACATGAAGAAAAGAATGCTTACAACTTACATTTGATGCATTTAGCCAATGCTAGAAAAGCAAGGATATTTTGGTACTGTATAAAATTAAAATAACATAAAAGATCAAAATAACTCAAATCTGGAAAATATTTAGAAATAAATATGTATGTATACACAATTGATAAAAAAAAATTATGTAAAGAAGTTTTATGGAATTTCCGTAATCGACTAATATGTAATTCCTTTTTTAAAAATAAAATTTCTCAAAATCTCATATTAATTTTTTCCCTGGCAACACATAACCATATAAGGAAAATTTTAAAAAACAAGAGCAATCAATCCGAAATTATTAGTAACATAATTATAAACAAGGGTTTTACAAAAGATGTTTTAATAAGGCTTCATGTCCACACATTGTAAATATAAATGTATAACTAAAAATCATAGAAAAAGAAATAACGCAAATTTTATTCTACTGCAAGACGAAAACTGAATAACAAATTGTTCAGTTGTCTGGAATAACTCTAAATTGATTAGGAATTTTTAGTAAAATAGATTTCTTTCTATGTGATATTCGCATTTTCTGTGGACCACTTTCATTGCACTTAACTCTAATAAAAAGTCATTTTCATTCCATTTATGTTCAATTATTTAACGTTTAATATTCGCTAATATGAAAAGACTTTCTATACGATAAAGAAGAAGGACTTTGAGTGTGTTTTATAGTTATTACCATTTAAGCATATATAGAACATCAATTGAATTTTAATAAGAAAAAGCGTTTAAATATTTAAATGAAGGAAAAGTGTTTCAAAATAGTCTAAAAGCATGACCACATAATTATATATTAATATCTAACATGATACACTAAATCTAATACGATTTTCAAATAGTGAATGTTACATTTGAAGTTATTTGCTCATTTTTATGATTTTCAATTCGGTTTTTCTTGGTTTGCTTTAAAACTTAAATTACAAAAAAAATTCCACGTGTTTACCAAAAAAAAAGTATTTTGAAATGTATTGTTTTCATTTAAATTACGTTGACCCATTTAGTTTAGTCTTAAAAAATTGCTGAACTGAAATTTATTTTTATTTAATATTCAGTCAAACTTCGAAGCTTGAATTTTTAATAAAGACATATATTTAATGCATTTATTTTTTTATTGATAATATATTATATAAAAACTAATTTTAGTCTAATATTATCATTTGTAATAGTTTTTCTATTAAAAATGTGAAACTTCATAATACTTTTCCTTTTTAAGCAAAACGCTATTACCATAGATGCAATAAAATCCCCCCTTATTTGAACTCTAAAATATAAATTAAATATATAATGCTTACCTTGGCACTGATATCCTTGTTTTCCGAAACCCCTAGAAAAAAAATAAAATAATCAGGATTTCAGTTACAGAGCAAAGTATTTATTAAAACTTTTAGTGAATATTTTATTTATATTACCGATGGTCAATTAAAATTGACCTTAGATTTACCTAATATATAACTAGCATATAACTGTTTCAAAGATTTTTAATTGTAAGAAATCAAAAAATGTGTAGAATGTGTCATTTTTTACCCACGAATTTTAACAAATACATTTATTTCAGATACATTTGAAAACGAATTTTGAATTTTCTATTAATAGAGTTAAGAGAATAAACACAGGTTTTTAATTAAATCAATATAAAATGTTACTTTCTTTGAAACATTGAAGAAAATAGATGCTATTTACTTTATACGATAGATTTTATTTTATTCCACTCTATGTAAAATAATCTTCATTTAATTACCTTTCAAAAATTTTGTCAAATGATGTTATAATAACGCTATAGTGTTGTTGTTACTAATGCCACCTGATCGGCAAAGGCCAGATCAAGGTCCATGAAATTCATCATGGCAAAAGGCTAAGTGACGCTTGTCGTAGCTTTGAGCACTATTCAGGTGACAGAATAATTCAGCTCGCTTTCAGCCCAATTTTGAGGGAAAACATCCTGGGGGTAGTCAGAGGCCTCCCGCCTCTCTTCTCCTTCCACCAACCTCACGAGAAGACTTGTGGCTCGACATCTATTTAAAGTACCCCCATGCCATGAAGGCACTATACATTTACAAACATATATGTTTTCGGGATTCGAACCCAGGCCCAATGGCACAGCAGTCAGCGTCGCAAACCACTATGAGCGATAATGCTATTGTAAAGTTTTGAAGTGATTAACATTTTTCATGAATTCAATGTATATTATAGTTCTATGTATATTAGCATATTTTATGATGTAGGAAATCAGTTGAAAGAATAGATTTTTATAGAAAATTACTTTGGTATTTATATCATACTCAAGTTTCATTAGCATATATAGAACAGCATAGTTTTATAGACTATTTCTTTTTGCTTGAATAAGTTAATTTTTGCTGTACAAAGTATGTGTTACACCTCGCCTTTTATATTCTATTATATAAAGATAAAATTTATTTTATATTAAAAGAAAAAATAGAACGCGTACTTAAATTTTAAGGACTTATTATTATAAAGAAATACATGTTTCATATTTTCCTGAATATAAATTAAAATGGGATCATTTTTTTATTTAAAACATCTATCTTTGGTTTTTATTCTCTAATATTGGGCAAAGAGGTTTAAATAGATGCCATTTTCCTGATCTTTCGTCAGATAAGAAACGTCATTCCACAGAATTTCTAGTTCTATTGATAACTGATAATAATTCTTTTCGTCGTACTCTAATACTTTGTAACAATTATGTCACGATATCAGGTCAAGCAAGAAAAAGAATTTTTTTTGAGTAGCTATATCACACACAAAACGTAATTCTTTCTTTTTTTAAGTTAAATTATCTTTTTCCCATACCAATGTTTTGCGTAATCTCTGTTATATATACCGGGTGTCCGTAATTAAACTTGAAATTTACGACCCGTCTGTAGCAAAAATTATGCACGAAAATTGAGTAATTGCAGAATGAAATTATGGGCATTTTATCGAGGAAAAAATAACAATGAGTTACAAAAACCATCATTAGATGGTGTCATGCAATGGAAACTATTGGCATATGAAAATGTTGTAACCATAGTAATCCTGTGTACGCGCAGCAACTCGCGGGGAATATACGACATGCGAATCGCAGTCATACTCGTTTCCAAGTCAAGGAAGATGACGTTGACTCTCCAGGAACGTGTTTTACTTGTGAAATTGTTTTATCAAAATGGAGAATCTGCTGCCGAAGCTTTGCGTAAATTTCAATCTTTGAAACGGTTATGACAGCTTGGCCTCCTATATCCCCCGCCTTGAATGCTCGCGACTTTTGGCTGTGGGGATACCTCAAGGCCATGGTCTACAGTGGTCCCTTTACATCTCTATCCGACTTTAAAGATAACAAGAACGCCATGTGCGTAACATTTCCGAGTTCATGCTGCTTTTAACAGCCGAACTTGTGATTTTACACTTCCAGATATTCGCAGACAATGGTGAACAGCATATCAAGCATGTTTTCTAAACTTTTGTAGAATATTTATACATTCTCAATAAAGCTATGGTACGCCACTTAGGGGTGGTTTTTGAAACTCATTGTTTTTCCTCCCTCGATAAAATTCCCCTCACTTCATTCTGCCGTTGCTCAATTTTCATGCAATTACGCTGCACAGTTTTTGCTACAGACTGCTCGCTAATTTCAAGTTTAATTATGGACACCTGGTATATGTATATGTATAAAAATTTTAATTATTCAAATAGAGCAAATTTGTAAATTACATAGTATTTGCATATTTTAAGAGGATTTTAGGTATCTGTAAATAATACAGCAGTCCTGAAAAACATTGCTAAGCGACATCATCATATTGATATAACCATTTTTGTTCGAAAACTAGGTTTAATTTATAATGTTTCGTAACCTATACTACATGTTTACTAGACGTTATCCGCCCGCCCGGTTCACTGAGTATTTCAGAATGTTGTACGGTTATATACTGTTTATAAAATATTCATACCTAAGTCCTAATATTAAGCTTTCGACTGCATTGAAAAACATTCTTATGGCCCGCAATTCTTGATTTGAAAAGTATAGGACTTAAATTTCTAAAACGGGAGTATAATTATCATTAAGCTCGCGTACCGCCCTCTCCCATTTTTAGAGGATCTGCCTTTCAAATTTAAAATCTCTGTAAGTCTAATACTTTAAAAAAGGGATATTTATCTATAACACTCCTTAACTCCTCGCAACTTTCCTTGGGGGTCTATTTTCGCAAAAACTATTATATGATCTCGATAAAAAGAACACATACCTGCCAAATTTCAAGCTTGTGGATCTAATACATCTGGAGATCTCGTGATGAATGAGCTCTCCCTTATATATAAATAAATTTTAACAAAAAATAAAACAGGTATGTAAAAAGTGTTAATATTCGCTCAATTTTATGAGTTTTATTTAATAATCCATAAGCAATTTGGGTCTTTTTGAAAATAAAATTCTTCTGTGCGAAAAATGTGCTTCAACTTAGATAAGATAAAAAGAACTATTACGCGTTATTATCAAATTATAATTCACTTTTTTGCATTTGCATCTTTTTTTTTTACATTTACATTTATCTCTTTTAGTTCTGAAATATTCTTTGGAGATTAATGGTAATATGTAGTGTGATAGTAATGATAGTTGCTGAAAACCAATTATTTAGCCAAGAACATATATTTTTAAGAATATGAAAGAGTACGGCCAGAATAATACTCTCCTATCTTTCTCAACACTCAGCGATACGTAACTTGAATAAAACGTTTGTAAATATGAAGCTTTGGCGTAAAATACTATTTCGCTAGAAAAAAAATTGCTCTTTTTTTTAAAAAAATCAAAATTTTAATATTTTTTTAAAATATTTTTTTTATATTTATATATTAATGTATATTTATATATATATATATATATATATATATATATATATATATATATATATATATATATATATATATATATATTATAGATAAATACCACCAAAAAACTTTCATTTCAATTATGAGTTTTCATATAATGTTTTTTATTGACGCAGACATTCAGATGTATTAAATTTTCACCGAGTTAAATTCTATTTTGAAATGCACTACTTATAATTATACTGTACATTTGCTACGGGCTTTTAAGGAGATTGCAGAACAGAAGGAATTTTTTTCAAAATTTACTTTAGTTATCATATATTTTATTATGTTTAGTTTTAAATTTCAATGATTCTATGAATGTGATAAATAAAAAATTATTTTTAATAATTTGATAATTGAGCATTTGTGCTGTAATAGTTTTATTTCATATTTAAATGAACTAATTTACTCGGTATTTAGTAAATTCTAATAACTTAATAAGTATAGCCTTGGAAAAATAATAAAATATTCACGAAGTAAGAATGAAAAATTATTCCATGCTTTGAAAATCGAACATTCTTACAATACAGATTTTGAATTTAGCTTTCCAAACCAACCATTTGTATTACAAATAAAACGTAAACTTAAAAATCTTGAAATATTAATGATTTAAACTAAAATTATATATATAAAGTATTTTAAAAAGTATTATATGCTAAAGCTGCCTAAGAGATTACTTGTGACCAAGAATCGCTTTCGAAATAAGAATATTTCTTGACTTATATATATATTTGTTTCTTTTTTAGAATCGAATTTTTTATATAGATTGAAATTCATTTTATTTCATCTAAATTTCTCTAAAATTTATTCTACTATTACTAATTATTATCCTTACTTCTAAAATTCTTAATTAACAATAACATTAAACCATTTTTTCCAACTATATTCGATAAATCTGTCAGTCTTGCATCAAAAACGCGGGATTTACAACTGAAAGCTTATAACAGTTAACATTTTGATTTATATTTATCTATAAAACTAAAAATAAAAGTAATGATTTAAATTATGTGTATTCAGAGCATTTAAAGAAGAGGAAAAATTTGAATACAAATCCAATATATATATTTTTTTGTATCGGAATTGGCGACAGCTTAAGAACCGTCAGCTAACATCGAATCCCTGGCTTCACGCTCGAACTCTAAGCATTTATATGGTTTTGTAGCGGATACAGAGCAGGAAACTTTCTAAAAGGATAAATTAAGGAGATTAAAGGAGAGGAAGCCATATTTCAGAGCTTTCTCGATCGATACGTAAATAGTGAATTTAACTCGACCTTCTTTTAACCCCTGCACGTACTGAAGTCTGTAATTTTTATCGACAGGTATAGGCGAACGTGATTAACCCAATGAAGAGAGACGAATAATATTTAGAATTTTTATTGCGATAATTCATGCTCTTGAGACTGCTTGACACAATTCATTCTCAATGAAGTCTAATTATCTTTTCTATTAGATATCCTTGTTTCAATATGAAGCTTGAGTGTTTTTCTAAACTTTCACTGTAATCTCTATTATAAGTTCTAATATTATTAACAAAACCTCATCAGACACAAAAATCTAACTATTTGAATATAACCCTTTTCGCATGTGAATTATGACAATAATAAGAAAACTTAAATTTCGTGAAGAGTTTTCGTAAGGTAGTTGAAGTGATTATAGACACTAAAGACTGGCATACTGCATTAAATAAACGTAGAAATTATCTTAATAATTCTTGCCTAATTCGTAAAATGAATAATCTGAGAGGACTTAGATTTATGTTTGATTTTTAAAAACTATTTAGGAATAAATATTAAAAAAACAATTATATATATATACTCTAAAAATATTGAGAAAAGTTGTCAAGAATTCTTATATTTCTATACGTTTTAAATTATTGAATTTTTTTGAGTGTAAATGGGCATACTATAAAAAAGCACCATATTTATTCGAATCTAAGCTAAACCGCACCCAAAATTCTCAACAATTTTTGCGAAAAAATGTAAAAAATATAGTGTGAAATGGTTTTTTGACAACCGATATTTACGAAATTTTAAGAGAGTTTAAAATAAGAACTAGTAAGAAGTGCATAATTAATTTATTTTATTTATTTTTTTTATTTACCATCTAAAAATACTAAAAACTTTTATACACATACATCAGCCTGTAATGAACCGTATGTTCAATTTCTTCATTCAACGAACTTTTCTGTCTTCGATTCTAAGTCGCACCCAATTTCCAGTAACAGTAACATTAATCTTGTAAAAAAGTACTGCTTGGATTCAAATAAGTACGGTGGGAAATGATGAAATATTTAACTAGGCAGTCAAGCATTGAAATTTAAAACAAATGCTAACATGCATAAAAATTTAAAACAAAGCAATAGATTAGGGGATAAAAAACCTTTTTTGAAATTATATTTCTCTTTTTAAGAAATTAGTACTGTAATTAAATAAAGAAACATCTTGGAAATTTAATTTAACTTTACTTTTTTTCAGTTATATATTTGTGATACTTAATCCATGAAAAATTAAATCTGAATTGAAAAATTTCCTTAAATTTTATACTAACTATATGATGCCATTTTCATCAATACATATATTTAAAAGTATTCAAATGCAATAACACATGTGCCTTAAATCAAAATAAGCAAAACGTAAGGTATAGATCGTTTACTACATAGAACGGGCAATCTTGAAAGAACACACACACGTGATATTGAAATCATTAAAAAGACATTTTCTTAAATTAACCTAGATAAAATACATTTTAAATTTTCAGAAATTATTCTAGGCTTTGCTCACTCATTCAATTGCAACTTCTACATTTGTTTCAATCCTGAAAAATCTCTTTTTGAATGAACTTCAACGAAAGCAACCCGGCGGCGCTTCGATCGATTTTTAATACATCGACTTTATGAATGACTCTAGATGATGCCATTCAAATCAAACGTTTATTTCACAGTACACGTACCGAAATCGAACGGTCTTTTTAAAACATTTTTTTTCGAAATTAAAAGTTGAAAGGATTATATCTTTCTTATTAAAAATATCAATAATACAGAATGTGTGATCTTCCAAGTTGTTATATGAGGCTTTGCCAAAAGAATTTTAGCTTTGCAGGAGAAATTTCTTACATTTTCCGTATGAGTTTTCTTTTTCTTTTTTTTTCCTGATCTTTGATTCATCAACAAAATAAAAATGCCAATGACAGCTACAATTAAACTTTTAGAAATTATATTAATTTTTTTTCTTAATAATATATATGACTTATCTCCAGATTTCAAGATGTTACTGTTATTGAATCGTTACTTAATTTCCGTGCTAAATAGGCATATGTGGCTCTTTTGCAGAAAAGAACTGTGAATTTAAAAATATGTTATTATAAGATGTTTGAAAAAAACTAGAATTTTTTTAACTATTTGCTTACAGCTTATTTGGACTTTAAGAGTAAAAAACTTTCCCTCCTTCTGATCAAAATTTTATGTTGCTTAGAAAATAAAGTTTTAGGTAAAATATCTTTCATGAATGAAGACTATTGGGTTAAAAGGTAGAATATAGATTGATTTTTTTTACTATTAATTTTTACATTTGTAGTTTTTTGTATTAAATTGAAAATGTACATTTCTCTTGTATTTAATTCATAAATAATAATAATCACATAATCTCACATTTTTCAATGTTTACAGCCGTTACAGAAGTTATTAGATTACATATTTGAATAAAGATGTAATGTGTTTCTGCAGAGCCCAAAGTATTTGTATAACAATCAGCAAAAAAGAATTATATATTTAATAATAAATTAGCAACCTAAGGTTACTGGTTACGTTCGGAACTGTGATTTTGTAAAAGCGTACAAATGAATAATTTTTGAATATTTAGTGTCATTTGAATTAGAATATACATATAAAATTCTTTTAAAACTATTATTACAAGAAAAACATTTAAATACAATTTATTTGGCAAAAAGTGAAAAAAGAATGACATAATTTCAAGACATTCTCCTTCTATGAAAAATGTTTCTATATTGATAATATTTTGCCTATATATGGCTAAGATTTCTTTACCGGTATTGTGAACTAAAGTTCTTGAAAAATTCGCATTATTTTCAGAGCTACGATCTCGTTGGAATTTATTCTGATATAATAAAATATGAAAAAGTTTACTTCTAAATTAAATGGTTCAAAAATATTAGCTCAACTCCAGTATAAAGAGGTCCTAGTTATATGTAGGCAAAATATTATTATTATAGAAGTATTTTTCATAAAAACTGGTGGCCGTGGTAGCCGAGTAGTATAGGTATTGGATCGTGGCTTGCCTTGTCACGAGTTCGAGCTCAGTACCACTAAAGACCCTCCGTGTAGGGCAGCGATGCACGTTAAATCTGTCGAGAGCTGAAACATCCTCCCGTTGGTGTGGTGTGATAGTTAGAAGAAGGGGTGCCAGCTCAGGTATCATCTACGTCACTTACCATGGTTCAAAATTACGTGGTCCATCGCCAAAAGCCCTCGTGTAGCTGAACAGTGCGACGTTAATATTCAATCAATCAATCAATTCATAAAAACAGAACATTTTCAAAATACATAATTTTTTCTTCCTTTTCTTGCCAAAAAATTGGTTGCATTTAAAAAAAACTTCTTGTTAAAAACTTCTTAAAAGAATTTTTATAGTTTATTGTATTTGAACTGACACTAAATATCAAACGCATTATCCATTTTATACACTTTTTAAAATCACAGCTCCGAACTTAAGTTTGATGAACTTAACAATTCAGCATTTATTCATTCCTAAAAACCATCTAAAAATGTAATAATTATTTATAAATTTTTTTGAGTATTTTAATAGTTATTTAATTAGTTTCAACATTTACGTTTATTTTCTGAAAAGATTAAATTCTAAGTACATGCAAGATTGGGTACTTTCATTTTGTAAAACGTAAAACACAACTAATCTTATTTTGTAAAACTGTTCAAAATTCAACTTTTTAGTATATTCTTTCTTTTTTTCAAATAATAATCGAGCGAATAATGTACATCCATAACTTATGGAGCAATAAAGTTTAATTCTTTCTAACAATTACTGATCAATTTAAATTCACATGGTTATTCGACAAAAGCATTCCGTTTTACCTCGGGAAAAAATGTCCACTGACCAGTATTACGCAAATAGATCATTCAAACCTTTTTTTCTGGTTTTGCTTCGTTTCCACTGAAAATTTCTACTAGAAATCGATAATTCGAGGACTATTTTTAAGGAAGATCGTTTTCCAATACTTGTTCCATGCTGATTATCTACTGTAAAACGATTTTAGAAAGTTTGAGTTGAGGAAATGTCTTGTACAATATGATTTCATCTAGAACACACAACGTGTTTCATGTTCGAATATTTCAGAACTCATCGATGAAAAGTTTGGAAACCGTTTTAGCAATTAGGTAATGGTTTAAACTATTTTCAGACGATCTATAATTTTAATTTCTCAATGTTTGTTGAACATTGCATATGATGTTTCATATTTTTATTTCTTAAAAATAATGCTCTTTATTAAGATGACTCAGACTACATTCGGTACCGTTATTTTGAAAAAGTGTATAAATGAATAACTTTGTGATATTTAGTGTCAGTTGAATTAAAATATGCGTATAAAATTGTTTAAAAATATTATTACAAGAAAAATTATTAAAATGCAATACTTTGGGGAAAGAATAGCCTATTTTCAAAACATTCTTCTTCTATGAAAAATGCTTCTATATTAATAATATTTTGCCCGCATTTAGCTAAAACTGCTACACTTGGGTGGAATCAAAGGATATTGAAAATTTACGTTACTTTTAGATTTACGATCAATTGAAAGAATAAAGAATGCCTTTTATTAAAATTTCTCTAATCTGATATAATAAAACATGAATCCACTTCTAAATAATATATTCTAAAAATCTCAATTCAACCCCGGTATAAATATCCTAACTACATATAGACCAAATATTATTTTGATAGAAGCACTTTTCATAATAGAAGACGACTGTTTTGAAAATAGGATTTTTCTTCGTTCATTTGCCAAAAAAATTGCCTTTTAATAGTTTTTTTTTCTCTAATAATATTCTTAAAACAACTTTAAATATATATTCAAATTCAATCGATACTAAACACCAAAAACGTTTTCCATTTACATCGTTTGCAAAATCATGGCTCTGATCGTAGTTAGTTAATGTAATTTATTAATAAGCTTAAACACTAAATAGTCACTCTGAAAAATAATCTTTCATTTACCGAAAGCTGAAACTGTTTATTTTGTAAATACAAGTATAAAATATAATCTATTTAAAATAGTATGTATAATAAAATATTCTGTTCTGAATCACATTTCACAATGAGCACAAAAACTTCAATAAATACACTCAAAAGGAAAATTTTATACGTAAATTACTATTTTTATACGGAAATTTTTAATTTTTTAGAGTTAATTTTTAATTTAAGAAAAATAATCAAATTGAAAATACCCTAAAATCATTTAATTATTGCTTAATAATATTAAATACTTCAAATAATATAATAAATGCATCTTTGTAAAAAAATAAGTTCATTTTAAAAATTAATTATATAAAAATTACTCCTCTTAAGTAAAAATAATATTAACACTCCAAATAATTGTCATTACTTAATTATAAGATAATAATATGAGAGAGAGAGAGAGACAGAGAATAATTTAAAAATTGTCAAATGGTTTCTTTAGAAAGAAAAATATTTTCAAAAATTTTAAAACTTTTTCAAGGTTGACACGGCATTGCTTTTTAATTAGTCGCATATTAAAACTTCTGTACTAGAAAATACGATTGAAATTCGAAACTTATTTTTATATTATTTTCAAAAAACAAATTGTAGCAGTATACTGTTTCATACCTTACCCATTTTGAGTTAAGATGAAAATAAATATTAATTATAAAAAGAATAAGTAATAGGATATTCTTCATATTTTTATAATTAAAATCGGCATTAAAAAAACTTACATTAAAGCAATTTTATTACTCTCATCCTGGGAACTTTCGGTCAACATCAAACGCTGAGTGTTTTACAAGATACTGTTTGACTTATTTAGTTAATTATTTTAATACAAATTCATTGAAAATCGTTATTGTTTTATTGAAGTAGATTTATTCTCTTCACATGTATTTTGTGTGATTTCAAAATCTATAGAACTTCTACGAAGAATTCTTTTTTTAAAATAGGTTGTCCTTCGTTATTTGTACTGAATTTGGTAAACGTTATTTTTACTGAATTTGGTAAAAGAAAAATCAAAAGAAAGAAAGAGTACATGAATCAATCAAAGATGTGTCATTTCAAATCCTCAACTAAACCACAAAAACATATGAATGGAATTTTTTTTATCTTAAATTGTGTGAAGAGAGAGAGAAAGTAAAAAAAACCCTGATGAATATGTATAAAAGGAGGGATATTTTAAATACAAAAATGTATATTTTTTATATCCTACTTATTTCACTGAATATCTTCCAAACGCTTGTGATGTTCCTCCCCTTGGAAGTACATCTCTCGAAGCATCAGCGTGAGCTAGAGGTGTAGGATTAGCGAAAGAACTAGGATCAAACATTATCTTAATATGACTTTATTAAGATATTCAACTTAAACCTTTAACAAATTCAATTATAATAATTAATATGAGAAAATCTACGATGACGCAATACGCAACACACACAATATATATATATATATATATATATATATATATATATATATATATATATAATAAGACCTAATCCAATTCAGACGAATCTCAATAAGCGAGCCGCCTAATCCTCGATTCTAATATTAAGTAATCAATCCTACCTTAGTAACGATGAATCTTGTCTTTATCTGCAAAGGGATGCAGCTGTACGCAGTACGGCTTCCTTCTAATCGAGTACCAATATATGTATCCACGTCACGCATAACTTATTCAAACTTGAAATATGAACTGTAATAATCATCAACTGCCACAACACACATTAACTGTCTAACATTCCTTTACATTGCCATCCCGCTTACTCTAAGATCCGATGTTTAAAGTCCGTTTATTTGCATCTTTACTTCATATCTCATTTCTTGGATTTGGTTGGAAAAGAGTTGCCATTAATTCTGGCCCAAAGAACTCAAAGGACTTGTTAAAGAAAATACGCGTAAGACGTCACACGCTCAACTATCTGTTAAGAGAGAATACTCTTGTTTTGAATACACATTTGAAAATATATTGTGAAAATCATTATACACTCATATTTAGCTAGAACATAAAAGGTCTATTGAACTGTAGATAGCATAATTCCTGAAAATGGCCCCGAAAAAAATTGATTTAATATTTACAAATTAATTTTCAAAAACTCCTATTACATAACATTGACTATTACTTCAAAAGTTACATGAGTTTTTTTTATCACATTCATCCGTATAGTTTTGCCTGATTAATCGCTTCTTTCTGTCCTCAAAAGAATTATTAGGTGTATACATGTAAATATCCCTAAGAACTTTGGGTGGCCACGACTGCCCAATGGTTATGATCACAAGCTCTCGTGATCGTTGTGTCATGAGTTTGAGCCCTGCTGCCATTCAAGACCCGCCTAGTATAGGGGCTAGTGTACGTTAAATTTATCGTGGCTCAGAATCCTTGCATTGACGTCATGTGGAAGATTGAATAGTAGGGTGCCAATTCAGGGTTCTGATCCGTCGCCAATAATCCGCATGTTTCTTTACATTGCGACGTTGATAAGCACTCACTCAACCTAATGAAAATTTTTTGAAACAATATACACTAAATTAGAATAAGACTATAACTTTTCAAAAATTTCACATCTCAAAGAACTTTAAAATTTATAGTGTCAAATATTAAACTATAACTTTAAAATTATGGTTATAACTTTTCTTTTGCATTTCAAAGGAGGCAATTGCTGACTGTCAAACATGTTTTTTGAAACTTTTTAAGAAATCTCGTCACATTTATGTTTTACTTTCGTCCTAATCACGAAAAAGTGCCCTGTAATCACACTATTTATTCTGCGACAAACGTGACTTAAATTAGAAATCTTAGGAATTCTTGCAGCTGTGAAAAAATATCTTCATTCTTGCCTCGTACATGGCAATAAAAACATCTCGCTGTCAGCTATGAAATATACCGAGGAGGAAATGACAGCTACATTTTTTTCCCAGTTTAAGAACAAAAATTGAATAGTTGAAGGTATGAAAAATTTTCAGAATACTTCTTGAAATTCTGATATATGTTTTTGACCTTCAAATCACCCATTAAATGAAATCAGTAATGATAATAATAAATGTGTTCTATTTAGCAATGCACAATCAAGGAAATCAATTACAATTAAATAATTATTTCTTAGAAAACGTCTCAATGTTTTCATGCTTCATTACTATTTCTTTTTTCGAAAGATTTTTCCCTCCTTTGAATCTAGTTCATTTCAGATAAACTCTTATTTTATTTGTATTTTTATCCTATTTTTAAAAAATTTTGTTGTTGTTTACTAAGCTAAGCATATTCTAATAAACAGCGAGGATTAGATTTTATTCTATATTATGCTCTTTTTTTTAACGAAGGAAGTTTTCGTTTCATTTTTTCCTCACTCAAATAGTGTGATATAGCATGAAATTTATTTCTTTAACTTTAACTATTTTCATGAAATCATTAATATATAAGACATACTGACAAAAAATTTAAAAATCAATCGAAGATTAAAACGAAAATATTTCTAATTACCGTAAAATTCCGGTATAATGCCCACTTCTAACACAAAAAATAAGATCGAAATTTATTAGTGCGCGTTATACGCCGTGTATGAAAATGATAGCTTTAAAAAAAAAAAAAAAGAGATGAGCAGAGAAAAAAATTATACTTCTCCAAGTAACAAAATACGGTTTATTTAAATGAAATGACATGCCTTATGGACTTAAAGAATTGTAATTCAAGAAATATACTATTTTTTCAAAAGCCTGTGATAATAACTCGAATAAATAACTTTAAAACCTAAGAGCATTGTACGCGTACACATTTTAGGTTCCTTATTAAAAAGGGGTGTGTGTTATACGGAGAATATACCAAAAAAATTTTTTTATAATCAGCTTGAAAGTGTAGGGGCGCGTTTTAAACCGTATTTTAGAGTAATCTTTTTTTTTTCATTACAAAATTATTTATGAGGAAATTATTTAAGGAACAAAATATTTATTACTGACTTTTAATAAGTCTACAAAGTATTCACTCTCTCTACATTACATGTTAAAACTAAAAACCTTTTGTGATTTTAACTCACAATCGCTTTTTTTTAAACCATTTATGTTAAAATATAAATGTGTGTTTTTCGTAAATTATTACAACTACACTATGTGTAAAGTATATAGTTTAAATAAATATTTATTACTTCACCAAAAAAGCATTTTACGAATATTCCACAATTGAAAAAACTAAAAATGTTTACAAAATATATTGAAAAAAAATTTCAATAATTTTATAAATGTAAAAACTCGTTACATACATGTGAGGAAGTCATTTACGTTCTTAGCCAAGAAAGATACAATTTCAAAATAAGAGCTCATTTTTAGTATTTGTTTACATTTTCAAAGCTTTTTTAGAGTTCAAGAACAAGTTTTGAAGAGTAAAACATCAAAAAAGAAAACTCGTTCATGCTCTCTTGGAACTTTGATTTTATTCCAGCTGGCATATATTTGCTTTCAGTGGCTGAGAAGAATCAGACTTATATCGCCAGCATTACTCTTACGAAATACTTCAGCAAGACAAATATTCAATTATTCTAATTTAATTTAAAATTAGAATAGCTAGACTAAAAGATTAAAATATACTTTAACGGTAATGTAAATAAATATTGGCTTTTTCGGAATATACTGAGAACCTTTATAATCATTTTAAATAAAGAAAATCACTATATTTTTTCTTTATAATATTTTTACTCAAGCATTTAATTCATTAAAGTATCCAACTACGCTCAGAACCGTAATTTTGACGAAGCATTTAAATAAATAAATTTTTTTATATTTAGAGTGTCACTTGAATTTAAATATACATATAAAATTCTTTTAAGAATATTATTGCAATAAAAAATTATTTAAATGCAATTTTTGAGGCAAAAAAGAAAGAAAAAACGGCATATTTTCAAAACATTTTCCTTCTTATGAAAATTGACTCTATAATAATATTTTGTTCATATATAACTAAGACTTCTGTACAGATCCTGAACTAGTATTTTTAGAATATATAATTTAAAAGTAAATTTATTCGCATTTCAGTATACTAGGAGGGTACAGAAATTTTAACAGAAAACAGTGGTTATTATTTCAATTGATAACAACTCTGAAAATGATGTTAATTTTTCAAATGTCCTAGTTCAGTCTCTGTACAGAATTCTGAGTTACATATAGGGAAAATATTATTGATATAGAAACATTTTTAATAAAAGTAAAATATCTTGAAAGAAGGTCATTTTTTCTTCATTTTTCACCAGAAAAATATTTTAAAATAATTATTTTCTTGTAATAACATTTTTAAAACAATTATATGCGTATGTTCTGATTCAGGTGTGACACTAAATATCATATATATATATATATATATATATATATATATATATATATATATATATATATATATATATATATATATATATATATATATATATATATATATATTATTTTTTATACTCTATTTCAAAATCAATGCTCTAAATGTATTCGAACACCTTAGAATTATTATTTAGGGAATTTTCTCGCTATTTTTTTAATGATTTCGTTTAAGGACTGAATTTTTCGTTGACTCATTAATATTAGAAAAATTCAAACTTATTTCTTGATTTTCCAAAGCTATCATATTTATTTTGAAGCATTCATTCTCGTAAAAATACCTTATAAAACAATAGATTTATTTTGACGCATGCAAGTTTGTAAATAATTATTCATATTTTTGTTCACGCTTGTGACCGCCATTTTAACCTTTCATAAAACTAGAAATAAAGTTTTAAAGTTATTCTTTTAATATTTCTGCTAAACGCACCAATGTTATGGAAATGAAACTTGACTGTTTTTTGTCGGGTTTCTACTAATTTTATGTAATGAAAAGGAATTCGCATTTTGGAAAAAACATTCTTTACATTCTGATAAAAAATTAGAGATATCAAAAACCATTGTGTTTTAGAATATTTGAAACCATTTAATAAAAATTTTTAAAAATGCTTGAACTTTTAAACTTATTATATATCCTTTCAGTTTCTTTACTTATTTTTGATATTCTTTAAGTGAAATATTTAACTGAATAAATTATTGATTTGGAAACATAGTTTTTGTTTGAAATCATTTTCAGTCAATACATCCTGAATTTTGAAGCATAATATGCTGAATGAGAATTCTTAACATATTGTCTTCTAGATCTTCTAAGAACTACAATTAATTTAAAGTAATTCATTTTTATTGTTGCTATTCTCTTCAAAAATTATTTATATCAGTATTAATTCGCAATATTTTAGAGAAATGGCTTGCATAATCGATAAATTTGCATTATTTATCCATTTTAATCTTAACTCTAATTTTCTGACTTTTAAATTGATCTCATTCATAGATTTCATTTTTTTTAAATTGAATTCATTCATACATTTCATTCATTTCTTCAATCCCTTTCATTCCCTCCCTCTCCCCCAATGAAAAAAAATTATTCTTATCATTTTCATAAACTAGCAAATATTTCGTTAAATAATTCCTAAATACTCGTAAATACTTAAATTATTAATTTATATTATATTCCTCAAAATCATGAACATTCAATAAATATCTTTCTCCATATCGCGTATCAGCCTTTATTTTTATTTAACAAAATTTCCTTTACACTATATGCTATCAATTTCTTAAAAGACAAAATCGTCAATTAATAAATACGTTATTTTATCAGACACTAAAGTTTTCCACTTCTTTATCTGCTCTGCCAGGAAGAAAAACCAGTCACACACAAAAAAAGGGCATTCCTTTACACAATATCTATTCCTCACGATACCTTTTCTCAGTGGATGCTCGTACGCGAAAAGGAGGGGGATGGAGAGACGGGAGGGTGGCCCGACACTCTCCTCCCCATCCCTCTCTAACGACCCGTCGAGAACACGCGGAAGAGAACGGAAGAGAGAGAAGACGGAGTAGAAAAAACTCACCAAATGAAATCCTTACAGTGACTGCAGAAGGTCGGTTGTTTGAAGAATCTGGGTATGAATCGGTGGTCCTTCACACAGATCACATTCTTCTTCTTGAGAGCCCCCTTTCGGGCCCTGGACCGGAAAGCGGAAGGCCCCACGCTGTCGTTGTTGTTCCGCATCTCTTCTCCATCGGCCATCTTGCTTTTTCGCGTACCTCCTTAGCTACCCACGAGCTCCATCCTTTTGGGCGGCGGGCTCACTGCGGAGACTCTGCGCAGGCGCCGAGTTCCTTTGATGCGATTAGAGCTGTTGGACTCCGTCAATGAAGGTGATAAAAAAGGATTAAAATAAAGAGAAAAAAAACGGGAAAAAAGGGGGAGAAGGGATTGGGACGAAAAATAAAAAGAAAATCGGCTACTTACGAGAAAGAGAGTCGCGTGTCTTGTGTTTCCGATAGATTGGTCACTTTAGTGAGAGGTCATAAAATATTTAGTCGCATAGGAATAGAAATTTTCGGACGTTAGTGGGTTGAAACTCGTTGTATATAAATACTAATAATCTAACCTATTTATATTCAAACAGCATCTTCAAAAATAATTACATTTCTTACTAATTAAAAAAATCATACTTATTCTTAGATATTCTGATAAAGCAAGGTATATATAATCATTCGCATATAATCGGTTATTCTAATAACCTTCTTAAGGTAGCCAGCTGGGCTTGGAACCGTGATTTTTAAAAAGCGTTTAAATGAATATTTTTTTATATTTAATGTCATCTGAATTAGAATATACACACAAAATTAACTTAAAAATATAATCGCAATAAAGAAAATTGCCTAAACACAATTTTTTAGAAAAAAATAAAGATAGAATGACATATTTTCAAATTATTCTCCTTTTATGGGAAACGCTTCGATAAAAATAATATTTTTCCTATACTTAGATGAGACTTTTTTTTCAGAGCCTGATCTAAAATTTTTAAAATATATAACTTATATTTGGATTTATTTATATTTTAATACATCAGAGTAGAGAAATTTTTTAACAAAAAAACACTGATTATTATTTTAGTTAATAAGTCTGAGAATAACGTAAATTCTCCAAAAATCGTAGTTTTGGCTCCGTAGATAAGTCTTAGCTCCTTATAAGTAAAATATTATTATTAGAGAAGCATTTTCTATAAAAAGAAAATATTTTGAAAACACGTATTTTATTTTCATTTTTTGTCAAAAAAGGGCATTTTAATAATTTTTTAATATAATACTAGATTTAAAAGAATTTTGTATGCATATTCTAACTCAAGTGATACTAAATATCAAAAAAATTATTCCCTTATACGTTCGGCTGGATACCTTAAAAATTTATAATAATTTTATATAGATGGATTAGAAAATCTGAGAATATTTGAGTACTTGAGTACAATTAAATAACTTTTGCAATAACTACAGAAATTTCTAATTTTCCTATGAGAAAAATAATGTTTCTATTGGATCTCATGTATAGATATTTAATATTTCCAATGTTCCTTAAGATTCAAAGTATATATCTCCAACAAGAATCTTAAAATATTTGCAGCATAATACTTTAAAACTAACTTTTTTATTTTCTTAATCAATTTGTTACAGCACACGGTTCTTTCCTCATACATGCAAAATCAGAGTAACTTTGAATTTCATAAGTTTCAGATTAATTTGAATTTGTGACAAATAAATTCAATCGTAATTTCTTTATTATCTCTTCAATTAACTGTCGTTGTAGTTATCTGAGTGTTACGCAAAAAAATTAATTATTAGACTTATGCGGGAAACTTTCATTCGTCATTAATATCTTAATTTGTTTATCGAGATAAAGGTTCATGATATATTTTTAAAACTATCCATAATTATTTCTTGTATGTTTCTTAATAAAACTGCTTCTCAAGTTTTGAAAAAGAATAAATGATATTAAAATTACATATATGGGAAAATTATTAAACTAAATTTATAAATACCTAACTAAAACAAGAAAATAATTGAATTTGTTTAAGTAAAATTTGGTTCTGTGATTAAACTATGAGACCCAGAACTTGATATTTTTATAAAACCTCAGCACATTTTTCTGCATTAATCAATAAAGAAAATATTTTAACGGTTTAAATAAATATAGAATATTTAACATAATCCAAGAATTTTTTGAATTGAATAGAAAAAAATAAAATGACAAACGCTAAGTAATGTCAATTCGCTGCAATACTAAAATAATCTGGCTTCAAAATACGTTAAAATTTATAATTTTGTTTATTGTATTCCATTGTATTATTTATACGACAAAAAATTATTGGATACTATTATGTGTAATAAAACTGATGTGATTTTGTTAAAAGCAATATGTAAAATTTTCATAATATTCAGTTTTTTTTTTTACGTTGCTCACAAAACTCATGCAAACATTGTATATATATATATATATATATGCAAACGCAAATAGAATGAACTCTAATAAAATTAATTTTGCTGAATATTCAAAAAAAACTTCTTTTTTTTTTGCAATATTTTTTAGCACGAAAAAAATACTTCAGTCCCCTCAGTTTCGTATTAAACGATTTTGACTGTATGTGTAATTATAACATATTTATTTGTATAATATACTTAACTTATCATATATTTAATGTTTAGGGATATGAAATAAATACAAAGTCACTCTAGCATGTATCATTTAAATCCTTATAGAAGCACAAGGGAAAAATAGGAAATGTACTTTGTACAGAAAATAAAAGATCCATTTGAAAAAAAATGAGCACTACGTTAAAATAATTGTTTGTAAAGATATATTTCGTGACTTAAAGATAATATTGGCTTAAAAGTTTCTTTTCTGCGATAAAGTACATTGTAAATATTGATATATAAACATTTTATATATGAATTAGCTATAAAAACTTTAAAAATAAATAAATAAAACACACATCCGATAATTTCTCTCTAAATGTAATCGTATATATAAATGATCATATTTTTAGGAATATATATGCTGGCATTTTCAAAGAAAAGCATTACAGAAACCATCTCACGACTCCTAAGTAAAATTTCAAAGGCTTTCCTTCAAACATAATAATTTTAACATACATGCAGCTAGTTTGAAAACAGTGATAAACGTAACTTTTCAGATTATCACTATAGTTAGAACTTTACTTGAAATTATTCCATATCAAAAGAAGCACCTCTTGTACATGAATAACCACTTTGAAACGTTTACTTTGCTTATCACTTGTGTCTGACATAAGCTGATTTGTGGTTTTTCTTCTCTTTTATATGTATTCCCTGTGTTAAAATTCAAGGATTTTCAAGCATAAGTAACCACGGAAAACCACATTTCAACTACTTCAAATCATGAAATTATCTATCAAATTCGTATTAAATCAATTTCAAATTTAGATTAAGCTAGCTGGTATACCCGTACTTCGCACGGGTTAATTGAAAAATTAAACAACACAGATTGAAGGATAAAGAAATTTTTAATGAGTTAATTTTACGTGAATTGCAAATTAAACAAAAAAAGCTTTTTGCATATCTGAGCTGAACAGAATAACCATATTTGTGAAATTTTAAGTCTGTATATCTAATGGCTGATAAAAAAGGATTTTTTTTTTATTTATAACGCCCCAGTTATTCTCTTGTGGGTTGATTTTTGAAAACACCTTCCTAAGCTAATCTCTGCTCAGCAAAAGTAACACATTGTTACAAATTTTGTGTAATGAACGTTTAAAATAGTGTAAATAATTTATATCTCGATGTGTAATAAGTTAATATCACTTTCTGTTATATTTATTTTGTGTTAAAATTGTAATATTCGCAAGCAACGCTGTTCTTACATTATAATGGCGATTAAATGGAAACATAGCGAAATATTGGAGATAGAGCCAAGTTGGCATCATTTTCAGCAACCATGTTGGCAACTTGGCGATTGATTGAAAGGTACAGAAGTTGATATGCTGTATCGCCACCTGGTAGGAAGCTACAACAAAGAAGATAGCGCAAAAACCTTCTCCACTAAAAAATACTTATACATGTGAATTTTCATAGTGATTGGTTGAACTGTGTCGGAATGAAGCGAGGCCATATATACAAACATCCATTTATGTATATATAGATGTTGTTTGTCTCCTTATTTGTAAATTATTATTGTAAAAGTCGGTGGGCCTCTAAAATGGACAAAGAATAAGCGTTAATTTTAAATAAACACAGCGACTCGAGGACCACCTTGTGGAAGCGAAGGATACCGGAGGGCTATACCATTTTAACCCTTTATCTACCGCATTATATGATTTACTGCAGTATTTTTCATGCAATATTTTTTTTGGATCACTACATTGTAAATTAGGGGATATACATAAACAAAATACTCAACTTTGGGAAATTTAATCTCCGTTAGAGCTAATTAATTAATTAAGGTATCCGACTACGTTCGGAACGGTGATTTTGCAAAAGCGTATAAATGGATAATATTTATGATATTTAGTGTCACTTAGATTAGAAAATGTGTATAAAATTGTTTTAAGAATAGTATTACAATAAAAAATTATTTAAGTACAATATTTTGACAAAAAATGAACATAGAATGACCCATTTTCAAAATATTCTCCTTTTGCGAAAAATGCTTCTATTATAATAATATTTTGCCTTTACGAGGTGTGTAAATTAAATCATGAGACTGATTTTTTTCACTTGTTTATTCCAATAAACTTACAATTCAACATTGTCTCCTTCAAAGTAACTGCCTTCTGAAGCCACACAGCGCTGGAGACGTTTCTTCTACTCCTCATAACACTGGTGGAACTCGGATATTGGAATAGCCTTCAGCTGGTCGGTTACAGCCGTTTGAATGCTTTCCCGTGTCCTAAAATGATGTCCCTTGAGGTGATTCTTCAATTTTGGAAAGAGGAAAAAGTCACAATGACTCAAGTCGGGGAAATAAGGGGGCTGAGGAGCAACAGGAATGTTCTTACTAGCCAAGAAACGGTTCACTAAAATTGCTGTGTGACAAGGTACATTGTCATGATGCAAAACCCAGCTGTTTTTGATGTTTGGTCTCACACGCATGACTCTTTTTCGAAGTCTTTCAAGAAACTCTTGGTAAAAGTGTTGATTAACCGTTTGGCCTTGAAGCACAAACTCTTTGTGCACGATTCCCTGGCTATAAAAAAAACAAATCAGCATGTTTTTGATCTTTAACTTTCGACCGCGGTAGCCGAGTGGTATAGGTATCGGACTGTGGCTTGCCTTGTCACGAGTTCGAGCCCAGTACCACCAAAGACCCACCGTGTAGGGCAGCGATGCACGTTAAATCCTTCGAGAGCTGAAACATCCTCCCGTTGGTGTGGTGTGGTAGTTAGGAGAGGGGTGCCAGATCAGGTGTCATCCACGTCACTTGACCATGGCTCAAAATTACGTGGTCCGTCGCCAAAAGCCCTCGTGTAGCTGAACAGTGCGACGTTAATATTCAATCAATCAATTGATCTTAGACTTGCTCATTCTTGCTTTTTTTTTTTGGCCTTGGAGATGCTGAAGTGTGCCATTCCATGCTCTGGCGCTTGGTTTTCGGGTCGTATTAAAACACCCAAGACTCGTCACCAGTAATGACATGTTCCAGAAAATGGGGATCATTCTCAATCAATTCCAAAAAGTCAATGCACCTTGCCCTCCTCATAACAAACAAGAAAAACCTGTTTCACTAAACAAATTACAACAGACAATTAACTTGACTCAGCGACTTCAAACTCATACTGATGACGCATCACATGTTTACCTACCTCCCCTCCATATCCCACTTCCCCAGCGTTGCCAGATCAAACACTACGCTACCAGTCTCATTACTTAATTTACATACCTTATATATAGCTCAGACCTCTGTACAGAGGTTCAACTAGAATTCTTAAAATATATAACTTAGGAATGGGTTTATCCATGTTTTACGACAGCAGAGGGGAGAAATTTTTTTTAAAAAAGCGCCGATAATTATTTCAATCGGGTGTAACTCTGAAAATAATGTGAATTTTTCAAAAATCATAGTTGAGCCTCTGTACAGAGGAGGTCTGAGCTATATACAGCCAAAATATTATTATAATAGAAGCATTTTTCACAAAAGGAGAACATTTGGAAAAAAGATTATTCTAAGTTACTTTTTGCCGAAATATTGTATTTAAATAAAAAAATTGTCAAAATGTCCCTAAAACAATTTTATACATGTGTTATAATCTAAGCTACACTAAATATCATGAAAATTATCCATTTATGCGCTTTTTTAAAATCACGGTTCCGAATGTAGTCGGATACCGTAAAGATATTCCACTGTAAAATTAATTATAAACACTGTTCCCTTAAAATAAACTGCCAAATCGTTTTCTGAGGTCCTCATTAACATACAAAAAAATAAGACAGTTAAATTTTGACCTTAACTAATTTTTCGGGTCAAAAATGATAATTTTTGCAATCCGCTGAAAACGCAATGTCTGCTATAAAACTATTTGCCTTCCCCGCTAAAATACTCATCATAGAACCCGTGCTGCCATATATCTTGGAAGAGTGAATTTCAAAGAATATTCCTGCTGTTGTCAGAATATTCGTAAAATTGTTTATTCTATGTTATTTTAAAGTGAGTGGTACTTATAGGGACCATCGGTAGATAAAGGGTTAAAATGAATGCCTTCAATGATTGATTCAACTCTGTATCTCATAATAGGTATAAATTGTGCCATATAAAAATTAACACTGGATTGCCCAAGGAAGTCATTGTGACTGCTTTTTCATTTCAATTAGAAAAACAATGATGTATGTAACGGTACAATTTCTTAAACTTTTTTAGAGTATAATTATTTTCCGATTGAAGTAAATTTCTTTTAATGTTAATCTTTACTAATAACTTTTTATATGACTTTAAATTATGTAAAAAATAATAATTAATTTTAAACAAATTTATTTACCCATTAGTTATTCTTTCACAAAGCAGTCATTTTGACTGCTTTTGGGCAATATAGGTATATACTACATTTCAGTCATTCTAGTGTTAATAAAAAATAAGTTAAAAATTTTTCTTGTGGACTCTTCAAAGCCACTAAGAAGGAATGGACACTGGGACACTGAGAATGGACACTGAGAAGTCCATAACCAAAAACAAAATTTGAGCTGGGGTTTCTGTTTTCACTTCCCCACTACATCATGTCATGCTCTGGACTATCAGTTTCATTTAAAGAGTAATAACTATCATTATCCATCATGACAGATCTTTGGTAAAATCAATACTCTTTTGCGATATAAAGCGCATTCAGGTTGAATATTTTTTCATATATAGACTTTAACCTTTGGACCTGCCGCGATCCCGAATAAGCTTCAAGTTAATTGGTTTCTTAAATTAATGATTAATCAAACAAATCAGTATAATGTATTGCTAAAATAAATTTAGCATTCTTTAGTTAAAATGTTACGCGTCTTTAGTTAAATCTCCCGAACTGTATAAAAAGTATTTCTGCGTAGAATTATAAAACATTTTTATTAAACTTCGTGCCTTCGTATAATTCTTATAAATTAGGAAAATTAAGATCCTACGCGTTTTTCGTTTATTGCATATATTTCTCGTTTATTAATTACAATCTAATAAGGGAATACAAAATTTTCTATAAAATCATTAAAACTGCTTTTTAAATTTTAATTTGAAAAAAAAACTCTTACAAAGCGTTTTGCACACTCACATAGCTGATCAATAATTTTTCGCGAACATTTTCATACCAGTCTTTCTAAAGAGATAATTTACGATATTATTTTTGTCAGTGAATCACATTTTGGCAAAATGTTTTTAAATTTTAGGTAGATATCTGTGAAATATTAAGAAATTTAATTTGTTAATATCATTATGTAATTAAAAAGAATTATATGTAATTAAGATATTATTAATGAACTTTATATTAGCATCAATATTAATGATTTTCAAATAGATATAATATTTAAAAATTAATTTTTATTGAAATGCTGTATGAAAAACCTTGTTTCACAGAAAAACAGATCATTTTAGTAGATTTTTAAAAAAATGTTTGAAGAGACCAAGAAAACTTTCACTCTTACGCTCTACATATATATCTGTCCCTTTAAATATTATTTTCTGTAACAAATTAGAAATTTTTAATATCAATTCGAACTAAATATCGCATTTTTTTTAAAAAAATTCATATTTTGGAAAATTAGGAAGAAAAAAAAAATATTACCTAAACAATTTGATCTAATTTTTATAAATGACAGAAAGTTTCTCCAAATATTTCTTGTTCATCAACATTCTAAATTACGAGAGCCTTCTCCAATGATCTACCTGTTATTTTCAAGTTCGACGTTAATAAACAATCAATCAATCTTTTCATGAGTAACCTAATCTCTCTTGTTAACAAAGGTTTTATTACAAAATTACTATCTCGAAAAGTGATCGATATAATTTTGATAATCTCTTACCATTTTTAAGCCCTACGTAGCAATTTCCCCCAAACGTACAATACGTGTAACATATTTAATAACAATAATAAACTCAAATTATGTAGGCAGAATAATAATTTCTAGAAAAATATTTATTTTTATTTATAATGAAGAATCAAAAAATATTTAAGGACATACATCTCAATGTTATAAATATACTAAAAATAAAGTAAAGAGTAATTAATATTTATCAAATATATGCTTGATTTTGTCTGTTTCATTTCAATGGAAAACAAAAACATTTTTTTAAATCAACAATTATCTTAGATATATTTTATACTTAGAATTTTTATCCTTTGAATTTACTCAAAGTGTTAAAAATAAACAGAAGAATTTAAATCTGTTTCACTAGATTCTCTCTGACTTAGGTTAAAAATAAATCATCCTGTATTTTTGACTAAAGTATTCAAAAGATTCCCATGCTGTTGAAAAAGATAAAAGTTAATACTAACCTTAAGCAGAAATTAATCTTATCAATAAATAGAAAAATTATTTTCATCCATTTAACTTTATTTCGAGTATAATATATAAAGAGTTAAAGAGAATGATGAATTTTTAAAACTATATCTATAAACAGGGTGAACAAGAAACAAGTTGCTCATTTCAGATGACTCTATAATTCGTTTTATTGTCCCGAATGAGACAAAATTTGAACTTCAGATAATTCAAATGATGCGCGTTTGACATTTATTAAATAAAAAAAGTTTAATATAAAATGCTACGGGTAGGTGACCTTACAATACACATTTAACAGGATTTTAAAATGTTCAAAAATATAAAGAAACATTAATACAACTGCTCTATAAGTCCAAGTTTAAAAATGTGCCTTGATTGCAGAAACATATTTTCAACAGCTGACCAGAATAAGTCTGCCGGAATTTGGCGCCGAATGCTGTCCTTCAGACCAGGAAGAATTGTTGGCCTTTGACGAGAGATGTTGTCCTTAAGAAATTCCCCAACTTAAAGTCGCACGGGGTGATATCCGGCGAACTACGGGGCCATGCTGTTCGAAAATGATGGCTGACTAACTGTGCATCTATGAAATTCTGGTTTAGTAAATGCTTTATACGGCGACTAACGTGAGGAGGTGTGCAACCTTGCACGAAAGTTATATCGGGAAGACATCCACGCTGTTGAAATTCTCGTCTTACAAAATTCCAGTGCATATCATGGTCATGGTACCGTTTTCCTATGACAGAATAGCTTTGGATTCCATTTGGTCTTATCTCTTCAAAAAATACCATCCAATCATAAAGGTAGCCGTGCAACTACATCATACTGTCGCTTTTTGAGAATGCATGGTTTTTTCTGGATAGCGTGAAGATTTTCCTCTACCCAAATTCGACAATTCAGGGTGTTAGCTTGTCGATGGAGGTAAAAGTGTGCTTCGTCACTCCACAGAATATTCCATGACCAAGTGACGTCAACAATCACTCGAACAAGGAACTGAAAGGCAGAACTTTTACGAGCCTCTAAATCCCCATCCTTCAATTGATGCACAGTCATGATTTTGTACGAATGAAAATGCAAAAAAAACGTAAGATTTCTCCTGCAGTGGAATTCGGCATATCTAATGCATGGGAAACAACTGGCACACTGACATTACCAACCAGCTACTGATTGCTGGCTTCAACGTCTGCGGTTAACACATTTCCGATACTAAAAGGGGGAATTTACTTTCGTCCTTTACATGGAAGAATGCGAAGTTGTCAGGGACGTAGCTACCGCCGTGTCAGCCGTATCAATGATACGGGGCTCCCAAGCTTCAGCGGCCCCAAAATATGTAAGCAAAAAAAAAAGAGTGGGTGCTTATGACCACACGATAGAAGTGGTAACCACATTTTGTTTTGTTAATTCAGTGATTACTTAGGTGGATAAAAAACAAGGGGATATTATATTAGTATTGTCATATAAAATTATTTAATCATTTGTCTGTACTCATAAAGTAATATTTTTTGTCAAATATACATATTACAGAATTAATTGTATTCTAAGAAGGAAACAATAGGTGTATGGTAGCTGAAATAGGTTCAAAATTACTTAAATATCTAAAAAAAAACTCCGCCAAGCGTTGTTCCGTACTTTGTCGTGCTTTCATTTGGATCATTTGATATAATTAAATTGAATTTTGATTTTAAAAAAAAATCTATTAAAGGCTTTGATGTGTCTTTTGAAAAATCTACATTAAAATCCCCACTTAAAGTAATAGGCAATTTGTTCAGAAGAGTTGATCCGGCTTCGTACACAGTGTAGGCAACTAAATTTTAGTGAATGAATTTGATATAATTTTCTTTACACTTTGATTGGGTGAAATATAAATAGTAACCATTAGAATTATTTGTCCATTTTCTGCTCTACATTTCGCTGCCCACATTCCTCCGATACATGACTCATTAAACCCAAATGATTCAGTAGAAAGAATCCCGCCATTCATCTTCCTTAAAAGAGATGTGGGGGAGATCCCTATTTAGTGGAAGCAAAGAACTTCACTTTCATGGAATATTGGTGGGGGGACAAGCTACCGAGTTTCATGTTTTTTGGGAGTAGCGGAGGAGGGGGATAACATTTTGTAACTCTATGCTTCCCTTGACAATAAGAGTGCCTCCCCGAAAAAAATTGCCAATTTTTTTCAAAAAAGTCTTTATATCGAACTTGTTCCTTTATTTTTCGATTATCCATCGCTGTTAAAATTTCTTCATTGCTCTATTTTGAATAATTTTTTAAGTATATATTGCCAAATGTAACGAATACTTTTTTAAAAATGAAAATGCAGGTGTGTTATAGTTTACAGAAGATGAATTAAACGAATGCGCAAGACATTCCACATTTCGTGTAATTCCAGATATGCTTCCGTTATGCTTGTAAAGCAAGATAATTGGCAATCAACTTTAAGAGATATTTTAACTCGAATTTTTTCAATGTACAAATCAAAAGTAAAATATTGCATTGAAATGATTTTCATAACCATATGTGTGAACATTTTTAAACCTGCTCTATCCAGAAGTCTCAAATATGTTTTGCCCCTTCGATATTTTATGAATCGAAATTTTGATTTTTTTATATACAACAAATCTATGTTTGCAATCATAGCATTCGAATTTTACACTATGAACGCAATAACCCACTGTTTACTTTAAATTTGATACTCTTCTATATTGAAATATCATCTGATTTATTTTTAAATTTCCTAGGGATTATCCCTTTTGAAGTTTGCATCAACTGTTCATCTTTGGGGAAACAAAAAACTTAAACGTATGGTTGCCAAGTTTATTAGATGACCAGTTGGGCACACAACAATATCGATGCATTAGGTATAAAATGTGTGCAGCTTTAGGTTAAGTAATTAAAAACATTTTTTAAGTTAATTAAGATTTGACAGAATAAACAAAACTCAAATTTCCCATTTAAACACTAATTTCTCATATAAAACAAAATATCTTAAATTTATACATAATTAGGGATGTTGGCATAAATGCATCAATTTATTATATCGTGCCCTCAAAACTAAAAAGAAAGAAATTCAATAATGACGCAACAATAAAGTTATACTAAAATATAAATATTGTACCTTCCTTTATAGTTATTCCTACTGATATATCTTGAATAATAAATACATACACATCGGAAGATGAACTAATTAAATAAGCATACAAAAAGGAAGACGGAGTACTAAAATATCCCGGGAAGAACGTCCCTATTTTAGTCATGTGATTTCTTTTTAGGGGTGGAAAATCTTGTCGAAACAAGTTTTCGAATGCAGGCGAAAAAAGCCGAATGAGCGTTACATTTCCGAGGGTGATGTTCATTCAACTTCACTCTCCAGCAAATCGCGCCATTAGAAATTATCACTTCATAAAACATTTAACATGTAAAGGGACCCTAAAAAGGATTTATAAGTAATTTTGATACAGTATCCACTCTCAGGACTAGCTACACCACTGGAACAGTTGTCCAGTTGTTTCAAATTTCTGTGTAATCTTGCGGCATATGGAGTCATTGGACGTTTTCGTATCCGTTTCATACGATGGAACAATTCTGGTTGAACAATTTTACCAATAGTGCTTTTTCTTGCAACGTATGCATGATGTGCACGCAAAGAAGAAACTACTGCTCAGGCAGAATCAGTTTTTCTTTTATCCAAGAATAAGGGTTATAGGCATGCGCTGTTACATAAATTCTGTTTCTGATTTTGAATATATGCAAATAAGCTCTATTTGTGTTATAATGCAACCTATCAGGGGAATTTTGTGTACTTAATTTTTTTTATTTAATAAATGTCAAGGACATCATTTGAATTATCTATAGTGCATATTTAATCTCATTCGAACTAATAGAACAAATTATAGAGTCCTCTGAAAAGTAAGCAACTTATTTCTTGATAACCCTGTATAAAAGATAAGTAAAAAAAATTTCCATCTTGTAAGAATACTGTTTCTATAAACGAAAGATATTTTTAATCACTGACCATTATACAAGTTGCCATTAAATTTCCAAAAAAAAAAAGAACTTTTTTAACTTTTCCAGAATTTTATTTATATGCATTGCTTCACTAAGAATACAGCATCATGTGTCATTTAAAAAAAATAATCAAGAAGTTTGCAGAATGACAGCATCTAAAACTCTAACACTTTTTTTAATTAGAGGACTTTAAACAACGAATTTTAAATTGTTATTGAAATTATAAAAAAAAATAAATTTGCGGAATTTTTAGATGTCATCTGCTTTAACTAAACTGGTATTTCTGCGAGTACTCTTTTCCAAATTTAAAAAAGCATTCAATGTATGGAATGCGTTTATCTTTTTCTTTCTTTTTTCTCAGCATTACTTGTTGAAATAATTTCTATATGTAAATTTTCTTCTGAAGTAAATTTAATACATTCTTATAAGCTAAGCACTGAAAACTTCGAGAAGGATTTGTTTATGTAAGATAAAAACGAGTCGATGGAATGAAAAGAAAATAAATGATAAAAAAAGGAAAATAAACTATTACAATTACTGAAAAGGTTTGGATGGTCTATTCCAAAACTCTATCGTAAAAAAAAGAAAGTTAATAAGGCATCGTCATCTATGCTTTGCAACTAATTCTGCCAAACTATTATTAGACTTGCATAGACTGATAACGCTTCTGAATTATATCATGTAGAATTTCTCGCCAAATTGGCTCCTACTATTGGACTAAATCACCAGCATTCTAGAATAGTTGTATGTCAGGGGTTTCAAACTCGCGGGCCACAGCGAGCATTTTTGTGGCCCCGGGCCAGTGTAGAAGCACACAATAATATATAATCAAATATCAAAATTTCGCCCGATATGTTAAAGACAGTACAGAGAAGATATCAAGTGTGTCAGGACGTAAACAATAAATTTTGTTTATTATAATGTATTATTCGAAATAAACTTACGTTTCTATAAATATTATTTGTTTGTTTTTTTGTGACCTACCTAAAATTAAACCTTTTTTGTTTGACCCAAGTTAGCCTTTGAGTTTGACACCCCTGTTGTACATCATTCTCGTTCTAGAATGGTTGCAGTACAAACTCTTTACTAATGGGTTCTGCTTCATAAAATACCCTGACGACCGTTAGAGACGTGTCTGGACACATCCAGAACTCACACGTAGAAATCTTACTTTGACTAGCATGCCACACAAGCCCACAACAGAATGCTGCAGCTAGAAGTGCTATTTTCTTTGATAGCTGGCTCCCTTTGTCATGGTTACTTCTCCTAGTGATGTCTAAGGTGGAGATCTCGCTGATCGTTGAGGTTCCCAACGGGATCCGAATGCAGTAGAGAATGAGAGACAATTAAATCAGACACAAAATGGTAACAAATAGATAATCACAATAATTCACTTTTATTCATTTAAACATTAGGACTAAAAACGTAATAGGCAGACAAGACAATTAAATAATAAGAAATAACGGTTATCTCTGAAACTCGCCAAAGAGAAATCTCCAACATCTTCTAATGTCGACTATAATTCAGAACCTATCTAGTGTGGCTATATTGTCCACATAACAACAACTATTCTCTATCTCACTGACGAGGCCTGCGGTAGTCCAGTGGTCAAGGTATCGAATCATGGCAGGCATATCATGAGTTCGAGCCCAGTACCACTAAAGACCCGCAGTGTAGGGCAGCGATGCACGTTAAATCTGTCGAGAGCTGAAACGTTCTCCTGTTGGTGTGGTGCTTAGGAGAGGGGGTGCTAGCTCAAGAGTCGTCCACGTCACTTGACCATGGTTCAAAATTACATGGTCCGTCACCTTAAGCCTCGTGTAGCTGAACAGTGCGTCGTTAATATTCACTCACTCACTATCTCACTGATAATTCATATGCTATTTAGTAGTGAAGCTCATTTTCGGAGTGTAGTTGTTCTAGCTCAAAGCGCCAATTTAGAGAGAATAAGAAACCCGAGTTAGATAGGATAGACTTCGTGGACAGCTTGTTGTTACACCTTTGCTAATTAATTGAGGTGAACTTACATCATAAGGATACCAAGAAGCAATATGATACGATCCTTATTTTGTCGTTACTTCAGTACCACCCCAATTTTACTTTTTTGAAGTGAAACATTTTGGGCTCGAGAGTGAATGAGAGAATTGCCCAGTTTTGCGTAAAAGTGAATAAACGAACGGAAGTAGTCTTCCCCCATCCCCCCGAATCGTCGCCCTGGTACGGAGAGCGCCAGATGAGGAAAAGGGGGAGCGGGGACACCGCGTGACTTGTGTCATATCGGTGGAAAAGTTAGATAATTGTCCACGTCTCTGACTGGCCAACTTGTCCACCTTCCGATTAGAGGTCCTTTTCCCCAGACCCGTAAACATTATTAGCGGTCGTATCAGTTGCAGTGTGAGCATTACGGTGTAGACAAAATAGCTCTCGCAGCAAAAGAGTGCCTTTCTGAAATTTTCTTTACATTGTTGGCTACATGGCGATGTGTTCGGTGGCTAATTTATTTCTTTCATTGTCATTTGCGTTGAATTATTATTAATTCTAATCAGAATAGCCTAAATCAAATGCACAAAGAGGAAAAGAGTTTCGTGAAAGAAAAAAAAGAAAAACTAGCAGCAAGTCTAGTCGAAAAAGTGACAAAAAAAACAGAAAAATAATGCAAATTCATCAAGTGCTACTGCCAAATCTCGATCAGAGTACATGAGAGAATATCAAGCATGAAAAAAACATTGTAAAATACTCTCTTAATGCCAAGTTTAAGGAATGGGAATGCTATTGAGACTCTTCTTATGACAGCACAGATTAATACGGACTTTGTGAACCACCCTGTGCCGTCAACTACAGAACCCTCAACAAGTCTAGTGCATATTGAAACTGATGCATGTGAATCGATAATAAATTTTATCTTACGTTACAAAGACTATGATTTCCATAAAAATGCGTGGCAACGGTAGCCTAGAGCCACGATAGCCAGATCGTGGTTGGCGTGTCATGAGTTCGAGCCGAGTACCACTTAAGACCCACCGTGTAGGGGAGCGATGCGCGTTAAATCTGTTGAAAGCTCAAACGTCCTCCCGTTGGTGTGGTGTGGTAGTTAGGAGATGGGGGAGTGCCAGCTCAGGTGACATCCTCGTCACTTGACCATGGTTCAAAATTACGAAGTCCGTCGCCAAAAGCCCTCGTGTAGCTGAACAGTGCACCGGAAAATTCACTTACCCATAAAAATGCTCACAAATATTTCAAAAGCTATTCGTTGATAATCCTTTCGGTCACGGGTGTTCGAGTTGTGATAGATTATGGTTTAGAGATGATTTGAGAACGCCTGTTGCTGAGCAGAAAAATATTTTACTGGAAATTAATTTAGAAAAGACATTAAAGAATGTTACAATTGCCAACAAAGTTTAAGTAGGAAAAGTATACCAAATTTATCATAATATGATAGTTTTGTATGTATACCCAGAGATTCCAGCATATCTTCCTACTTTGGATTTGGTATCAGAAAGACTCAATTCGCCACGAATGCTTTTCATGCAAATTAGACGATTGAGATTTGTACTCTGTCAGTTTGGAATATTAGAGCAAATAATCAATGTTCCAACGTTGCCAAAGAAATTTCACTTCTATCGCGTGGCGTTCCACGCCCCATTTTTTACTTTTAAGCAGGAATATCCCCGTCACATTTGGATGCTTATTATTTGTCTTTAAGATTATAATGTACATCTTCGTCATGATAAGTTGGCTGATCTGGGATCAACAGCCATCTTAGAATGTTGCTAATTTAGCCAAATAGTTGGAGATTTTTTTATTTCTAATTTGGCTGTGAATTGGTTATTAACCATTGCAGACCAAGTACATTCCCCGGAAGCAGGTATCACCTTTTAGTGCGACACCCTACAGGTGGATACCAATTGCCGCAGGTAATTTTGACGCCCAGTTTCCTCCCTAGAGGGAGGCACCGGAGCTCTGACGATGCGAACCTGTACCAGGATTTAATTTCGCCGAGAGCATCGAAGCCAAATAGACACTCTGGGAATCTTTTCCGTGTCGTATAACCCTACGACAGGGCCGCTGTCGATTTTCTGCATTATGAAAGTCCACCGACTTGGGCCGGAATCGAACCCGCAACCTTGAGTCCAGAACGCCAGCGACAAATCAACCACGCTACCCAGCCGGCGTAGAAGTTTTCACACAAATCGGGAGCTTAATCACACTCACGCGAGGTGAAGGCGCTCATGAGAGACAGAGGCGAACCATAGCCTTCTTACCTTCTTCAAAAACAATCGAAGTTTTGAATATAAATATCTTAATCCTTCTGAACCTGTACTCATTTAATTTTCAGTGTAGGCTTATCGAATCCACTCTTATTTGCCGTGATTAGACAACTTCTTAATGAATCGATTTTTATGCCTCAAAGCATATTTTTTAATACGTTTGACCAAAACTAAGAATACTAACTAAGACTATCAAATTTTAAAAAACTGATTATTTAATGTGACGAATGATTAGTTCAATTTACATTAAAAAAATCATTGCACTGTGTTAGTTATATTTATCTCTTGTAAGCAATTATCCTCACTTTGGAATGATATGCGAAAACCTACTAACAAAAAAATGCTTTCACATGTTTTATTTGAACAGATCAGCTAGAAATATTATAAAGCATAATGATTTTATAATACACTCTTGTAACATTTTGCTTCAGATGCTATAATTAGTTTCAAAATTTACTAGGTGATCAAAGCTATAAGGAATCAATATTTTGCTAATAGAAATACATACGAGTAAAATACGGTTAAAAATTTACTCATTACAATTATTTTCCCTTGAAAGGAATTATACTTAAATGAACAATACATTTAGACATAGTCCCAACTATAAAAAAAATGAAGTTTAAAGTTCGTAGCATATTTGTTGCGTGAAAAAAGAAAATCGATATTCTTACACAAATTAAGATGAGGTTGGATTTGTCACGCGTACCACTGGCGATAAGATGGCGCAAAACATTATTTCCATTTACCGTATCAGAAACATGTCACGTTTAAAAAAATTGAGCGAAGTAAAAGCTCTGAAAACTTGGTTTTAAGAAGACGCAAAAAAGAAATATTGAAACTTGGTTAAAAAACCTAAAAGGGATTTGGGAAAAGCGGCAAAAATAGACAGAAATACAAAAATTGGACAAACGAACAGAACAGAACAAAAATATTAATAGATATCAAAGAATTATTATGCCAACATTAGAAAAGTGGCATATTTAATCACTAGCTCTATGATAGTTCGTATTTTCAGGTAAGCAATTGCATTTTTATGTTCTGCATATTACCTGGAAAACATATTTGGGGTTTCTGGATCAGGACAGTGCAAATGCATCAGAGCTTTTGGTGCCATTTATGTTGCAATATGGAAACGAAAATGATCACATAGCTTGATTATTTTTTATCACTGTATTAGTCGATCGATTTTTGCTGAATTTCTAATCACATTTTATTTACATATTGGATAATTTGTATACTTTTGGTTTCTTATTATTTATTTTTCTTAAATTTGTGAATTGTTTTAACTTCTTTTTTATTTTAATTAATTAACTTGTTCTTTTAATTTTTTGTGACCGTCAACTTTTTTCATACTTCATACGAAAATTGTTTTCCTGAATGGAGGTCGAAATGAATGTGGTTTCAGAGACTTGAGCTGCTCATTTTGGGATCAAGTCTTTACTCGCCCCGCCCCTACTGTTTGAAAAGGCATTTAAGAGTACAATCAGTTAATCATAAGTATTGTCCTTATGAGTTTCAGAAAATTATTCTCACAATATACTTTTAAAAAGCCACGTGTGATAAGTTAACATACTTCTTACTTCTTTAGAAACGAAAATAGAATTTTAATTTTTCATGCTCATTGCTCAAATTATGAAACTGCAATTTATTAGTAAAGTAGTTATAGTAATTTTGTGTTATATTAATTTGTGTTTGAAGAGTTCCTACATAAGAAAAGCATCATTTTCTCCAATGATTAACAGGTACACAAAAAAATGTCTCAATCATTTTTGGTGAATTGGTGACCATAAGGAAACCTTTCTGGGTGCATTTTAATGGTCCTGATCCATTCCTGATTTTTTTTTCCAAAAATCGTTTAAGTTCAAGTGAATCAAGTGACCTTAACTACTATAAAGAGGATTTAGAGAAAGAAAAAGAAAATAGAGGACACTCGTGAATTCAAAAATGGTTTGAGATGTCATTCCACAGTCACAGATAAGACTAGCTTTTATTTTTTCTAAAAAAATTTAACTCTCCAAGGTATATTTTCATTTATTAGATAAACAATAAGTTTCGGGGGTTTCCCTCAAGGCCAGCTTGGTCATAGCATAGGGACGCAATGGTAAAAAGACAGTATACCTGAGAAAACCATTCAAACTACTTAAAATTATCAAAATTTTCAATTTTATTTTTAAATGGGCTTCTCTCACTCTTTTTAAAGATAGATGTTCTGTCTGTGTACGGGCTAAATTCATGATAAATATAATTACGTGTTTACAGCCAATCAGTTCATATGCTTCGCTGTTGTCAAATTTTCTTTTCGCAGAAATTTTTTAAAATACATATTTGCTAATAACAACGCACATATGTTAAAGAAACACATTTGATTTAAAGTACCTGAATAATATTAAAATTCTAATTTATTTATTTTTGAAAAACAGCTTTTCGAATAATTTCAATACGGGGACGTACACAGTGCATCAAATAAGTTTTAAGACTCATACCAGAGCGCAGGTTCTAATGCCACCATGAGAGTACATGCGCATGTGTTATAACGTCCATGGTCTGCTAACACACATCCAACAAGTTGCGCGCATTTAGTTAAGTAGCTGAGATAAAACGAGCATTCATTACAGAAGTAAAATTTTTTCATGTCGTTTCTTTAAGATGGAGAAAAGAGCTGTGATTAAATTTAACGCAAAACTTGGTAAAAAAGTGCTCTTCGGAAGCATACCAACTCCAGAAACAAGTGTATGGTGACTGTTTCTTAAGTAGATCAAACATTTTTTTCTGTGGTACAAATGTTTTTTGAATGGAAGTGATACGATAGAAGGTGATCAACATGTTGGAAGACCAATTTCCTCTAAGGCACCTGGAATTATTGAGAAAGTAGGAAATTTCGTTGCAAACTATTGCTGTGCGTCACTGAGATTGTTGGAAGACTCTTAAAGCACCAACAAAGAAACCATTCGAACCCCTCTGTATAAAGATTTGGGCAAAATGTGAGATAAATTTGTTCCACACACTTTAACCCCTGAAGAAAAAGCAATGAGAACTGCAGAAATATCATTTCAGCCGCTAAAAACGGTCTAAGCTTCTTGAAGTCAATTGCAACAGGTGACGAATCCTAGTGGTTCCAATATGATTGTGAAACAAAGAGCGGAATGGAAGTCACAAAATTCACCACAAGCCAAAAAATCAAGAAAAGCTCCATCCAAAATCAAAACAATGCTCATTATTTTCTTCGATATTAAGGGGAAAATCCACAAAGAATTTGTTCCAACTGGACAAACAGTTTTAGGTCAGTACTACTTAGCTGTTTTATAGAGTTTGATGGCTAAAATTCGTCGCATTCGTCCAAAACATCGCACTGAAAGCAGTTGTTGCACGTCAATACACCCTGTCACACTTTTCTTATTGTTCTTCGATATTTGACAAAAATTAGTATCTGTATGTTGAACCATCCACTGTATTAATCTGATTTAGCATCTAGTGAGACTACTCCTTGTTCCCAAAATTTAAAAAAAAAGTTAAAAGGGTGTTATTTTGAGGATACTTCGACCAAACAAGTAGCTTCGACGCATGTCCTTCATTCCACACAATGATTTACAACAGGAGTTCAATTCATTATTAAACGTTGTAACAAGTGCATTAAAACCGAAGGGTCCTATTTTGAATAAAAAAACCAAAACTAAAATCAATTATTTGCTTCTATTTTTTTTGCAGACCCAGTCAAAACTTATTTGACGCTCTGGCCAATTTTCAAATTTGAAATTATATCTGGATTTTACAAGTACAACATGAAGTATTAGTCTAATATCAGCTATAAACTTCACGGAAAACATGCGATTATATTTGTCTTGTAACCGTGAGGAATTAAGCTTATTCGAGAATTAAATGTCTTCAATGAATTGAATTAAAAATGATTTTTCAATTGAATAACTTTTGACGATTTGAAGGAGCTTGCGTGAATTTTGATTTGGTTTCAAAAATGTGGGTATTATTTTTTCAAGAAAATCATTATCATAGTACATAAATATGTAATTACGTAGAAACTTACATTTAATGACTTATGGTATAAGGAAAAGTCTATTTTTTTTTTCAATTGGAAATAACTCCACCAAAAATCCTCTGGAGCAGAATTCAAATGGAGGAAAAGAGAGAAATTAAAAGTGTACAATAAAAAGAAAAGCAGTGAAATCTTAGAGCCGAGTTTATAATCAACTTTCAAGCGTGATAATTTAGAATACCAAAACGCATACAGGACCCCAACAACAAGGGGAATTTACCCAGCCCCTTTTCCTTCCCACAAACAGCATCTGAGGTTTTGAGTAGCATTTGCGACGTTCAAAAAATGTAAAAAATGCCTTTGAGAGAGAATCGGTGAGCTCAATACTATCAGTTAACGACCGGGAACATGACCGTATTATCAAACTCCATGAACTGGGTTTGTCGCTGCACACAATGGCAACTCGTTTTGAGCACAACGTGAGTACCATCCAACGTCATATTCGCCAGTTGACTATTCGAAACCCTTTCTCCACGGCATGTGACATCCGAAGCCGGTTGCCTTCAGGATCATTTGCATTTAGTGAGGGCACTCCCCTCGGGGCCCTTCTGCTTGATTATCAGAGTGAGCTAGAGGTGTAGGAATAACGGAAGAACTAGAAGAAGACATGATCTTAATACGACTTTATTAAGATCTTTAACTTAAACCTTTAACAAATTAGATAATAATAATATATGTGAGAGAATCTACGGTGGCTAAACACACAATATATATAATACCGAATTAACGTAACCCGAACCACTATCTATACTAACTCGCCTTAGCTCTATTCCTAGACTATCACAAATCCGAATATTAAACAGTCACTCCTACCTTTAATGTAGACTGAAGTAGCGATCACTATAATCCTAAATGAAGTTGCTGTTTACTCGAGTGCAATGGTATGCACCTTGACTTAAGGGCTCTCTATCACGTATAATTTCCGTTTGCTATCACATAACGTTTTCCAAAACCTCTTTACTGTTGAACCACGGATTATCTTTACATTCCTCAAATTGCCACTCCGCTTACTCTAACTTCTGATATTTAAAAGCTTCCTAATTTGCATCTTTCCTTCACGCTTCACTTCTTGGGTTTGGTTGTAAAAGAATTGCCATTAATTCTGGCCTCAAAGAATCCAATGGACATGTTAAAGAAAAGACGCGTGAGCCCGTCACAATCTTTGTTCACCAAAATTATACGCAACAGATTACAAGAGTGTGTGAAAGAGAGAAGTACAGTTACGTACACAGGTACCAGCAACAAGGGTGCATTCAACACAGAGCTAGATTCTTGGCATGGTGTAATCGTCATCGTACCTGGACTATAGAATGGCATCGAGTATTGCTCACGGATGAATCTCGTTTCTGTTTGAGGAGGAATGACGGCCATCGACAGCTATGGTAGTGACCCACAGTGGACAGTTTCCCCGATCTGGCGCAGGAAAACTATTTTATGGTCTTAAAGTCTTCATAATTATTATATCCAATGATCAAAAATAATAGTAATTAATGTACATTGGGTATTCTTTTCTGTTTTTACAAAGAAATAAGGTTAATAGGGTCTTCACAAATTTATTTCAAGTTTGAATTTGATCAAGAATATATTATTGCTAAGTGGAACTAATTTTTGAACAAGGATCTAAGAATATTAACAGAAGCAGTAATTTGACACGGGGAGAATATATACAAGAAATAGAGGATGGCAAGTTAAAAAAATTAAATTTTAACAGATTAAACAAATACAATCAAACATAACATTGTACATATACAGTAAAGGATGATAGGTAGTGTTTAAAAGGACTCGGAACCCTTTGAGCATTTTTTTATTTATGTATTTAAAAATTATATTTTAGCACTTCATTTCTGTTTCTATTTAAGAAAATGGTACGAGGTAAAATTTTGCACATATTATTCACAAAATTTTACAAATTTAATTTTTTTTAAAAAATTGGAAATTTTTAAAATTTTACTCTTTTTGTGTTAATTAATTTTTTGGCATGAAATTTTTGTATTATTTCTAAGGATGTTTTAAACACCTTTCGGGACTGATTTTATAATACTTAAATGAGTTTTCAAGGAAAAAAAGTCATAAAAAAATGTTGATATTATATGCTAAAAAATTCAACCAAAAGCCTAATATCTCCCACATTACAATTTTTTTTAAAAAAAAAAAGTATTTAATTTACAGCAAAATAGATCATTAATTTTTGGTAAATATAAAACACAAGGGGAAAAAATGGAAGTGATTGGTAAATAATTGTGGAAGAAATAGTATTTTGAATGCGAAAAAGCACAAACTGATGAAAACCTTTTCAAAGTTTAAAATTCTGAAAAAATAATTATTATAAGTTTAAATAAACATAAAATATTAGCAATATACTTTTCTTCAAAATAATCCATTTTCATAATATTTCAATCCAAAAATTTTATAAATGATTCCTTTTTAAATAGTATAATATTGCATAAGAAAACTACAGAAAAATGTTTAAAAAAATTTTTTTTTCTGCCATAATAGAAATTTTAAAGTTTTTTGACAGTTTTTGCCATTCCCGGCAGTTCTTCAGACGAGTAGCTCATCTAGGTGAGCAAGTAGTCACTTGTTTCAAAATTAGTGCGGCATCTCTTTCTCCAGCTGCTTGCATTGGCATTCTTATTGCAAATGCTAGTTCCTGCTTGCTTGCTGAAGCAAGAGGACGTACTCTTTCCCGCTTTGCCGTAGCTTTGCATTCCCCGAATGATTTTGAGGGTCGACCAGGAGTTGATTTGGATGGTGAATCCCTCTCCCCGACAACTACGCATCATTCGACTTAGAGAAGAACTTTTCATTTGTATGGCACCTCATCCATTTTTCCCTTACAAACGAGCAGAAATTTTTAACAAATTTTTATAAATTTTAATTACTGTTGGTCTTTATACATTCATGTCCATAAAGTAAAGATAATGAAGTTCAGGCAAAGAAAGAGACAGAAGCAAAACAAATTTGACTTATTTGTAAAGTCTATTTATTAAACAAAAGGTAAAGAGCAAAAAAGATGCTATATGTTTGACATAATTAATAAAAATTGCGATTTTTACTCCCTGGAACAAATTTCAAAAAAAGAACCTATTTACAAAAAACAGTATAACATGGTTAGTATGATTGTTAATACAGAGTATGTCTCCCGGACGATGCAATGTAGGCCTTACAACGCCTAGGCATGCTGAGTATCAAATTATCAATCTGATCTTGGGGAATATTACACCACTCATCAAGCAATGCCCTCCGAAGTTCCGGTAGACTGGTGGGAGGGGGTTGACGAGCTGCAATTCGTTGGTCAAGCATATCCCACACATGCTCTATTGGATTCAAGTCCAGTGAGTAAGCTGGCCAATCCATACGGGTGATATCCTCCGATTGAAGGCATTCGTCTACAATGTTTGCACGGTGAGGACGGGCGTTGTCATCCATAAACAGAAATTCAGCACCCATGGCGCTCCAAAACAAACGTACATGTTGTTCTAGAATGACATCCCGATAGATGTGGCCTGTCATCGTTACCCTCTGAATATGCAGGTCAGTTCTGGAACCAAGAATAATTCCTCCCCAAACGAGCCATCCTGCACCACCGTAACGGTGTCGTTCAATGGTCTTCTCTTGGTGGTAACGGGTATCTGGCGCTCTCCATATTAAAGTCCGGCGAGAATCAGACGGCAAACTAAACCTGGACTCGTCGGAAAACATCACACAAGACCACTGTTGTGGTGTCCACAATGCATGCTCTCTACTCCAGGTTAATCGCAGGTGACAGTGTGTTGCGGTAAGTGGAACACATCTGACAGGCCTACGAGCATATAGACCAATGTGCCCTAAGCGTCTGTACACGGTCTGCCTTGAAACTGTCGTACAGGTAGCTGAAGAGAGCTGACGAGACAGGTCTGATGCTGTGCTCCGTCTGTTTCTTTTGGCAGTAACTTCCAAATATATACTGGTCCTCATTCGGTGTTGTAACTCGGGGGCGACCTGTGATATAACATCTACTCACATTACCATCATCTTGGAATCGTTGCCAAACCCTGGAGATGACACTCTAAGCGAATCCAAGTTCCTCGGATACTTCCAGCTGGGTACGTCCACATTCCAGTCGTCCAATAATTCTACCACGTAAAAAGTCATCCAAATGCTTCCTTTGTGCTATAAATATGCGGTTATTGCACTGAAAGGCTTTTAAAAAAAGCGCTTGTGAACAATTCTACTTCCTTGCCACCATTCGTTATATACCCCTCTCTTACACTCTCGTCATTGTGGCCTACTATCCGCGCCATGTGGTGGTTTCCTGTAATTTGCATATTCTTCTTCAAGATGTGTGTGATAATTCTACAAGTGAAATTTTTATTTTAGAGTTCAATTTCTGTGTGATTCCGAATTATCCTTAATTTATGGACATGAGTGTATTTATCAAAGTTCGTTGTAGTACTAACTAAATTTAAAACAGCATTAGTTTTGCGCTTGGGATCTTGCTGTTCCTTACCCACATTGAATAAGGCACGCCGAGTAATACCATCGGCCAACGCTTAAAAAAATTATAGCTTTGGAGATTGCAGGAAGTAGAAGCTAAATTTGGTATTAAATTAAAGGTCTATGTGACTTAAGTGTTACTGTGATCAATATGTGTCACAATCCCAAAAGTTCTAGTTTATTAAACGTAAAACTTCGACATACGTTAGTAGGAGTAGATACTGTGCCAAATGTTATGCTTTTACAATTTTTAATCAAACTTGAACCTAATTCGAAAGTCAAATCAAGAAAATACTTACTCATGGCCTGTATTTTTTTAAAAAAATGCTAAAATCTGCAATATTTTGTTCAGACGAAACGATAGGACTTCCGACTGGAAAATGAGGCTAGCAAGTGTTTCTTGTAGCAAAAACAAACCCGATCTAAGCCGATGCTTGTTGAAGATTTCCAATCTCATACTGACGAAAATTGTTTACCACATGGTTAGGGAACTCAATAGGACCATAAATTGTGGATTGTTGTTTTTTTCACGCAATTTCATGTTTGGAGTTTCCCTGCGCCAGATCGGGAAAACTGCTCACTTGTCGAACCGGAGAACGCTACGAACCAACTCATTTTGCCAAGCGTCACACCGGTCCTATACCGGGCCTCGTGATTTGGGGTGGCATAATGTTTTATCATAGGACACTTCTGGTACACATTGACGGACATTTGACAACGGACCGTTACATCATACAAGTTGTGGAACCTGCTGCTTTACGCTTGTTGCACGACACATCCAACTGGTATTCCAGTAAGACAATGCCAGGCCGCATGACGAACTCTTAAGAGTCTGACTGGATTTGACATCCTTCCCTGGCCGGCAAACTCTCCAGATCTGAATTTCATCGAAGTTGTGGAACCTGTTGTTTTGCGCTTGTTGCAGGACACAACCAACTGGTATTCCAGCATAACAATGTCAGGCCGCACGACGAACTCTTAAGAGTCTGACTGGATTTGACATCCTTCCCTGGCCGGCAAACTCTCCAGATCTGAATTTCATCGAAGTTGTGGAACCTGTTGTTTTGCGCTTGTTGCAGGACACACCCAACTGGTATTCCAGCATGACAATGTCAGGCCGCACGACGAACTCTTAAGAGTCTGACTGGATTCGACTTCCTTCCCTGGCCGGCAAACTCTCTAGATCGGAATTTCATCGAACACCTGTGAGATCTCAGTAACGTGACATGAGCCGAGAACCAATAGCTCAAACCATGGATGATCTGCGCGCAGCAGTGGATATAGCTTGGCAACGATTCTCTCAGGCAACCATCAATGGACTAATTAATAGAATGCTTTGCTGGATTGAGAGCTGTAGAGATGTACGAGGTAAGCACATTAGATACTGAATAAAGTGGTTCATAAGCATTTTTTTTTGTCTGTTTTTTTTAATTATTTGCATATCCACCTCACGCTACGGGCATTATTTCTTGGTATTGCAAGTTTACTCTTGAGGAGTAGTTTTACTGTTATCAAAAAAAACTTCAAGATAGTTGAAGATCTTCAATTTTTACAGGTTATTTATTATAATTCAGATGATTTTAACAAGCAAAATTTATCTACGTAAAATGTAAAATTAGTAACAGAATTTCATCAATCATTTGCTTATGTATTTTATTATGGTCAATTTTTTATAAAGGATCTCAACAGCCTGTTAAAAAATTATTAACTTTTTACATTTACGAAAAGAATGTAGCACACTAATTTGTGCTTCTCAGTAATTCATAGATTTTCAAAAACTTACCCACATTAACTTTAAATTATTTAATTTGCTACTAAATTTTTCTTTACCGTATTGAAAGATATCTTATTATAATTTAAAATTCATTCAACGTAAGGATTAATAAAGATTTCTACATCAATTTAAATGTCACGATGATTTTAAATTATTAATTATTAAATTATTAAAATTTCTTAAATAAATTTCTAATTCAACTTTTTCTTGATGATTGCTGGTTTGATACAGCTTTGGAATTTGATATTTGGCGAGGCATGAGACAAACAAGATTGAGTTATCATTAAAAATTATTTTTTCATATCCGCTTGTTTCAATAAATTATAAGTAAATGTAAAGCTTAATAAAAAGGAAATTTATGTGGGGTAAAGCTTATAAGAAAATTTTGAAACTAATTAAATTATTTTAATAAAGAAATGAATCATCTTTGACTAAGAAATTTGACTTATTAAAATTTGAAATATACTTCCGAATCATGAAATCAGTACACCGAGAAGGAAGCATCGAATTTAAATTAATTTAATATGGATAATAAATAAGTGAACTATAAAGATTATACAACTTACAACTTGAAGGTCAAAAGGTGATGCATCCCACCATCTTCAATAACGTATTGGATCGTCTCGAGATGCGAAACATGCCATAAAACAATCCAGCATTGAATTAAAGGATCATTTGATGTTCGCTTGAGGACTCACAGGACCGTTAACAAATATCTGTGCACTCGAAAAAAAACATCCTTCTTCAAACCTGTGTAACTTAACAATAAAACAAAACAATACACTGGTGTGCTAAAAATTAAGGACGAGACGGTTTTCTCAATATCACTTTGTACAAAAGCTTTCCAAATCAACACATTTAATACCGTAACATCCCCAATACGTAAGGACATGTGTAATATGTAAGCAACACTTACTAAAAGAGAAATCAGAGGGATAAAAAGAAGCTTGATTGAAAAAGTAGCATGGAGCGCAATGCGACTGAAGGCCGAAACATCCCTGTGATGGGTGTCCAGCAAGAAACATCCGGTCTTTAGTAGGGGATATGATCTCCCCTGACTGCTAGGCAGGTTTCACAGCGTCTGCCCATGCTGAGAATGAGAGTGTCAATGAGTTGTTGAGGCATTGCTGCCCATTTGTCTTGCAGCGCCAATCGAAGCTCCCGAATCGTTACTGGTGGTAAGGTACGAGCTGCCAAGCGTCTGCCTAGAAAATCCCATACATGCTCGATGGGATTGAGATCCGGAGATCGTGCCGGCCAATACATACGTTCAATATCCTCACTCTCTAAGAGCTGTTTGTCAGCTACTGTGCGATGACATGATGCATTGTCGTCCATGAAAAGGAACTGTAGACCCATAGCGCCTCTAAAAAGACGCACATATGGAAGAAGAATCTCGTTACAATAACGGGTTCCGTTGACTGAACCTGCGTCGAAGATGTGAAGGTCTGTACGACTACCAAGCATGATGCCTCCCCAAACGAGAACACCGCGACCTCCCTACCTGTCCCTTTCAATGATGTTCGAGGGATGATTGCGGCTTCCCCGCTCTCTCCAGATGAGTATGCGATGAGAATCGCTACTCAAACTGAATCTGCTCTCATCTGTAAGGAGTACTCATCCCCATTCATTGTCTCTCCAATTCCGGTGTTCCCGGCACCACAGAGAACGCCTTCTCCGATGGGCAGGCGTTAAAGGTACACACCGTAAAGGGCGTCGTGCAAACAGACCACCAACGTGCAGTCTTCTGGCCACGGTAAAACGCGATATCGGTCGTCCAGTCGCCTGTGTCGTGTGTCAGGCGATTTCTCCCGCTGTCTGCCGCCTGTTTCTTCTGGCCTGTAAGACAATGTACCGGTCATCTGCGGGTGTGGTTCCTCGTGGACGACCACTACTGAACCCCGGATAGCTGTTCCTGTAGTTTGAAATTGTCTCCAAAGTCGTGAAACGATGCTGTGAGCAATTCGAACTCTGCAGCCACACTTGTCACACTGCGGCCTTCTTCCAACTTCCCAATGATTCGACCTCGAGTAAAAGCATCCACGTGTCGTCTAACAGATTGATTATTCGCCATTTCTCTCTGAGGCAGCAACTCGGTGTGATTTTAACTGCTATACGGCGTGCAATCTATTTGCCAGAAATACTGATCTTACACCGACAACATGCTTTTTACTACTCAGACACTCCCCCATTACGTCTACCTGCATATCTGCGCATGTGCTACCGTACATCACCTTACTTAATCTCCTGATTGGTCTTTCTGTCCGCTCTGCCTCTTCGTTCAGCTGATATGCTAATTTTTCGACTTCGTCCTTAATTTTTGCACACCAGTGTAATTTGAAATTTTTACCACGTGATAATCATATATATTTACAATATTTCTCAAATTTTCAGAGAATTTGAGAAAAAATTTAAAAAGTTATAAAGAAATAGAAATTTGACACAATTTTTCAAAAATAGGAGAATTAGTATTTTACACCGCGCAGGATTCTGAAGTACAAAATTGATCAAACTTTAGAAAACTAATTTTTACTTGGTGTAAAAATGTTCACTCTTGAAATTATACTAACTTTTAAGAAATTTAGAGGAAAAGAAATATTTTTAAATACAATTATAACGAAAATTTTAAAAATTTAAGAAAAACTAAATTTAAATTTAAATAAAAAAAATTTATTAATTTTTTTAATAAAAAAATGATGTATAAGTTATGAGGAGACTTATCTGAACACGTGTATAAAATTTCAAATCGATTTCATAAATACTTTCTGAAAAATCCTGCGCGGAAGTTAAAATTTTTCGTTTTGCGAAAAATGAAGTTAAAGAAAGAGATAGGGTTTTCGTTTTACTACTTATTTCTCAATAACTTCGGAAGTTTTTACAGCATCAACACAATTTTGGTACCAAAATACTCAGAAATATTGAGGCTGTAGCATATATTTTTTTCACAAAATTGAAAAATTTGAGTCCTGTGAGCCCTTGAGGCAGGCAATCATCAGATCTAAGCAGCCTCCTCGAAATCATATATAAAAAGATACGGCGGCATCTAGCAATTCAGCTGGCTCCAGATATGCTCAATATTCAGGAGTCTTGCATTAATAGCTAACCACTACCAGTCGCCAATCTATAGCATTCCATGTTGCTCTGTATTAGCATTGCTTCAAGCAGAGCCACTGATGGTCCAGTGTTAAAAAAAAATCTCGTCTTATATAATCTGAACAGTTTCTCAGATCTTAAGGTGGTGGCTTTGCCTTACCTTCCAAGTCTCAGAGATGTCAACATTGTACATCGTGTCTTGACCTACTATGGCTCATAGGTTAATTCAGTGTTTCTCAAACTTTCAATACTGGCGCCCCCTTTTCAATCACAATTTTTATCGCGCCCCCCTTATACATTAATAATGCACTAAATGCAATAATAATGCACTTTGACTCTAAAGCTACAATACGAGATCTTAATTATAAACCATACAAATTAGTAACATAAGTGTTAAATTTTGAATACTACCTTTAAGCAAAAAAATTAATTAAGTAAGTAATAGGATAATTATTATGTTATTTTTCCTTTCTCTAATTTTTAAATTGAACATATTGCAAAATGCGGTGACTGCTTAGAAGACAAAATATGGATATCAGCTAAATATAGAAAAAGAATTTAGAGGGTCAATTTCTAATCATAAGCATTCCTTATAAAAACTTTGCTTTGCTAGACAAGCCCATGGAAGTCGTTAATACTTATTAAACTTGTTCTTAATTTAGTATTGATTAATTAGTTATAAAATACTCTGTGCAGCACTGATACATTAAAAGTATGCCGGCCGAAGTACCCGCTCTTTGCAGTTCATTTATAAGAAAATAAAACATTCTTGATATAATAGCTGTATTGTAAGGAGAGTAAAGCCAAGTGCGCGACAATGTTTACGAAAATGTAAAATGTTTTTTTTAAATGATTGCTCAAATTATAATTAGTTTTAAGCGAATTTTAATTTTAAGCCTCACAGAATTAGCATTTATAATTGATGCTAAATAATGAACAATAATATAAAATTTCGATGAGGAATAATTGTATTATTTTTAATATTTAAAGCAAAAAGACTTCAGGATGTTTTAACCTGGGAGCAGGCGTGCACTCGATACGGTCGAGCGGAATTATTGAGTCACCCCAATCCTTTTTTTTTTAATAATTATTTTATTGTACACGATACAAATCGTTATTCCAGTGAATAATTTAATTAAGAGAAAGTTTACTTACCCCTACTTTCAATGACTTTTCAATTTTTTTTTGGTAACAAATAAACAGTTTTGCCAGAATTAACAATTTCGTGATCTGTGTGTCCCGCGAGACCACTTCCGGTAAAAAGTGTATTCATTATCATAATATGTATGTTACTGCTAAAAACAATTGCTATGCTTTATATGTTCTCCGTGGTTTTCCAAATATCATAAAACTGTTTTGCATGGAAAAAAGCGCAACAGAGAAATACATTACTTACAACTTCCTTAAATGAGAAATAAACACATAAGAGAGGGGTCATAACTAACTGTACCAATAACTTAGAAGGTCAAACAAATTACAGCTATAATGTGAAGTATTTCAAAAATAATGACAGTGATGAATTTTTTATGTTCCTAAATTTTTTCGATTCTGCATCTGGGATCTGTTTTTTCTCTGAAAGAATAGAAAGTTAGTTTTAAAAAAGAAAACGTAATAAAATCTCTCTCATCATGGGATTACAGCAAATTAAATAAAATATTTTTTATTTGGTTATAGGATCAAAGATAGCTAATTAAGTATTGAAGATTTTTTTTGATGATTTAATATCGCCTATAACTTTTATCAGAGTAAAAGTGCATTTTTTATTATGTCTGAAAATATTTTGTTTTAGTTCATTCCATAAGTTAATTATTTTTTTAATCTTTTATTTTCGATATGTTCGCGCCCCCCCCAGAGGGGCGCCCCCCCACAGTTTGAGAAACACTGGGTTAATTACTATCCTGACCAACGCTTTCTCAAGACCTCTCACCTTTAAAAACGTGTAGTTATGGGTTGATGAGTGACTGGGTCACCTTCGCTTTCTAACCACCAGGATTGATGAAGTACGGCCCTATGTAATGACTTGCCCGTGTCTGTCATTTAAGTCCAAATGGAACTCGATACTTAACCGGACCAGAGCCGTTTTAGCCGCCAGAGGGGACAGCTGTTCATACCCTAATTTGGACCTACACATTTAATTATTGATTTAGTTGCCTACAAAAATTTAATCATGTTTTCTCTTCCTATTATGCTGTGTACGTACAATACAAATATTGTTATTTAATTTCCTTCTTGCCTTTGCAATTTTAATAGCCAACATGGAATTGCAGTTTGCAGTATCTGTTGATTCCGTTTCTTATTACTATACCAAATAAAATATATTTCGCAAACAAACATTTACAAAATTTTAAATTTGATGAAGTTTTTTTATGTAACTTGCACAAATTGAAAGCTTCGAGCTACAAAGCACAATTAAAAATATTTTGAAAAATGCAAAGGCAAAACACATTAGCATAAAAGCTGAATAGAGTCTTGTCGTTTCTTATCTTATTGTGACACGGATTACTAAAATATTTGACTGCAAAAAAAGATTATGTACGGAAAAATTCTTTTAATACACTGCTGGCCACCGTAAATGCAATACCAAGAAAGACAAGAGATAGCACAACAAGATTTATTTTGTAGATAACATTTTGACCAAGTATCAAATGATTAAATTTATAGACTTCTGTGGAGTCTGGTTCCTGCCAGAATCAGTAGCCAGAGTAGCCACCATTGTTGGAGATCACCGCTGCCACACGCCTCGGCATTGATTCAAAGAGACTTTGGGTATATTCTTGGGGTACAGCAGACCAAGCAGCTTTCACACATTGCCAAAGTTGATCTGGTGTGGCATCTGGGGGGTATAATCTGGGTCAATCATTGAGCAACCATGGACCACATGTTTTCTATCGGCAAAAGATCCGGAAAGTGAGCCGGCCAGGGAAGCAATTGAATCTGGTGATTGACGAAGAACCATTGGACAATGGATTACACGTGTGGTCGCGCATTATCCTGTTGAAATATGGCTGTGACCAAGCCCTGAAGGTAATGAAGGACAACTGGCTCCAACACCTCGGAGATGTAGCGCTGGCTGTTTAAAGTACCGGCAATGCGTACTAGAGGAATGCGAGAGTGATATCCAATACCGCCCCATACCATAATACCCGGTGCAGGACCAGTGTGGCGGTGCATAAGGCAGCTGTTCAGCATCTTCTCTCCACGGTGTCTCCAGACTCGAATCCGACCATCGTGGTGTTGCAGACAGATGCATGACTCGTCACTAAAGACAACTTCATTCCCTTCTGCCGCTCACATCCTTCTTTCATGGCACCATTGGCGGTGGAGACGTCCGTGGTTCTGCGTCAAGGTTAGACAAAGCAATGGACGTCTTGCGGACAGACCACTCTGCTGTAAGCGGCGTCGAATGGTACGCGCAGACACTGAATGATGCGTTACAGACTCAATGTGCTGTGCTACGGTTCGTGATGTGATTGAGCGATCCGTCACTGCCATGCGCACAATTTGCCTGTCCCCACTTGAAGTGGTGCACTGAGGGAGGATGCGATCGACCACGTCGGTCCGTCATACCCTCCTGCATCCAACGGTCTCATATCTGCATTACAGCTGTTTGGTTTGGTCCAATACGACTACTGATTTTCCTGAAAGATAATCCACAATCTCGGTAGGCCACTATCCTTCCTCTGTCGAACTCAGATACTTGATCAAAAGCTGATCGCTGTTTTCTACGAGACATAACTGATCGTTTTTTGAAAAAACCGCAAGAAAAACACAATTGCCGAACTTGAATTCGTCGAAATTTCCAAGCCTTAAATAGCGCTTTGAGGTGGCGCCCCAGGCGCGCGTGATGTGTGCCTGCACTGAAATTCTAATCATTTGCATATCTCACCTCCGCTAATGCATGTTGTAAATTTCATTTTATTTGCATGCTTCCTTCAGGGTGTTGCATTTACGGTGGCCAGCAGTGTATAAAAATAATTGGAATAAAAATGCATGGAAAAAAAACTAAAATTTTATCATAATCTGTTATTGATCTTTAAGATTTAGTTCAAAATTTAGTCTGATATGATGAATAAAGTTCCAAAAAGAAAGAACCTGGGTAGAGAAATTTTATTTTTCCTAAGATGAATGCATTTACTTTTTTTAATTGCACAAAAAAGAAAATTTCTTTTTTATTTAAATCCTATACTGTCACTCACATTAAAAACAACAATGAATCCTGTATTTTACTAGGTAATGTTATAGCCGTAGAATTTATGCATATAAAGAACATCATTTATAATTTTTTTTTTTTACTTGCGTCTTTCAAGGGCATGAAGTTTAGGCAGTATGAGTGAATGAATATTAACGTCGCACGATTCAGCTACTCGGGGTTTTTGGCGACAGACCTGGAAAATTTGAACCATGGTCAAGACGACACTTGTGCTGGCGCCACATCTCCTAACTTTCACACCAAACCAACGGGGGGACGTTTGAGCCTCGATAGATTTAACGTATAAATCTCTTCATAAACTGCTTTATTCAATTATTTTATTCTTAAGCATTCTCTACATAGTTACCATCTAGCGTTATAAATTTCTGACAGTATACACTCAGGAACATTGAAAATAGCGATCCAAGAAGAAAGCATCGGATTGAAATGAAATTTAATACACATAAATGACACAGATGAGAGATTCACTTGATCTCAAAAACAAGACAATTAAACGAGTACAGGGTGTGCAACGACACAAATACTGGGCAACTTCAATAGCGCGTTGGACCACCTCCAGTTGCAATACATGCCGCCACACGGTCCGGCATTGAGTTCATTAGACACCTTATGTTGTCCTGAGGCAGATGGCCCCACAAATCTTGAACAGCCAACTCTAAATCATGTACAGAGTGACACGATGGCATCTGCCGTTTTAGCTTATCCCACACGTGCTCTACAGGGGTCAAATCGGGGGAGCGGGCCGGCCATGGATGAGTCTGAAAATGACGTAGGAAGTCTTGAGCAACTCTTGCTGTATGCGGACGAGCATTATCTTGCTGGAAAATTGCCCCTGGGAGACCATTTAGGAAAGGTCCTACATGGGGTCGAAGAATATCATCAACGTAACCTTGGCCTGTTAAGATTCCACGCATCACAATTAAAGTGGACCGGCTATCATAGGCTATGCCCCCCCCAGACCATTACACCAGCTGTGCGGGCAGTGTGACGTAGAACAGTGTGGGGGGAATTGTACCGCTCACCAGGGCGCCTCCACACCCGTACACGGTTATCATCTGTCCCCAAAACAAACCGGGATTCATCACTAAACACAACCTTTTGCCAATCTGTGACATTCCACATTGATCTGGATTGCACCACTGTAGACGCAGTTGCCGATGTTCCGGTGTTAAAGGGAGTGCACGGAAAGGGCACTTGGATTTAAGATTTACTTCTGCAAGGTGTCTGGAAATTGTTTGTGGAACAATTGCTACGTCTACGCCTGCTCGTATCGTTAAACGAGTCACTGTGGGGTCCACAAGTGCTTGCCGCACGATCCTTCGATCCTCTCTCCTCGTGGTCTTCCTGGTCGCTCCAGACCCGGTTTTCTGCACGAGGGCTCCTTCTCGTGTCCACTGCTCCCAACAATTTCTAACGGCACACTCCGAACGATCCACCTGGCCAGCAACACGGTGCGTCGACCAGCCTGCAGTTTACATCCCGATGATCAGGCCTCTCTCAAACTCGCTTAACTGTGAGAAATGTCTTCTAGCACGTTTACCTGGCATGTTTCGCTTCCCAAAGTCTTCCTACAATCGGCGGGTAATCGTCACGTTTATGAATCTTCGAATTTGCGCTGGCTTATATAGCACCCTCTTCCTGATTGTAGCGCCACCTTGGAGTGTATGAGCATGCGTGTTGGCGCAAAACTTGGATCATTTGCATATCACATTACGTTGTACTTATTTGCAAAGTTTCGCGATTGTACTTGGCTTCCTTCTTAGGTCGCTATTTTCAATGTTCGTGAGTGTATTTCTCGATTTTTCAAAGATTATCTTTTCAGATTACGTGGAAAATCATTGTTCCACTTCATGAATGACGTCGTTTGTGTTCTCAAATCTCCACCTCAACATTGATTTTTGATGTCTGGGAATAAGTAAGAGTCACTTGGGGCGAGATAGGGAGAATACGGTGATTGTGGAGAAATTTCAAAGTTACATCGCTACAAGCTACAAGGTTATGAATTTATCAATGGCTAGTAGTAACATAATGAATGTTACAATCAGAAATAGATACGCTTCCCTTACTTCCTTGGATATGGTTGCGTAAGGAATGATGAATAATTCCATAATATATCAATAAATTTTATCAGACATTTCTGAATTATTATGTAAGATCTTTCACACACACAAAAGGCACAAAAATTATTCTATTTCTCCCGTTTATTATTATTCAGCACCGTTCTCAGGGAAGAAAATAAACGGAAAGCAATGCACCAACTTTATTGTGAACTACTGTGTATCGCATTGATTGTATCAATAATATTGAATGGAAGTCAATTATATCGAGGGAGTTCTTTCTCAATGGGCTCAATTCCTGTCTGAAATCAAAGAAACTGCCCAAAATGAGTTAGTTTATCCCAAAACAATCATAAACTCCTACCGCTGTACTGTAGAGCCTAGGTTCGGATCTCGGAGAAGCCATTGGATGTTTGTAAATAAATAGTGACGGCGAGGTGCAGGAGCACTCTTAATATTCGTCGAGCCGAAAGTCCTATTGAGAGGTTGGTGGCAGGGAAAGAGGTGGTTAGACCCCCTGACCAGCCCCCAAGATGTTCTCCCTCAAAATTGGGGAGAAACAGAGCCGAAGCGTACTGTCACTTGCATTGTGATCAAAGCTGCGGATAACGACAGACGTAATTTAGCTTTTTTGCCACGACGAATTTTTTTAATCTCAATCTGACGCTGACGATCGGGTAAAAGCCCAGCTAAATCGTACTTCACCTGTATGGTGCTCAAGGCTAAGGCTAGCGACAGGCGTACATCTAGCCCATTGCCACGATGAATTTCGTGGGCCTCGATCTGATTATGTCAGACAGGTGGCATGAGCAACAACAACAATTTTAAGAGGAAGTGCTCAAAAAACGGAAGATCCGGTTCCTCAGGCCTGCCTTTAGCGCCGATTAAAAACTTCTTCACCATAATAACACGCCAACCCCCACTGCATTTCGCATCGCCAACTACTAGGTAAAATGTAACGTGGCAACGCTTCTCCGGCAATCCTACTACAATCTCGACGCGATTCCTCAAGACTTGGTTTTATTTTCCCTTTTAAACTTCACAACAATTGACGTAGGACAGCAGCTTGTACAACTGCTTTAAAAGCAGTTCCTGAACAGATCATCCAGCATGCATTCGCAAATAAGGAAAATACGTAGGAAAATGTATTTTGAAGAAAACTAATGTATTAACTTACAAATCAGCTATTATGAATTATTAACGTAACATCCCAAAAAAAAACTTTTAATTCATGTTATAAAATCATACCACTGTAATGTGCAATTTTATACTTGACAATTAAACCATCAAACCAAATGAATGAACCAAAAAAGAAAGTGGTAGAAACAAAGGTCTGCACAGAAGGACATGCTAAGACTAAATGTGTATCTCATAGGAAAATAACTAAATTATTTCAAAAAGTTCCAAGAACAAAACAAAGTATAACAGCTTTATACTTTCAAAAAATCGTTATTGATGCTACATAAGAAAATGTATGCAAAAAATGTATCTTTATTCCTACATGGATCCCCTATATCAGGGATGGCGAACCAGTGGCACGCGACAAAATGTTTTGGGCACGCAAGCGATCAAAATGGTTCGCATTCAAAAACAAAGTTCACTATGAAGTATTACGAACAAACGCGAGTGATCGGTCGCAGATCGGCGGGAAGTATACTCGTTTGTTATTAATTTGTCTTAGTTACGTCGTGGACTACAGTTGCTTAAAATGCAAAATTTATCTACGCATAATATAGTCAATTTCATTGACACAACTGTATTTTAAAGTTTGTGTTATATTTGCGACTTTTAACTGTTATTCAACATGGCTAATTCAGAACAAAAAGTGCGAGATAGTAAGTGTAACAGAGAACTTGGTGAATCTAGAAATATGGTATTATTAGTAATGATGACGAAGTGGTGTGTGTTTTATGTTCTGGAACAGTGGTGTGCAGAACATGGTCTGTAAAACGACATTTTGATACAAATCACAAATCCTCTTGTCAAAAAAGTAAAACACAGCAAAAATAATTAATTTCTTAGAAACCATTTGGCAAAGGACTCCAATTCAATGCATTCTACGAAAAGTAACATCCTACAATCCTAATATAAGTGATTTGTCATCCAATCTGCAGCAACAGAATTCTCACTAATGTTACTTTAATTTGAATGACACGTATAACTAAAATATTTACAACCAAGCAGTGCACAAAAGGTATTTGTTCGTAGTAAATAAAGAGTTGAGTTTTCTTAGTATTTAGTTTTATTATTTTCCCAATAAAATGACAAGTCAAAATTATTTGACGGCACGTCTATACCTCAACAAACATTTCTTAAGGCACGTTGATTCCTAAAGGTTCGCCACCCCCCTGCCCTATATGCTGGCAAGATTCATTAAACTTTAAAGTAAAGGATAAACAGTTTATTGATCAAGAGAATACTTTAATAAAAGTATTCTTCAGGAAGACACGCCTTATTTTTGCGATCATCGAATTAAAATTAGAGGTAACGTGCCCCATTCGTAAGCCTAAGGTTGTGGGTTCAATTCTAACTGGAATCGATAGATTTTCTGGATGCGAAAATCGTACTCACGCTTGTCATATGATCGTGAGGCATGTAAAACATTCCATGAGTATCAATTTGTCTCTAGGCTAAATTAAATCAAGGCAATATTTAGCATCCTACGAGAGCTTGAATTAAAATTAATACGAGTGTCAAAATTGGTAGCGAGCTCCGCCACTAGATGGTGCAACCATGAAATGGCTTTCACATTCGGGTGCCTTGCCTGCAAAGGCTTAGTTGCCAATATGAAACCTAATTAGGAGGGGGGAGTATAAAGTATGCTTTAAATAGAAATATTATTAAAGATGCATATAAAAAAATATCAAATTGTACTGAACTATAATTATTCCTATTTTTTACAAGACCAAAAAATATTATATTTATCAAAAAACATTACTTTTTTTACTTAGATGGATTCTAATATAATCTACATTAATTTCACTAGCTCATAATATAATTTTCTTGGTGTGTTATTTGTTTTTTTTTTCTTATGTGTGTGACTATCAATTTTTAACACATTTAACATGTTTTAATGCTAAATGCAATTTTAAATTATAATCTTTTTTATTTAAATGTTCGCTTATTATTAATGGTTAAAATTATGTAATTGTAAAGTAAGTCTTAAGAAACTTATTTGGCTGTTTAAGATATTGTACACATACAAAACAAAAATCTTTTATAATATTGACACATCAATATTTTTAAATATCTGCTATTTTTTTTTAAAGCATCAATTTACGACACATGATAAATCAAGTGCCTACTTTCAATGTAATAATGATTAACACAACACAGTAAAGAAAAAAAACCAATCATTTATAAAAAAAAAGAGAACAATTTTTATTATACATTTCATTTTGAAAGCATATGTCAACAAAGTCGACAATTCAGTGCTCTAAAAGTGATGCATTTTTATATAATGAGATTTTTTTACAGATCTTATAATAATAATAATAGTCATTTTTTAAAAAAAGGATACAATTCAGAAGGCATAGATGTGATTTAAAGTCTACATTAAATCAAATCTGTGCCAAAAAAAGACATAGCTCACACACATTAATTTATAATTATGCCCTCACAAAATACACTCGATAAAATTAATATTCATTGATTCTGGTAATAATAATAAAATTATTAATAACTATTTTTTATTAAAACTGCATATTGATTTCATTTAGAAAGACTTAAAGCATGCCCCATCTTATTTCAGCTTATATATTTAGTGCCAAACCTACCGAAGACACTATAATATCATCGTGCAAATATATGATTAGCAATATGTGCATATTGAAATTGACATCAAGAGTAAACCATGTGGTTTCTTTTTTTATGTAATTCAAGGTAAAATTTTTGAAAGCCAGTCAAACATCACGTACATTGTTTTAAAGAAAAAAAGAAACTATTTGTTACACAACATTTAAATTTCTTGTGTTTGAAATCCTTAGAAACTAAAAAAATTTATCACTCCATTATCTTTTAACTTAATATTTAAAATTAAATTTATAATAGAAGGCTTTCAGTATTTAGTACAAAAATAAACTGTCATTTGGAGATTGAGTACTTTTCTATACAATTCTTAAATTTTGAGCATACATTTAAAACTATTACAATAGAATCTATCCAAATTCAACTGAATTAGAAAGAGATTTATGTGTCAAATTTTAACATAAATAAATACTGAAAAAATACATATAAGTACATAAAAATGGAACTTATGCAAATACAAAATTAAATATTAATTTTTTTTAAGTATAGGAAAATTACTTTTTTTAAAAAAAAAAAAACATACAACTTCTTTAACTTTTTTTTAAAAATAAGATATTCATCAGTAACATTTATATACAAAAATATTTTAAAATAAAAATTGATATTGTATAATAATATGGAACTTTTATAAGTAGATTTTTATTTTACTAATTTATTCTTAATAACTCAATAAATTTAAAAACACCTTGAATTTATAATATAATAGAGTAAGGTACAGTATTAAAAAACGTTAGTATTTTTAAAAATATTTTCTCATAAAAAAATATTCAATTAAATATTATAATTTCTTCAGCGTAATCTCACAGTTTCATATACACTCCTTGTCCCTAACTTAAAAACTATTAAAGTAAAAAAGGATAATTTTTTTAAATTTGTGTGGAATGCTTATAATTCAACTATAAAGATCCTCTAATGAGGATAAATGTTTTGAAAAGAAAGAATAAATACTGAACATTGTAAAAAAATCACATTTAGGAATGTTACTGAATGTATTTACTACCAGAGAAATCCTTAAATATATACTTTTACACTTTTAAAATTATAAAAATTTTCATTGGATGGGCTCTTTCTATCTTGCAAATTCTATATATATATATATATATCAATACATAGGAATTTTAATCAGAATAGAGTATAAATGAATACATATTTTTAGAAAGAGTTTTGTCATAGAGTAATAAGTTTTTAAAATATTATAAAACTTAAATCCGCAATTTTTCCAACTACTTTCTATATATTTTTCAGCTTTAATAATTTAACATTAGCAGGGAAGATATTATGTAAATATTAATCCTTTGCTCTTCTTTATTGAGATGTAATGAATGTGACATTTTGTCCCACAAACTAATGAGATGAATTGGATTCCACACAATTATTTCTTTAAATGCTATTGGAAATAACAAAAAAATTAAAATTTTACCTTGTTCAAGGAGTGAGTGAATGAATATTAACATCACAATATTTAGCTACTGAAGGGTTTTTGGCGATGGACCTCACCATGTTCAAGGAAGGAAAGTTATTATGAAGAAAAGAATTATAAATTCTTTCAACATTTTTTTACAAACTTTTGAATTTAAATGTAAGGATAGTGGAGTAAACTTTCGTTTTTGAATTGCAAAGGATTGATATTTACTTTAAAATTCTAATAAAACTTTGATTGAAAAGTGAAGTGCATATAAAAGTTATTGCAGACTTGTTATGAAGAGATTTTGTACGATTATCAGTCCTTATCTAACACGTTAGATCCAATAAGCTTAACCTATTTTGTAAACTGAATAATTCATTCAATACTGCCAAGTGTTTGCCACTTTCAATACATGAACAGTAGCGGTTATAGAATCCAAACAAATCCAAAACGATTCTTTCGTTAGCTGGAAGTATTTCTCATTATTTCACTTTGTATTCTTAACTTGAAATACATCATCAGTATTTAAATATAGAACCAGCAATTTTAACATTTTCTTTATATGGATTTCAGAATGATAGACAATTAAATTTCAAAGTATTCTAAAACATCAAGGACAATAATGATAAAATTTTATATCTAGAAATCTATTAATATTTATGATAATGAACACTTGATTAAGCAACAGCATGTACTACCTTCAATCCTTAATAGGCCACTTTCTGACTGGCTGCTTACAAAAATGCTTCAGTGTAAAGCTAATAACTGTTCATTATTTAATATATTTCCAGTTTGTCAGAATAACAAAGCAAAGTATGCAATTTATGTTCAGTGATTCTAATATTTAGTAATAAAAATGATGTACATTAGATACCAAAATCAAATGCAATACTTTTGTAAAACATGAAACATGATTAAAAATAATTAGGAAACACATATCTGGCATACAATCAATGTTTCTATTACTATATTACATATTCTCAAAAATTCAAGCATCTACATCATGTAAAAATTAGTACAGAAATAAATTACTTCAGTGCATGATTTTATATTTCCATATATCACAGATAAAAATTCTGTAATTACTTTAATGACAACAAAATAGACTATAGACATTCATATATATTTAAACTGTCTCCTTAATAAGTAAAAAATTAATTTTTAGACTTTAGGTAAAGAATAAACTGTATTCATTAAATTGTAAACAAAATAAAAAATACAGAAATTAAACTAAATTTTCTTAAATAACTTCAATCTTCTTAATATAAGTACTTTTAATTTCATAAAAAATGTCACATTTTTGTATATACTTTTACATACAATAAACACTAATTACAATATTGTTTAAAAACATGTCATTGTTTAAAAACATATTTAATCAACACAACCAGATTTTAGAGAACAGGATAATTACTTAATTTTAAGGAAACAAGTCTGTATGTTAACTGAATCATACTTTTATATATTTGATTTTAAAAGAAAAATTTATAAATATATATATATATATATATATATATATATATATATATATATATATATATATATATATATATATATAAGTTATGTATTACATATTAAAAGCATTAAAATACATACAATTTTGTTGATTTCTCATTGAACAATTTTTAAAACTAAAATACAGAAAATTTTATGCCCATTATTAAAATTTCAAGAAAACGAATGCAGTTAATTAGCATATTCCCTAAAATTAAAACTAAATGCATGCAAAAACTAAATGAAATACTTCACTTTTTAAATATAATCTGCTTTAAAAAAAATTAAACAAAGCTCTGAATTCTATTTTATGTAGTCTTTGAACTAATCTGAAATAAAGGTAAAATCGTAATCTAAATTATTCCTAAAAGATTTTGATAGACAAGTTAATAAATTATTAAATTGACTAATGAAAAATGACTAGTAAAATGCTAAAGCATTAGAAAACACCCGATTTTACAACCAAATGTACAAAATCTGTTACCAAGTTTGAAAATCATTTACACTCAATATTTACAATTCTTAGACTTGCAATCTAACATGACAGGCACGGAAATAGTTCAAAGTGAAATAATTTAGTTTCCTTCTATTCAAAATACAAGTAATCCAAAGGACACTTCATTGTGATTGTCTATTACAAAAAAAAAATATTTAAAGCAGCTACAAAATTTTTATTACTCAATGAAAATAAATCTGTTGACAAGATTTATATATATGTGAAATGTTTATAACAAAATTAAAAGAAAAGAAAATGTTATTTATACAAAACATTACACTTTTTTAAAACCATGGTATTTAAATTTTTCAGTAATTGTTTTTAAACGATATTTCTGGATTTTTATAAAAGAGGAAGAAATTTGAGCATAATTTAATTCTTACAATTAATCCACAAGTTCTTACCATAAACTGGAAAAGAATGCCTAAATATATGTTTTATTTAAGTTTGTTTAATAAAGGACATAATGAAAGATAGTAAAACATAACAATTTTAATAAAATTTGCACAGTAGTTACAATATTTTTTTTAAAAATTTTTTACATATTTAACTCAAAAGGCAGAAAATAATTACCTCACAAACCCTGAAAGAAAATTAAAATAATTTGAAATGCATAATTGATTACACAGAAGCTTACTTTCCTTACTAAAAATTCGCAAAGTTCAGTTTTGATTATGTTACACAATATGCTAAAAATATTGATTGAACACTACAATTCAATCAGAATTTTCTAGTTTATGCAATGAGAGTATAATACAAATCATTCTGAAATAATTTTGTTTTAAAAAATACATAATTATATATTTCAACATACAAATTATTTCTAGTATTAAAGACATAGCAAATTACTACCTTTTCAAAAAATACACTGTGCATTGAATAAAAAACAATATTGCTCAGTGAACATTACATAGAATCCTCAGTCAGAAATTTTCTCACACCTATGATGCTCAAAGTTGCCCTCATCCTAGATATATGTTAACTGTACAGTATCACAAATCAATTTTTATCTTCCCACGTGTACTTCATTAGCAATATTAATTAAAAGCGTCTTTTAAAGTTGAATGCACATTAAAATTCACATAGCAATGAAAATCCACAATTCATTTTAGAGTTAAATATTAAACAATTTGGTTGGTTTAAAAAAATGTACAATTGGAGGTTAGTTAGAAAATATATCTTTAAATAAGAAATTTCAAAATAAATTTTTGAATGCAACAATTAAAACTATTATAATCACATGTCTAAATTTAAAATTTGGAAAACTAAACTGCAATAAAATTTTGATTTGGCACAAACTAAGAATGGCATTGTATTTTCCTGGTATTACATAATCCACACAAAAATAATATCCATCAATTAATATAAATTTAGCAGGAACGTTGAAAATGCTACAAATATATAAATATCAATCCATTTTTATGATTATATTATTCTGAACCTATATGAAGATTCAAAACCCATACTCAATGAACACTTTAATACAACATGACATTCTAAAGTCAATATATACCAGATCTTTTGAGTATTACTTATTCAATGGGTCTACCACGACTTAAAGATTTTAAGGCATTTTACCAAAATAGGTAGGTTGGGTAGATCGTTCCACAATCTGAGCATTATTGGATAGCATTTCTTGCATAGCTAGTCGGTCAACACAGAGAATGTATCTTTTTTTTTTCACTGTTTAATTTTTATATTATAAAAACTAAAGTTTCTCCACAAAGCTTTTAACATTCTTGAAACTAGCTGCTCATGCTACCTTTATCCAGGACTCTTCCTATATATTCTGTAAGATTCACAGTTTCTCTTTCTGAACGAAGAACAAATGGATGTTCCTAAGATGAAATAAAAAATAATTGATAAGAGATAAGATTAAAATAGGTGAAATTTTAAAATATCTATTTTTAAAAGCATGAAAAAAACAGTTTCAAAAATATTACAAGTTACCTTTCATGATATTTTGTATTATGAAAAATAATGTTATTTAATTGAAAATAGTAATTTTTAGACAACATGTAAATTATTACTAAATTGAAAGTAATGTCAAGTACAAAAACAGAATGTCCTAAAATTGTTAACCTTTTCTAAATAATTAATGTGTTATGAAATTGAAAATAAATTCAATGAAATGGGAACCTCTTGATTTTAATCCAATGAATTAAAAGATATCAAAACCAGATTAAATGTTAGAAATATAAATTGCAGAAAGACAGACTAAATTGCTTTACGACTTTTTATTACCCCCAAACCTAAACTAATTCAAAATAACATTTACAACTTACTGATTAAAAATAACACAGTTATTAATTTTTATGTGTATTTTTTAAAATATTTCACATAAATTTCAATTAACATTAATATCTCTTTGATGAAATACAACAATTTTAAAGCAGAAATAAACAACAAAAAAACATCTTAAAATCAAGAAAATAAAAAGACTAGAAATAAATCTTTATTACCATATTACAGATATTGAAAAATTAGCTGTTTACTACATAAATATTTAACTGTAATTAATTTAAATTCTTATTTCCCAATTGTAACCTTCAATTCTTACAGTTATACAAACATTACGCATACATACGACTAACTTGTATATCAATTATTCTTTGAAATTTAAACCTTGTTTTTAAAAGTCAAAATTTTCAACTATTAAAATTGTGTTTTAACTTAAAACATTGTTTCACTTAAAAAATTTATTTTATTTGGGTCCTCTATGTATACATTATTCAAAAATTATTTTAAAAACATAATAAAGTATCAATGTTCACAACTCATACTGCCTACATTTAACTCATTAAGGAAAACTTCCTCACGGTATAAGATGACATACTATGCACCATTTGTATTCATTTTGCAATTTTGAGCAAATTAATATTCAATTTCAGAAGCAATATCAAAGATAATATTAATAAAAAAAATTAATATAATTCCTAAATTCTTACCAAAAGTTTTTTATACTTAGGCCGATGTTGCTCTTCTTTAATTAAGCTGAAAATGCAAAGTTTGTATTTATAGAGAGTATTACAAAACACATTTACAAATACAAATTTCATTATAAATATACAAAAAAAAGTTGTAAATATGAATAAATAAAATTATTTTAAAAATATGAAACAAAAAATTAAATACACATATGAATTTCTTTACACTATATTTCAATACACTAAAAAAAGAGCAGACAGTTATATTTTGTTATTCTATAACTATATTAATTCTATAATAATGAATACTACAGGGGAAATAAAATTCTACTGGTATTAATTTACATCCTAAAATAATTTTATAGATTTACCACAATAAATATTTTTGAATTTTAAGGAAAAAAACACACAATGAATAATGTAGAAAATTATTTATGAAAACTAAATTTGTATTCACCTAATTTAGAATGGGAAAAGAGATTAAAATAAAATAAATTATAGAACATAATAAATTTTATATAATAAAACAATGTCATTAAAAAGATGAAATGGGAAAATTTTTTTAGACAAAAGAGACATGATGTAAATATAGAATAGTGATTGAAATAATACTTGTAGTCAGAATGTATGTTATGGACTATAAATATAAGTCTTTTTAACTCAACAGAAGCATAATCCAATGAAAAGCCACACAAATAATCTGTATATTATGATAGTGATTGTGGTGCAGTATTTTATGAATAGTATAAGAAAAAGAAAACCCCTTTGCAGAGTAACTATTTCATTAAACAATAATGCAAAATGTCCTTAAAATTAAATAAAATTTATTTGTACACATAATGTACTAAATTCATGATGGTCACATGATAACGGCAATCATGTGTTTTCCATTGATTAAAAATTGACATACTAGTTGTTCAACTTGTAAAGTTTAGATAACATTTAAAATTTGATGAATGGGTAAGAGTTCATGTGTGTGTTAAAATTCTTCAAACAGTTTTAAAAATTAAAAAAAAATATTTACATTATACGAATACTTTTAAATTAAGTGCATTTGTTTAACTATGTGCATTATTATATCGTTGACAAATATGTACTTTCTAAAAAGAAAGTTTCTGCAAAAAGTAAAAGTTGGCAACAGTGAAGCACATGAACTAATTGGCTGGAAACGCGTGATTATATTTATAATAATTATAACGTCGCATTAATTTATGAACTGATTGGCCGAAAACACGTGGCTCAGTTATCATGTGACTATGATGTCACATGAATTTAGTCCATTGAAAAATAAAGAAAGTTCCAATTTGTTAATTAGATCCAATGGAACATATTTGAATATTGTCTATTGTGGCATTGATAACAAAGTAAAATCCAATTTTGATGGGGGAGGGGATCTCCCTACCTTCTCCCTTTCAATTTTAAACATACACAGAAATATATTTATTAGTTTTTAATTACTCACATCTCTTTGCAAACATATTGTGACAATAGTATCAATAAACTCACAAAAAATAGTTAACATTAAAATATATATAACCCAATTAAGAAAATTAGAACAAATTAGTGGTCAAAAATAAAAGCTACTGAAAACAATGAGTTTCAAAATAAAGAATTCAAACAGAGAATTTTTTAATACAACTGAAATTTTGAAGGAATATTAAAATTAAAACACAAGCATTATATACATGATTTCTACATCTAAAAGGGGAAAAAAATGTTGTAAAATCTTACCAAGTGTTGACAAAATTTACAAATTCTAAAGTAAAAGTATTTCCATTTTCATTTGGACTGATTTGAGGTGGATCACCTTGTACAACTTGTGTGAGCTGTTCAAAAACACTATTCCATTTAGGATAAGGAAATCTTCCAGTAGACACTTCAATCTGAAATTGTACAATTTAATAAAACATTTTTAAAAGTAATATAATAAGACAGAATAAAATATTTATCAAAAATTGTTCAATATAAATTCATATACAAAGAGAGAAAAAATTTTTTCCAATGGGGTTGTATAGAGAAATTATTTAATTACATATAAAAAATAAATAAAAACATTTTTAAACACTTTAATTTTTATGCAAAATGTCCAATAATTCTATCAATTATAATCATAATTATTGGGGATTTTGCATTACAATTAAAGTTAACTGATTATATTAACTAATTAAAACAATAACTCAATTTGGAAATGTTGATAAATTATTATTTTATTCATGGACAAATTTTGTCATTATTTATGACACAGGAGAAATTCAATTTATTTAAGAAAACTAACAATAAATCAAAGTAAATCTTTTCTTTCAGTTTTAGGTATACATCAATGCAATTTCTCCCTCACTTGCAAGACAAATAATAAACATACTGAAATGCACCTAAAATATTTAAGTTTCTCAAAAAAAATTCTAACTACCACATTATAAGCATAATAAATTTAAATAAATTATTATAAAAATTAATACAACTTACATTTCAATAGTCTTTTTTAATTAAAAAAAAATTGGTAAAATTTGAAAAAAAATATGCACACACTTGGATAATCAATATTTTTCTAGAGATTAAACTATTTTACCCCCAAAATTGTAATAAACTATACAAGGTGTAAATGTACTCTGATTCAAAAGAGTTACAGTTATTTTGAAACATAAATATTTGACAATTTTTGACACGATATCTAAGAAAACTAGAAGATTACCAAAGTTATTCCTAAACTCCACACATCAGACCTCACATCATAACCTCTGGCTCTACCTGGATCAATTCTTTCAGGCTAAACAGGTAAAAGGGAAAAAATATATAAAAAAATGCATTATTAAGTTTTCAGAATATTTTTTATTAAATAACACAATATTTAAAATGCAATTCAATTCAGCAATTCTAAAAATAATTAACAAAGTGCAATTGTTAATAATGCTTAACAATAAATGTTTAATGCACACACACATACAATTTTCCCCCTAAATCTATAACTTGCTTTCTTTGTTTGGTAAAAATGACATATTTTTCATACTTTAATAATTATTACAAAATTTGATACAAGTTACATCACCACAAAATCCAAAACAACAGTGTTGCTTTTCTTACAATTGAAAAACTTTAGGATTTGTAATCAAGACTAAAAGCAAATTTATTTTTCCAAATATGAAATCTGGAAAACAACCCATTTAAAAGCTGACTAACTTTAATTTAAATTGATATTTGTCTAATTTTCTTTTTAAACTTCAACTAAGCAGGAACTCGAGTTAATTTTCTTTATTTCTTATTTCTAGAAATAATGAACATGTCTTAACGAAACTAGTTATAGACATAGATTGAAATAGAACAAAAAGCATATTACAGTTAAGGCACACAAATACAATCATGTCTATAGCTCATCAAAGCATTAAATCCTAAAAGAAAAGTTACAAGATAGAATAAAATTGGTTGGATTAATAGTGAGTATGGTCTTTTTCTAATATAGTTTTCCCAATACGAATTCATGCTGTACATGAGATGATCTGGATCCCTTTGGAAAGTTGGTCCCATTCATACAACACTGTTTTCTAGTTGAAATTTTCTGATCATTTGCCACCCCATTTGAAAATCCACACAGTTGTTAAAAGTTTTAAATTAATTAGTGCTGTTTTCTTTTTAATGTTACAAAGAAACAAGACAATCTCAAAAGATTGCATACAAATCACGTGCAGAAACGGGCAAGCAAAAGCTGCTTACTTCTTTTTTTCTAAATGTACAGTCCACAAAACATAATTTACTTTAGAAACTACCATTTTTGTTTAAATATATCTGTTTTACATCCTATCTTCAGTAAGTTTTAGATTTTCAACTAAAAATGTGAATTTTTTTAATTCTTAACACTTGTGTAAAGTGATAATTTTAAAATCCTTTTACGCATAAATTTCAAGAGGGGAAATTTAACTAAACAATGCAAAATAACAGTTAAATACTTACTGCCATATAAGGACGACAACCAGCATCTCTAGTTTTTGCTATAGAATCAACTAATTGACCACTTATACCAAAATCACATAATTTGATATTTCCTCTACGGTCAAGTAATATATTACTTGGTTTCACATCTGCATAAATTGAAAACAAAATGTAGCAGGGTTATACAGAAAAAAAATTCAATGCATATAAAACAGAAATATAAAAATACATAAAACATTTTATTCAAAAAATTAGCTAAAGAAGAGCATACCAAAAAAGTAAATACATTTATCTAAGGCAATGTTAAATTTTAAATATTAAAATAAGAAATGTGTGTTCATTTAAATCTATTTATCTTTGAATATAATTTAAATGTTTAACAAACATTATATCAATAAAATACACAAATATAATTTTTTTTTTCAAATACACTTTATTCAGTTTATTATTATTATCTGAGCCAAAGAAAAAATAAAGAAATAAAATTTATCTGAAAAAAAAATAGTTTTTAATAATACATAAAAAATTATAGAAAATTTTTAGAATTTGTTAAAATTTTTCAAATACAAAAATTAATATTCACACTACAGTAAAATTTTAAGTCAACCAACAGAAAAAGAACAAAAATTATTGGTGCTAAAGATCATATTTTAAAAAATTGGAGATTTCTTTTACTTTTAATGTGGTTAAATCTAATGGTTCAAAAATTCTCACGGTAAGCATAAGTGGAAATTGGATCACTCCAACAAAGAGGAAAATGTGGGAAAGAAAAATAAACTCCAAGAAGCAATAAATTTTTGCTCAAAATTAACATAATGAATCCAACAAAGTCAGAAAAGAACTTTTTTGCTGAATGGTACTGCCACACATGTTTTAATGTTGCATTGTAAGGCTCCTTTCAGCTATTCTACAGAAATGTAATAATTTTTTTAAAAAAAAAACATGCTTGACACCTCTAATGAATCAAATTCAGAATAATCCAAATATATAAATCTTAAACAAAAAATCACTCAAAAGAAAAAAATTAATTTAGAGCAATGCAATCATTATTCCTTTTAATCCATTACAATTAAGAATTATAAGAGAATGAGCATGTTACAAGAAAAAAAATCATTCATATACATTTTCTCAAAGGTACATATACATTTTCTCTACATGTATATTCTATCATACATAACATTTACATATACATCCCATTTGCAATACAAGTAAACCATTAAATTGAAGTAATACAGAACAATTATTTAATACATAACTTACCTCTATGAATAATGTTAAGTTTTTCTTTAAGGTAATTCAAAGCTTTTAAAGTCTGAAAAAAACAGATAAATAAATAAAAATTCTGAAAACATTTCATGTGTACAATTTCAACAAAATCTCAAATTTATTAATTATATTTTATGAATGTGTTTAACAAAAATATGTAATAAAAGCTATGGATGAATATATATATATATATATATATATATATATATATATATATATATATATATATATATATATATATATATATATATATATATATATATATATATATATATATTATATTATTATTATTATTATTATTATAGTAAATTAATAAATGATCATATACAAAATAATAATGCATATGATGTAAGTAAATTTAGTATGAAAGAAATTAACAACAGATTATTGGCATTTGGTAAACAATTAAATATTTCTCGCTCTCTCTCTCTCTCTAGCAATAAAATTATATATCCCCATATATTTCTGACTCTTAAATTTCATAAGAATCCAATCAAATTCCGCAGTGCAACAAATGGGTTCAATACTTATATATCAAAATCGGGAAGAATTTTACAGACCATATTGCAAGATACAATAGACAAATTTAAGGATACTTCTATTATAAAAAAACAGCCATGATGTAATAAAGAAAGTTGATCAATAAGAGGTATTTTCTGTGAATGGGTTCGATTTCGAAGATTTATTTAACTCCATTAAAATAGAAGATATAATTCAGGTACTTTCAGATGCATATGAGAAATATGATTTGTGAATAATTACATTACTTTTGAAAAGTTCAATACACTTATTCGTTTTGTAATACAAGAGAACTTCTTTATTTTTGAGAACAAACTTTATAAACAAATCAAAGGATTGCCTCCGGGTGGCCCAGCCAGTAATAGTCTCGCTAACCTGTATTTACACCATTATGAATCAATTCGAAGAAAGGAACCCTCTTGCCTATTATTAAGATACATAGATGACTTAATTGTTATAGGTCATGATAGGGAATTTAAACCTAACATTAATTTTTATCCGAAATACCTCAAATTAATACAGACGAATTTTAACTCAAACAAAGTTGAATTTTTAGATTTGGATTTAACTATTATTGACAACAAATTATATAGCAATATATATGATAAAAGGGAAGCATTTAAATTCAGTGTCATAAAGATACCAAACTTCAATAGTTGTCTACATATATCAGTATTTAGAAATATAATTTTAAATTTTCTGATGAGAAATAATAATTTTATGCACAATATTGATAAATTCAAAAATATCCAGAAATTTATATTATGTTGCATATAAAATGATTATCCCATCAACTTCCTGAGAAAATATATAGATCAGAAATATTTCTTAAAAATATTTTTAAACTCGTAAATGCACAAATCCACAACACAACATTAGGTCCACAAAGTCAGCTTGTTAGTGGTCCAGCTGTGAAGAATTTCTGCATTCCACACACAGGATACATTTTAATACACACACACTTAGAACAATATTTACACGACTAAACATTAAAATTATTTATTGCCAATTAAACATTTATATGTCCAATCACACATTTATGACCAATCAATCAAGCAAGTTTTTTACATGTGGTCTGGTTTGCATCTAATGCCAAGTGGTCAAACTCTAGTGTTGGATCAAGAATCGTTTGGATTGACATGGCATTGGTTAGATGTTATAGCAAAATATGAAATGCTATAAGAAATGGATAGTATTCTTGATGGGATACTCTTTGGTGAGTTTTTAATGATTTACTCTATTCATTTGTGAATATATTGTGTTTTTAATGTGAACATTCGGTTTTTAGAAATTTTTAGCTTGAACTTTCAGATTTTTTAGCTTGAACTTTCAGATTTTTTAGCTTGAACTTTCAGATTTTTAGCTTGAACTTTCAGATTTTTAGCTTAAACTTTCAGATTTTTTAGCTTGAACTTTCAGATTTTTTAGGCTTGAACTTTCAGATTTTTTAGATTGAACTTTCAGATTTTTTAGATTGAACTATCAGATTTTTTAGCTTTAACTTTCCGATTTTTTAGCTTGAACTTTCAGATTTTTAGCTTGAACTTTCAGATTTTTTAGCTTGAACTTTCAGATTTTTTAGCTTAAACTTTCAGATTTTTTTAGCTTGAACTTTCAGATTTTTTAGGCTTGAACTTTCAGATTTTTTAGATTGAACTTTCAGATTTTTAGATTGAACTATCAGATTTTTTAGCTTTAACTTTCCGATTTTTTAGCTTGAACTTTCGGATTTTTTAGATTGAACTTTCGGATTTTTTGTTTGAACTTTTTGATTTTAGATATTTTTTTAATTTGAACTTTCGGATCTCAAATATTTATTTTTTCTACCTATACAACTATTTTAAAGATGGGTGCATCATCTTGGGCGTTTGATGGCTCACTTATATTATGCACTAAATTGTTTTTAAATTTTAAAATTGTCTTTAAATTTTAATATTGTAATATCTTTCAGAATGCGATGACGAATAGTTTTATTTTTCAAGTATAATGATTTAATTTTAACTTTTAATTTTTAAAATTTTTTTTTTTTGAAATTTGGATATTTTTCAATTAACTTACCAAGTTGCAATAGGGGGAAGGTTGGCGCCATCAAACTAGTTTAACCCCACTTATCGGTCCTAAGTCCGAGATTGCACTTGGATATTTTATAAATTTTTATTTTATTTTATAATTTTTTAATTTTGTTTGAAAACGATGGAATATTATCTTTTATATTCGCCATTGATATTCTGAAGTGTTTTTGGTATTATAGGATTCATATATTTCAATTTTTCAATTGATAATTGTGATTGTTTTTATATATTTAAATTATATATATTATATATATATATATATATATATATATATATATATATATATATATATATATATATATCTTATTTTAATCATTTTTCTTATACATCTAATTTTCTCTATACCTACTAAAAATAGTTAATTTGAACTAATTCCAGTAAAAAACAAAAGGAAACACTGTTAATGGCAATTTTAATATATTAGCATATGTTAAACTTTTAAAATATATAAAGAATTTCAAAAATACTACAAATAATGAGATAATTTTTATTCATATATGGTTCTTAATTTTGTGGAACCAATCAAATAGTTTTGTATTTGTCTTAAAGTGTAAAATAGTTTGAATAATCCAGATCTTTTTCATAAAAATGTTGATTTTGAAGGAAATAAGAAACTTCCAAGCTCACCAAATAAATTACTGAAATTAATATTCTTGTGTTGTAGAAAATGATGCATATAATTTCTTTGAAGATGGTAAACATATAAATACAAATTAAAATAAAGCAAAACTAACTTTTTACAGAATACACATAAACTTAACAAATATATGTATAATCAAACATTTCATTGAGTTTAAAACTGTATTAATCTCTTTAAAAATTATATAAATCTTAAAAAGGCAAAATAAAAAGAATTATTAGATATTTTTTTAAAAATTCAAAAGAAATAGTTTAAACTGCTATACATACTGCCATTGTTACTTTTCCAAGGAAACTTTCAGGTATTCTTTGATTGAGCTTTTCATGTACTATTTTATAAAATTTATCTAAAGATGTATCCATTAATTCCATACAGATCCAACAATCACCCTAAAATTAAATAATTACTTTCTTATTGAATCTTATTTAAACTGTGATTAACAGTTCATTTAAAAAATTCAAAACGATAACCACAATAAATAACCTATTAAAATGAATAACTATAAATAAAACAATATGTGTGGAGAAAAATATGCATTAGATTTAATATCATTAATGATTTAGCAAAATGCTAAAAAGTAATCATGAGAAATTTACATTCTTATACAAAAGACAGATTTCAAGCAAAAATTATTCAGAATTGCAGCAGTAATATAACTGAAACCTAAAAAAAATTATTTAAATGTGTTAATCAAAGCTCAATGTTACAAGGAGAAAAAATTTACAAATTTCAGAAATATATTTCAAAACAAATATGTTGACTAAATCATTGATTTTTAAAAATAATGACAACTATTAAATTCTGCAGATGAGTATTTTTTAAAAATAATTATATATGATTATCTGAAATTTAAATTTAAATGTGAAACTTATTTGAGCATAATACAGTTGGACCTCGATTTACCAAACCCCATTTTGCAATTTTCCAAATTTTTCCTAGTAAAATAAAAAGTTGAAAACCCCTATTTAACGAATAAAAACCTCGGTTAAACAGATTATTTCAACACTTGAAAAATTTTTTATTAATTTGTATTACAAAAAAATAAAGATTTTTTTCTAAATGACACATCTATTTTATCCAGAACAGAAAAAGACTTTTCTCGTAAGCAGCAAATTTCAATAGGAAATGCTGCAGACTACATTATTAGACTCTACATGTGCAGATGAGTCGTGAATGTAATTTATCGCATAAGTTTTGAATAGGGCTGGAAATTCCATTTTTTCCTCATCCCGCTCTGCAATGCAGGAGTGTTTTATGATTTTAATTATTGTATTACATTTGATGACAGACTGCCTAACTTTGCAACTGTAGTAGAGGAAGTTGATTTGTCAGAGCCAATGAATAGCGATTTTGATGCAGAAATTGATAGTGAAACTTCTATCAAAACTGTTACATTTTCTAAAGCTTTACCTTGTTTGAAAACTGAGAAAACATACCTCATGCAGCAAATGGACATGATGCAGTATTTTCTTTTCTGCATAAAGTCGAAAAACAGTTCTTTTGAGTCATAAATCAAAAAGATTGTCAAACATCTATCAGTAGTTTAAAATTTTCAATTAACTGAAACATAATAATTTTTTTAATGTACTTTTAGCTGTTGAATAAAATGTGTGTAGTTTCTAACTATGGATATTTTTTGTGCAGTTGCTTGCCATAGAATTTCCAAAAAGTGCAAAAAATTGATATTTTGTTTGTACCCTAATGTAACAAATAGCCCCAATTTAATAGACAAAATATTCAGTCTCAAAGAATTTGTTAAATTGGGATCCAACCATACACAATACTTACATATATGCTAGACAAAATACCAAACTCAAAATATTACAAAAAAAATTCATAATTAAAAACTTACTTCTTTAAATATTGCACCAAAAAACTGTACTATATATATACAATCATTACTTTTCATCACAACTTCTAAATCCATTAAAAGTTGTTTCTGTTCTTTTTCGTCAACTGTGGACCTAATTCTCTAAAAAGAAATTAAAAGAAAAAATATCCTAATATAAATATATATTTCAAATAGTAAATAACAATTACAGATCAAGAATTGAAAAAAATAATGACTCTTATCATACTTTTACAGCCATAATTGTACCACTTTTCTTATGAATCATTTTGTTGACAGTACCAAAAGCTCCTCTCCCTATTTCACCCAAGTCTTGTAGGTCATCAGCAGTGAAGTCATATGTCTAAAAACAAAAAATTAATGATAAAATAAATACTTCAGCATTGTTAATGCATTTTATACATTTAAAAAAACTCGCAAATTATTTCAAAATTTCAAACAAAATTTTACAGTGGAAAAACAAATAAAAATTTCAACATAAAATATAAATAATTTCCTTTTTAATTTATTTACAAAATATGCATATACAGAAAAAGAAATTTCATATCATTAAGTTCTAAAACTCTGAATGATCGATAATCAGCCTCACATTCCAAAGCTACATAAGGGTTTTTGGTGATGAACCAGGGGCGTAGCTACCGTCGTACCAACTGTATCAATGATACAGGGCCCCCAAGCTACAAGGGCGTCAACGTGTGTAACTACAGTCCCACTATTATCAAAAAAAGGGCCTCAATGGAATTTTGATACAGGGCCCACTCCCAACTAGCAATACCAATACAATGGACTCATAATTTTGAACTGTAGTCAAGTGACAAGGACACCTCCAAATGGCATTGGGACTGAAACCCACAACTAGACAGAAACACTACCAGCCACAAGTTCATGACCATAACCACTTAGCTACATCAGCCACTCTAAAGTTCTGAACACTAAACTTACAGCACTAACAGTTAACTCTCTCTCTCTCTCGCAACATCCTTCATCCAAGTCTAGTTCAGCTTGATACATAAATGGGTTAGAGCAAGGGTCGGCAACCTGCGACTAGCGAGCCACATGTGGCTCTTTGGATGTGAAGCTACGGCTCTTTAGTTCCATACACAAAGATTATTTATTTTATCAAAAAAAACATTCACAAATCGTTCTGAATCGATTAATGAGGATTAGGCACCGTTTCTATCTTTCAGCCATTTGTACTCGCTTTTCACCACACCCCTCCCCTGTGACACGCGTCGTCACTGTCGTCAGCCCACCAGATATTTCTATGTAGGTTTTAATTTGCTTTTGATGCAAGACAATTTGGCGTCTTCAACAGTGCTTTGGCAAGTGACATATAGTTTGTTGTTTCAAGTAGAAAAGTTAGAAAACCACTCTAGCATTCCCAGTAAATCCTCTCAATACAAATAGTAACCAAATCCACATTGCGCCATTTAGAATTGATACTGGATCTCTGGAAATCCAATTGATTGATTTAAAAAGTAAAGCTTTGTGGAGTGGAAAATTTACAGAGTTGAAATGCAAGTTAGAAGAGTTGGAGGTCCAGAAATGTGAATGTACATAACGTACATTTTAATTTTCATGTACATTTAAATTTTCTACTTGAATAACCATGCAAAGCCATCACTCCTATTGAATTTGTTTGCTCAATTGTTTGTTATTGAAGTACAAGTTAGTGTTGTAAATAAATGTTTAATTGTTTTAATTTTTTACTTAAATAATAAGTAATTATCTAATAATGCATACATATATATATATTATCTAATTTATTGTGAAAAACACTACTTATATATGAATAAATATATTTTTTTTTCTTATGAATAAATAAATTAGTTTTTTTTTATAAAAAAAACTTTATTTATGCAAGTAACTATTTATTGTTGGCAAGAAAAAAATTTTGTGGCTTTTTAAAAACTTTGAAATTTTGTAAATTGTAATTTTTGGCTCTTCTGACTCAAAAGGTTGCCGACCTCTGGGTTAGAGTCATCTCAGCTTCCAGAGACAACACACACACAGCTACAGGTATTAATTTCAATCTTACATATCTCTAAATGGACAAATTTTAGCATTTTTTTATTCCTACTCTATGCTGTATTGTACAATAAGTAAAGTTTTGTAACTTGATTTTTGCTTCTTGCTGTTGCAATTTTAATGATCAGCAGTATATATAAAGATTTTTATTGCTTTTATAATATATTAACATCACAATCAGAAAACTTAAATCACAAGTCAAATTTTCTACAATCTTAAATGCAGTGAGAATATAATCTAATATATATTATAAATGCGAAAGTTTGTGAGTATCTTTGTGGGTCTTTCACGCAAAAACTACTGGATTGATTTTAATGAAACTTTACAGTAATATAGCTTATACATCAGAATAGCACATAGGCTATAATTTATAAAGATATTGTATGAAGTGTCCAAAATATAACGATATTTGTCAAGTAAGTAGGAAAAATTCTGTCATCTGCTAGCAATTCTGGCATGCACTGCAAAAAAGCCCACGTCAGCATATATCTATCTTTTGCTTGTGAAAAACCTTTTTTGTTTTGGCTACGCAAGGTGCTCGCTTCTAATTAATTCCTCTGATACAATGCCTATTTTTTTTATTTCAGAATCAAACTAAGTTTTGAAGGGAGAGGTTGTTATAAATCTCTCTTTATTTTAATGGGTTTTTTTATGATTTTATTATGTACATTTGGTAGTAAGAAATTGATCTTTTTTCCAAATAAATGCTTTTATCAGTTCTGATACGTAAAGTAAATAAACTTTCTCTTTCACCCTGCATCATTTGGACAAATTTTCAAAATTTGTTTGTGGTTAGTAGTTAATTATAAAGCTATAATTTTAATTGAATAGGCAGATATAATTATTTTTACACTTCAAAATGCAATAACTACTGTACTGTATTTTTTGGAGTGTGAGAGTGAGTGAATATTAATGTCGCACTGTTCAGCTACACGAGGGCTTTTGGCAACGGATCACGTAATTTTGTACCATGGTCAAGTGACGTGGACGACGCCTGAGCTAACACCCCCTTCTCCTAACTACCACACTACACAACTTAGAAGGAATATTCTACCCATACTTAGCAGGAATAATCTTTGAAATCCTCTCTTCCAAGATATATGGCAGCACGGGTTCTATGATGAGTATTTTAGCGGGGAAGGCAAATAGTTTTGTAGCAGATACTGTTATAAAACTCTCTTTATTTTAATGTTTTTTATGATTTTATTATGCACATTTGGTAGTAAGAAATTGATCTTTTTTCCAAATAAATGCTTTTATCAGTTCTGATACTTAAAGTAAATAAACTTTCTCTTTCACCCTGCATCATTTGGACAAATTTTCAAAATTTGTTTGTGATTAGTAGTTAATTATAACGCTATAATTTTAATTAAATAGGCAGATATTGCATTTTTAAGTATAAAAATAATTATAACTACTGTACTGTATTTTTTGGAGTGAGTGAATATTAACGTCGCACTGTTCAGCTACACAAGGGCTTTTGGCAACGGACCAAGTAATTTTGAACCATGGTCAAGAGACATGGACGACATCTGAGCTGGCGCCCCCTTCTCCTAACTACCACACCACACCAACTTAGAGAAGGAATATTCTACAAATACTTAGCAGGAATATTCTTTGAGATCCACTCTTCCAAGATATATGGCAACACGGGTTCCATGATGAGTATTTTAGCGGAAAAAAAGAGTTTGTCAAAATTTAAGTGTCTTATGTTTTGTATGTTTATGAAGACCTTAGAAAATGATTTGACTACTTATTTTAAGTGAATGGTATATATAATTAATTTTTCAGTGGTATATCTTTAATTAATTTATTAGCTCTAACGGATTACATTTTCAAAAGTGGAGTATTTTGTTTATGTATATCTCTTAATTTTAAATGTAGTGATCGAAAAAAAATATTGTATGAAAAAAACTGCAGTACATCATAATGCGGTTGGATAAAGTATTAAGGTGCATCGCTACCCTACACGGCGGGCCTTACAAAACTCTAATTAAGCTCGGGTTATGAAAGTAGCTAGGCATTTGCCAACTTGACTCTATCGTTAACATTTCGCTATGTTTTTCATTGAATCGTCATTATAATTTAAGAAACGGCGTTGCTTGCGAATATTACAATTTTAACATAAAATAAATACTACAGAAAGTAATATTAATGTATTATACTTTCAGATAAAAATTACTTGCACTCTATTTTAAGCGTTCATTACACAAAACTTTTAACAATGTGTTACTTTTGCTGAGCAGAGATCAGCTTAGGAAGGTATTTTCAAAAATCGACCCTCAAGAGTGTTACGGGGAGTTATAAATTTTAAAAAATCCTTTTATCTGCTATTAGATCTACATACTTAAAATTTAACGAAGGTGTTTTATCTCTCTCTCTCTTGTTTAGTTGAGCTACGCAAAAAGCTTTTTTTATTTAATTTGCAATTCCCGTAAAATTAACTCATTAAAAACTTCTTTATCCTTCAATCTGTGTTGTTTAATTTTTCAGTTCACCCGTGTGACGAACGGGTATACCAGCTAGTTAACCATAAAAAGCAAAATTATATAAAGCATTATAAACATTTAATGAAACCAACATTATTTCAGAAAAGAGTTCTATATTACATAAAAACAAACTTACAACTTCGGGTGATATCTTTAGCTTGCCAGATGATTGAATACTATGAGTAACCCAGCCTCTTTCTCTGTAATAATAATATAAGATACAAATATATCTAACAATTATAACAAAATATAAATATTTCCATACTTCATTTTTTAATATTTACTTTTAAAATTAGAAAATGATTTAATTTCACAGCACAAAATATCACAGCTTAATAAACTACATTAAACATTTTATAAATCATATAAATTAACATAAAATAGGCTGTTTTTAAATTCTTTATTGTGTTTGGTAAAAGAATAAAACATCTATTATTATTGAGATAAATTGTATGTACCTAAAGTTTGGAGCAAAAAAATATATTAGTATTAAAATTGTAATTAAAAAAATGTCAAAAAATAAAAGTATTAACTGTTTGAGTCCCAGGAGTATTGAAAAATCAATATCAAAGAATTCCAAACAGCACAACAATGTTTTCTCAGAATGTGTACAAAAAGACCCAAGCAGTGTGATAGAGCTTGTTTTATTTTATATCAAGAAATACCAAGCGGCGCGATAGTGCTTTGTTCATTTTACACTGATGAATCCCAATCGGAGCTATAGTATTGTTTTACCTATTGCAAAATGTACTATTTACATTAAAAAGATCTGTGTAATGTACTTGCTTCAGTAAATCTGAGCATGTAACTTAAACAATCAGTAATGCACTGTCAGTTGTCCATAATACTCAAAATGTACTGGGCTTTTCGACATAAAATCTCAACAGCACAATTGTGCTGCTTGGGATCCACACAGTTAAATACATTCAACCCCTGTCAGGACTGCAAAAAGGATTAAATTAATTCCAATGAAGGATATTGAATGCAAATACATAAAACCAGTAAGTACAAAAAATTTTGCTAATTCATAAAAATAAAGCAACTAATTGCTTAAGATGAAAACCATAACTAATATCTGAATATATTTCTATGCACTAAAAATACATAATTAATAGTTAAATTGTTTATAAATTTAGCATACTGATATGAAATACATCTATTGGATTTTTTAAAGATTCTTTCACATAGCAACAGTGAAAGAAAATTATTTCTTGAATTTCCAAGGTATATATTATTATGCAATTTTTATTACAAACATATATAGTCTAAACTTGGAATGATATTTTAATCATGTAGTTTATATGAATATATTCATATTAAATTACATATATAAATAAACAAATAAAAATTTGAGAATATACAATGAAATACAGAAAAATCTATTACTTGATTTTTAAAAAAAAGCTATTACAGATACACAAATCAAAATTTAAAATTTTTACATGCTTGATAATAATTCTTGATTATTCCCGTGATCAAATACATTTCAATTATTTTAATACTATGCAATTAAAAAAAACCATTTATAAGCAACACTTTTTAAGCTGTAAAAAAACCAGCAGTGACATTTATACATGAGTATAGGCTACATTACTATTAATCTCTATTAGGGTAATTTACTCTAAAAAATAATTAACCTAAAAAAAAATTTCAACAATAAAAATACTTCAACATTTCAATATCATTCCTTGTATATATTTATTAAATCTTTGTGAAAAAACAATGCCATTAAAAAGTCTACTTACATAGGAGGAGGATGGCAACCAGAGAAATTAGAAAGACTAGAACTCTTTCTGCTACATGCACTGTTGAAGCTTAACTTTAAACGCTCCCTTTTTTCTAAAATAATAAAATTATGAAAACTCAATACAATACTATGCATACTATTGTTTAAATGCTAACATTGAAAGAAGCCAAAATTAATCTGTACTAAATTACTCTAACAGCCTCAGAGAAATCTATTCTCTGAAGATGCCTATGTGGAAAACTTGCATTACAAGCATAATTATAGTAGAATGATTCAATAATAAATTTTTCACTACAAAAAAAATTAATACTTAAGAAGTTGTTTCATTTCATTAATATATTTAACATTATCAAAAAATTTATACTTATTCCACACTTTACACACTTCCAGCAATTTTTTGTTAATTGTGAAAAAAATCATTCTTCCCAAGTCAAAATCTCTGATTAATTCAGATTTTATTTTTCTTCATTGCTTACATTATGATACCTGAATTTATAAAATTAATTTTTTTTATCGAAAAAAATAACAATTATTTCTGTATGAACAATGATTTTTTTAAAAAATAGCATCAGAAATAGATTTTTTAAAAATTTCTTGGTCACTGTTACTTTTTCTAAAATTTTATAAAATAATTTTATATCAGGAGTCCAAAAAATTGGACTACACTTTTGTATACATTAATTGCAAATAAACTAGCAAAGATATTTACTTAGAGCTTTTTACATTCCATAAAGAAAATATCAAAAGTTTTTTTACAATGCTTTATTGCACAATTTCAATGCACGCACTAATAGTTGTGAGCAAAACATCGAGTCTAAATAAGATTTCCGGCCACATTCTACAAAGCATTGCAGGATCAACATTCTGAATGGACTTCCAATTCAACTTTTCAATTCATCAGTGTCATGAATTAGAGATTGGTAAACAATGTTTTTCACATATCCCTACAAGAAGAAATCTAAAGGTGTTATGTCCAGATATTTAGGTGGTCATGGTATTGACTTCCTTTTTTCAACCACTGCCTGTGGAATTTTTCTCACTTCAGATATCCTATGTGGTCAGTGTCGGTTTAAGCTCATTTTGGGCCCTTGATGCAGAAGATCTACAAGTTCCCTTGGCCCTGGCAGATCCAAGGAATATCTGGTTAAGTCTAGCTTATCCAGTCTTTACAGGTCCTGTACCACAGGGTGCCTGCTCCAAGCGCTCAGCGGATAAACCTACACTAAGTGTGGTGGTGTCCCATTTACACTGTACATATGTTGAAGCTTTAAACTTCACAAACCCTTCAACAAATTGTGCTTGCTCTTGTGGTGATGGCACTTTAAAATGAAAATGTTGCAAAACATAGACATTGTGCCATCTACTTTTCATTTCATTAAACTGAAATTTTAATCTTTTCTTTAGGGAACGTAAAAACTGTATGTGAAAATCCTGAGTTTGTTCATTTTAAATTCATTTTTGAAGGTGTAGCCATACTTTTTGGCCAACCTACATATAACACTTATTTCCCAATATAATTATCAAAATTAAGTAGCAATTCGCTGTTGGAAATTGAATTTGTTAACTACAGCAAATAGTTGTATCAGTTTTTAATTCCATGAAGTATTAGAAATTACTAAAATTTCTTCTATCCTAATGTAATATTTTTGTAAATATACCGTAAAATCTGGTGTATAATGCGCACCTATACTTTCAAGCTAAATTTTTTAATCTTTAGGTATATTCGCCGTATAACGTGCACCCCCTTTTTAACAAAGAAATCTGAAATATTAGTGTACATTGTTTTTGTTTTGAAGTAATTTATTTCAGGTATTATCCTAGACTTTTGAAAAAATAGTATACTTCTAGAACTATAACTGCTCTTGTTCATAAGGCAAGTCATTTCTTTTAAATAAACAGTGTTTCAATACGTCTAGAAGTAAATTTTTTTATGCCCATCCTTTTTGTTATTTTTAAAGCTATCGGGTTCACTCCTAGGAGAGCCCCCACCCTTGGCGCGAATTACTTTGGTTGGCGATAATTGCGCCGTCATGGTAACCTTGCTTTTAAATACAACATATGGCAACCCTAACTTTTTCTAGAATTTTCGTCATTTGTGGGCGCTCATTTCAAATTTCATTTTGTTGTTGGGCACCGGGTTGAAAGTATGGCTGCGCTTGTAAGTGAATACCCGTTAGAATTTTTTACGTTATTGAATGCAAGAAAGAATTGATTGAATGGTGTATGAAAGAAGGATTAATTGCTTCAAGTTATGAATGTCCTAAATGTAATGAGTAAATGGGATTAAATGAACGAAAGAGTGTTGTTTTGGATGGATTTGAATGGAGATGTCGAAAAAAAGGTGTGAATACGCATGATGTTTGCAGAAGTATAAGAAAGAATTCGTGGTTTTCCAATAGTAAGTTAATCGGCAATAAAACGTTTTCTCCGTAATCACACCAGCCACGCAGATGGCATGTTCGACCATTACCTCGCTGAGTATTTATGGCGTCTCGTGATCACTCACTCAGCTACGAGACTTTCCAGAATTTTTTAAAAGCAGTTGTTACACTTTACATTCCACTTGGGAAGGATCAACAATAAGAAAGTAAGTGCTGTTGTTATATTTTTATCTTAAATGTTAAATTTCTGTATTGTTTACATGTATTTTCATTGCGCATCCATCTTATACTGCTATATTTACTTGTCACCGTTGTCGGGTTTGCTTGGCGCCATTTCGTTTTCGCTTGGCGCTTTTTCCAGTTTGGCGCCAAAGGTGGGGGCTCTCCTAGGAGTTTACCAGCTATCGTTTTTATACCCGGCATATAACGCATACCCTTAAGTTTGGATCTCATTTTTTGTGTTCAAAGTGTGCGTTATATGCCGGATTTTACGGTAGTAGTCGTTCAGATATCAAAACATGGCTTCCAATTACAATTTTTTTTATTTTCATTATTTTTAATTAATAAAAAACAAAATATGCAATACCTGCATAACCAATATTTAAATTGTATAATCAAACCAATGTCTTATCACCTAGACATCTATAATGTTAATTATTCTTCACAGAAATAAGAATATATAAATGAAGTAAGACAAATTACACATACTCGAAACAATATGAAGATGGAAGAAAACATAGGGTGAAAGATTTTTTCTACATTTGTGAACAAATAATAATTATTTGGACTAAAACCTTAAAATAACTGAGGCTTTTCATTAAATATATTAATTCTCAATTACTCATAATTCCTAATTCATCAGATTGTAACAAAAATACAAATTATCTCACTTTTTTATGCAGTTATCTTAACATTGAATAATACGTAATACTTTCTTATTTACTGAAATATCAATTAATCATGTTATTTTAAATAAAAAACTTACTACTGTAATAACTGTAACCACAAAATTTTTTCATAATCCCTTCTTGAAAAGAAAGTTTGGCTATTGTGTAGAACAGAGTGCCCCTTGGATTTAACAATATTTTTTAGACTTCATGGTGCAAAAACAATTCCCTTATAGCAAACTTTTTACTTTGTTTACCCACAAACAATTAAATGTGGACTACTGGTAATTGATTGCTCGTATTTAATTGCTATTTAGTATTTTAAAATTCAATACATGTTATTACAAAGACAATTTTCTTTAGAATCAACATTTCACTGATCTTGTTAAAAAACTATGATTTCGCCTTCGATATTCATTGAATATTTGATTGTGCATTTGTAACATTTTCTCTTTTGGGAAGAGTTTGTCTTCAGTTAATTTTCCTGAGCATTTCAACCAAAAAATATATTTTACATTCTTTTTTCTAAATGATTTTAAGAGAGCAAAAGAAACATATATGTGATATAACATTGCATTGCTAATGGTTTGTTTTTTAAAATTGTATGGTCAGTTTGAAAATATGAGCTGATTGAGAAGTTAATTTGTCTGGATTAATTATTAGATTAGGAAGGTTAATTATTTCATATTTTTAATTTATTTGGACTGATTAATTTATTTGGAATAAAACAAAAATAAATAAGCATCATATTGGGAAATCTGCAGGAGAGGACAGTTGGAAAAAAGTAAATTAGGTATGATCCATATTTTAATGAGAATGAATACATAAGTTTGAAAAGCCAACTCTACTTCCTTTCTTAAATATTAATGCTTCAGAAAGAAGTATTGTGAAAGACAAATTCCTAAAGTACAACTAAAACTTCATCATTTCATGCAGGAGCAGGATTCCAATTTATTTTAAACTTTCTCCCAAAGAAAAAGATGCACAAAACTAGTAATTTAATGAGTAACATTGTATCTTCTCAGTGAGTATAAAAAGGCTTATTTTATAGTTAATTCTAATCTCTAAGGCGATTAATTACGAATGAAAATTCAGCACTTTCAAAATTCAATAAATATTATCCAGTCAAATCAAAATACGTCACCAAACTCTTTCATTTATATTATTCCTATTGTGTTTGAACATGTGCTTGAATCGTTTTTAGTACTTATGTATTATTGCAACCTATTGGCGACATTACATGAATTGAAGTACATGATTGCCAATTCAGCGCATAGGACACATGCGAAATTGGAGTTGCCTACTGAGAAAGTTATCTTGAGTGTTGGTGATTGTTGCTATAATATGCTAGAATCTCGTTTTCTTATATTAACAGCATATCATAACATTTGGCAACATCTTTTGATTTGATGAAATTGATGGAAAATATAATACCCAAGTACAAAATTTTGTAGTTTATTTCTATTGAAAAGTAAGAAATTATAAGAATAGAATGTGAATTTAATTTTCACTCATCTCTTTCTAAAGTTATATAAAAATTTTTAGAGAAATATTTAAAATTTAACTATATTAAGATATAATAATTCGGTTCAAGTGTAGTATAAGGGGGCCTCTTTGGATTTGGCGATTTTTCTTCGAATTTTTCGATTTTTCTTTATATGTCATGGTGAGATATCGAATTCTTTCTAAAATAAATAATACCGAAAAAAGTACCTTGGCGACCACTTTTAGTCACCAAAATAAAAGAAGGACTGTGCCAAGTGCCCCCTATACTACACTTGAATCAATAATTCCTTAAAATGAAAACCATACTTGTGTATATATGCTTTGTAAAACAAATTGTTTTTATCTTTGTAATAAAACTTTTGCTGGACAATTAGAATTGTTCCACACATCTTTATGAAACTATACTTAACAATATTTTCGTACAACTCTAAAAGAATTTCAATACGGGAAAAAAATACTTTCAATAAAAATTCTTTAATTTTAAATAGAAGTATACAACACAATATCTATAGCTATACATAGTTAGTACATAGTTAATTACATATATATAATTTATATATATATATATATATATATATATATATTAATCCCATACATAATTAATTTGCAAGCCTAATATATCAGTTTTATACATAGCTTACACAAGACTTAACGATCAAATATTCATTCAAAAGAAAATACTTTTCAGAAAATGGATGACAGCATTTTTAGGGAAAAACCATCAACAAAATACCTTGTCTTTAAAAGTTAAGTCTCCTGATTTAATGATTCATTGATGATGCAGTTGTCACTGTTAAAATTTTGTATGGAAGTTTTAAAACTCAACAATATCAAACAATTAATCCATATTCCATGATGTTACAGAGAAGTACAATGTACTTCATTCAAATGTAAAACAGATGTTTCATTATTTATAAGTTTTGACAGATAACCAAATTGAAAACTAATTCATAAAAACCCATGTTCAACATGAAAAAAGTACCAGACAAGCCATACGGTATTAAATTTTTTACCTTCTCGATAATCAAATAGATAATGCAGTGACATTTCATATGACATTTTATTCGGAATTCCATTCAATTTAACTGACAACATCGAGAGAGTAAATTAAAATTTCTAAGATGAGATTTGCCTAGTGATCAATACATAATTTACATAATTAAATCAATCATTGAATTACTTAAAGAAAACCGGAAAGCAAATATAAAATTGCATTTATTTACCTTGACTACGAGATATATCATGTCTGTGACTATGATTGTGTTCCGCCATTGTTTATTCAGAAAATTTAATCGATGCAATGTTTTACAATTAAATGAAAAATTAGAAGGTCCACAAATTTAGAATTGCATATATACAGATTTTGAGAAGTGATGGAAGAAACAAAAGTTTAATTTCATTTAAATTTCAGTTCCTCCAACAAGCAAACCAAACATTGAACAGATAATTCCCATTTTGTTTGTACTCGGTACAATCTCGAACTACAAAACCGAAACAAAATGTAAGGCTTAACATATAGCTAGCAATGAAAGGCTTGAATGAAAAGAAAATTAAACAGTCATGATTCGAGTTTTTGAGTCATATATTTCATATTGAAACTGAAAGGAAAACTGTTGATGTAAAATTTAGTTAAAATCTGGAAGAACTGAGAATGATCGACTAATTTTTTGGAAGAAATATAAAAAAATTAAATTAATACATCAGCGTATGTTGTAATCTACCATTATGCTTTAATCCTAATGGGTAGAATTGCTTATGATTTCAGTTTTTTCACACAAATGAGTTGCTGAAATTGAATTAAAACTTTTATTACAGTTTCCCTGAATGATAGATATTAGTTTTTTACAGAGAGACAAAAATGAGGTCTTGATGAAGATTATTGGAATTTAGTTTTTAAACAATTGTCGCAAGATCAATAAGGCTGGCTTTTTTATTCCTGCTTAATTTGCTGAAGATATATTTATTATCCACACCCATATTTCCATGCCTAGAATCTTCTTCCTTTGGGTAATTAAAAACAAACAAAAAAATATCTGAGACTGTAAGCACTGTTTAGTAATGGATACCATGTGTAGTTGAGATCCTTTTCTCCCACATATTCATTAAAATTTATAAGCATTTATAGATCTCCTTCAACTCACAGTGTTAACCGCAATGATATATAGTTTGAAAAGTGAACAGTAAACACGTCCTTAAGTTGCCTTGAAAGGATATGCTTAATTAGTTTAACAATAAAAATATTCTACAGGTATGTAAGATTAGCTACCCATTTCTCATCGGACAACAGATCTTGAAATTCTGGATAATTTTGCAGCTGAAAAAATAATTTGATTTTTTTCACGCAGAAAGTACAATAGGGTCAGTATTTTGCCCCTCGAAAGCCGTCTCACCTCAGCTTGAAGGTGAGTATGCTGAGAATCTATTTCTTCACACAGTGTTTCAATTATTCAAGAATGTGTTGAATTTCATTTATGATTTTAAAAATATCGGATTCTCTGGGGCAGTGCCGGTTTATCCATTGGGCGCTTGGGGTGGCGCCCACGAGCCCGGGGCCCAGAAGGACCCGAATAAACTACAATTAACCAGATTTTCTGGTTATAAATTTCGATCCTTTAACGGGCTTTTAGATCTGCTGTGCCCAGGAGCCTGAAATGAGTTTAAATCTGCACTGCTCTAGGGATATTTTTTTTCACTACAAGATGCTCATGATGTACTACACAGTATGCATGTCTGGGTGACTAATATTTTTCAACATTGCACCATCTCCTGAATGATGTTCAGTCATGTGTACAGCATCGTTTGTACATATCCCTATACATTTTTTTATTCAGCCCTGTATTCTCGTAAATAACTATCAACTAGCAATATAACTCGTGCTTTAAAAATCGCGAAGCTTGTTGTTATACTCGGCAAGTTTTGTTCTTCCCATAATTCTGCATGATTACTCAGCCTGCACAAAACAAAGAAGTGTCTTGTTTTTCACGTCCGTAAATTCATCAAGTTAAATTAAATGAAAGGGTACATTTTTTACTAATTTTTATAATTTGATTTCCAATATCTTCATCCATTTGTTAAATAGCGTTTAACAGTGTTCAACATCTTCACAAAGAAATTACTTTTAGTTTCTTTTTTCCGCTCAAAAACACCTTCATAAGCTTGCAGTGGTGCAAAACTTTAATAATTCTTCTTCAATCATATATGGCTTTTTATTTTTCATTATCCGAAGACAGGTTATCAGACAGGAAGCCTTTAATAAGGATTTATCTTTAGCAACCATATTTGTAACGCTCTCGCTGCACATCCCGCAATTTCCACGGGAAAAGTTCACGTAGCACTACGCAGCGAGAGAGTTAATGCACCTACTTGATGTTGTATATTTTCACGCATTCTTTGAAAATATTCAAATTGTTTATGAGCAAAATTTGAATGCTTTGATTTCAAGTGTCTTTCGAATTTCCCCTCTTTAGTTATTCTATCTTTAGTTTTACTAAGGAAAAATGCAAAATATTCACTTTCTTTTTCTCTCTAATTTTAAGACTATTTCTTTTCTTTCTCTTTTTTTAATCTGAAGAAAAAAATTTAAAGATTATTAATGAGGGAAAAATGTAAAAAATTTTCTTCTATGTTGGGTGAACCTGTCACAGGGATATAATACGCTTTGGAACAACAGCTTTATATGTTTGTTGGTAGGAAAAAATATAACTACCGTTATGTGCCTACAAATAAACAGATATCTGATGTTTCACAAATTACCAATGGGTCTATGTCAGTTTAGTTTAGCTTTAGGGTAAGGTTGCTGTTGGTGAGCTACTTAAGCAAAACATTCTTAAAAGTGAGTGATTGCTTATTAACGTTGCACTATAAAGCAGCACGAGGGGTATTGGCGATGGACCCTTAATTTTGAACCACGGTTAAGTGTCGAGGATGACACCTGAGTTGGCATCCCCGTCTCCAAACTACCACACAACGCCTGCGGGAAAATTTTGAGACACGACAGATTTAATGTGCATCAGCTCCTCCTCAACATGGGTTTTCAGCGGCAGTGTGGATCGAACTCGAGATACTCCGGCGATGATCACTAGGCTAATGCGGCCGACGTTCCAAGAATCATCAAATTTGACAATTTGTACCTATTAATGTAAATATTACTTTTGTGCAACACATACCTTGAAAAAAGACGTTCTTATTATTAATTGTTAAGTAATTAGAAGAAAAATAAAAGCTACCTGCCCAAGGAAGGAAACCGGTCGCCTTCAATTGGCCAGGGAGTTTCTGCGAATGCACCTCTAGCTTAAATATACTGTCACTTGTTTAAAATTTCCATATCACTGAAAAGGCCAGCAACACACAAAACAGTATCAACGAACTGAAGTGTTAAGCCGCTTTGCCAACTCTCTTCCAAACGTCTCTAGATACTCCTGCAATTAAAAAGTCGCTAAACTCTGATGACATTTCGTGAATATATATATATATAAAATCTATGTTTCATAATTCGTTTTGTCCTTTTTGAAACTTAAAAAAAAATCTTCATAAAAAAATATAAATAATGTCCCAATGTTTCTACGAACCACCCAACATTTTTCATGGACCACCGGTTCTGTGACAGCCGGCAATAACACATTTTTCCAAATCGGAGCTCAGAACTGTGTATCGCCATAGTTGCAAAATATTACATATTTGTTTTCCACATAATACATAACGTCAGAGGACATGGCGTATAACAGGAGAGTAGAATTACTTTATTTTTATTCGGATGTCCATGACTAAAATTATATAATTTACACGTATAAATTGTACATACACAAGAGAGACACCGAGCTAAAATTTTCTTAAATAATCAATGACCTACCCGTTATCACATTTACTTTTATCAATGAATCATTTGCACAGCTGAGAATTGCATTTCATTATCAATAGGAACTGTTAATCGGGTTTAAATAAAACCAAATCTTGTCTGAATTGCAATGTGACAAGCCGCTCCTGCCATGTTGGCTTGTATTGGTTGCCATAAATGCCAGCTGCTCTAAAGCCAAGCTACAGTTCTTCAATGTTTAAAATTACATGGGTTAATGGACTTGATCTAAATGTTTCTGTCGTTTAAGTGGGATAAGAAAAAACAACAAATAAAACAAACTATTTCGTAATTATGGTCAAGTGATGAGGACGACGCCTAAGTCGGCACCCTCTCTCCAAATTTTCTCATCACACTACCGCACCTAGACAGATTTTATGTGAATTAGCCCCTCTACAAGGCAGATCTTTGGTAAACCTGGACTAATATAAAAACAACGCTAGTCACAAGTTCGCAACCAAGACTACTCAACTACCTTGACTCTGTCCACGATGCAGAAGACAGCCATCATTACATACGGGGTTGCAGCATCAACCTTCGTACCAATCCATCATTTTAAGAGGATATCAAATTTGTAGGACAACTATAGTACTTTTTTTCTATGAGAAAAAATCCCGATAAAGTAAGGTCAAAATTGATGATGGGCCCAAATTTTTTAATTCTGATGTAAATCATTATTGCTTACACCTTTTCCAACAAAAACAGTTTTCGAAGGAATCTCAAATTCCTACATCGATGTAATAGCGGAAAATTGCAATTTTCAATTGCCCTACTTCCAACAAATTTCCTTTTTATTCGCAAATTACATCATATTTAAAGGACAATACAAATGAAACATAATGTAAGCACACACACACATGCTATGATTACATAAAAATGTCTCAACACATAAAAAATAATTAAAATTTTGATAAACGAAAAAATGAGGAACCAAAAATAAAAGCAGCTTCGTCTGGTACAGCAACATTTTGATACCTAAAATTTTCTTTTCATGTAGTTTGGCTTTTAAAAAAAGAAGTCAAATTAATTTTATCTTCTAATAGAAATATTGGGTAATTACGGATTACAGTCATCACAGCAAAATTTGCGCCACACAAATCACGCCATATTATAACAAAGGTTCTTACGTTTTTTATATGATGAAAAACTATTCCCGTGGAGCAATTTTGGCTGCGGTGACGCTAATACGCAAGTACCCGATACTGTTTACAAGAGACGAGAAATTTAAAATGTTTCAATAGATATATGTATTTATAGAAAAAGAAAGATTACACCGTCGTAATAATTGGAAATTAAAAACATGTACATCAAATAAAACAAAATAAGATGAAATAAAAAAAATTACAAGTAATAATTATAAATTTCATGTGTTTAGATAATATAACACATTTGATTACGAATTATAATCGAGGATTTAATTGTTATTACTTACTCTTTGCCTAAATGTGCATCTGTAAATTCGTTTTGGTATTATGAATATATTATAATTAAAAAGGCAAACAAACATTTTTGGTGAACTTCAACATTACTGCCCCATACTTCTACAAAATCAGTATAGAAAATAGCCACCTTTTATTCAAACAAAAAATTGCTCGTATTTTAATACAATAAGCTTTCAAAGTAGTCCTATTGAACTGATTTACAAATTTTTCTTAACAATTCTGCTACCACCAGTAGTGCTGGGATGCTTTTTTTTTTGAGAAACATGCAAGCTGATTGATTGCATTCTGCAAGTCTTTTCTAGACTAAGATTCGGTCCTTACCAAAGGTATTTTCAGCTTGTGATGGAAAACCAGAAGTCCTTACAGTGCTATATCTGGAGAGACAGGATTTTGACAAAGTGCAGATGTGCTGTGTTGTGTTAAGGCAGGTTCAAAAAAATATTAAATAAATTTTTTCCTTGCAGACATTCATCTAATCTGAAAATTTCTTTAATCCTGATTCAACAAACCTGGACCACAAGGAGGCTCATTTGGTCAATGATGCCTCATTTCTGAATATTGAGGGCCACTATCCAACGATGTGCAGCCATCTTTCGAACAATTTCAACATTCCTTTGTATGGTGCCCATTGTTTTGTCTTTAAAGACTGTGTAGATTATTTCAGTAATCCAGATTTACCAGTAGTCAACTAGTAATAAACAACTTCTACAAACATTAAATGCATTAGGCCTGCTTATATTCATGCACAAAACCCCATTTGCTAACTTTGTTTGAAATGAAAGAATACATGTATTTGAAAAATTTGACAAAATACCTAATTATATTCATTAAATAGACACAGTAGTTATGAAAAAGACTTTTATTTTTTTTTTTTTGCAAAGCAGAAAATAAATATTAACGGAGTTAAAATGTACAATTCTCTATTAATACATACTATCAAAATACATTACATTTCTTTAAACAGATATGCAAATATTAAATAAGAGTAGATAAAAATACCACTTAGTGGAGATTTGTACACATTTTAAATTAATCTGAACTGTACAATAATTTCCATATCATTGCAAGCACATTATGCTAATTTGTCAGTTACAGAAAAACTAAGTGCATGACTACATTTTCAGGTATCTGAAAATGCATAGTTAAAACAAAAGGCATCATCTTGAGATAGTACTTCCTTGTAGATACATAATATACCACAAGGAACACAAATTTGGCACAACAAATTGAATGCCGCTGTTTTATTTGATGCAGATAAAAGTGGAAGATGAATAGTATTTATGAAAAAGTTCCAAGAAAACAGAGAAAAATTAAAATTTACCAATACACATGCAGTGAAAGCTCATTCATTCTATAGACATGATTCATGCTTAGTCAAGTTTTTAAGTTGAAAATTAATGTAAAAATGTTTTAAATAGAAGAAATGGATAAAGATGAATTTGTTGTTAATACCTTTAAGTAGAAAACACACAGTGATACATACACAGACAAAACATTGCACAAATGAATGATGACTTATTACTGTTCCAAGAAGACAAATGTTACTCTCATATGATATAATATACAAAGATTATTAACTGTAGTATAGTCCATCCCTGGAATTAGCTTCAGAATTGATGAGTAATGAGCGAGAGTTTAGGAACTACGGTAAGTTACATCATGATTTAAAAAAAGTTACAATTAGTTCCACTGTTTTTTGTTAAAATATACATAGACTGAAATTCAATACCATCTTTATGTAAATGCAATCATAAAAGTAAACCAAAAAATAATTATACTTATTTAATATGAGCAAAAAATTCCAAAAGTGCTTAATTTAATTTCAAACTAACTAATTAAAAATATAAAAGTAAATGAAATAGGTTTTGATCAAATACACATACATACTTGGATTTAGACATCTTTTGAATAAGTTGCGAAATAATGTAAATTGTTTCAAATATGAAACTTAAGGCAATTTGTATTGCAATTGAAAGCAAATTAAGTAAACTGAAATAAAGACCATTATAAAAGACAGGGTGGAAAAAAGGAAAAGAAAATTTCAAATAACATATTTTGCAAGATAAAAACAAACAGAAAGCAAATTTTTGGTATGAATATCCTTCTACTGTTCAAAGAACTATAAAACTAAAAAAAAATAATAATTAAAAATTAGAATTGCATAAAATGAATGTCAAATCAGCAGAAACATTTAGAAGCAAATATTAGATAGTCTTCTAATATATTACTGAATTTTCCCAAATGATCGCTCTATATATGTATATTTAAAATCATTATATTGTGTGTGTGTGTGTGTGTGTGTGTGTAGTGTTATTCCTAATAAAGGAATAACAAAATGAAACCCTATTTAAAGAACAAAAAATAAACATTCAAATATTTTCTAGAAAAATGTACTATACCAACAAATTTTCAAATATTTATATCAGGGCTTCGAACCAGAACTGAACCGAAAAAAAAAAAAATCAGTTTATTTCAGTTTGATGTATCTTCAGTCATTTTGTTACTGTAACTAACCTATCAATATTTTCTAGTTTAACATCAACCATATAATTATCATTACACATACATTATTTCTCGATTCCCTGTTTTGATGTTCACTAGTACTTTTCTGCTTCAGTATCGCATGAAACTATTTGTAGAAGACAGATTTAATTTAGCTAAATGAACTAAAAGATTTTTTTAAAAAATTATTAGTCTGAGTTACATTTTTCGCATCTCAGTATGCGATCATCCACATCGATGGAGAAACTGTTAAATAGGCAAACCAGAATTGTGAACCTAGTAGTCAAATGTAATTTTGATAGTGGATAACAATGCCAGTGCGTTGCTTTCCGCTCACCACTCATGTAGTGTACATGCTGGTTAATTGTATCAATTCACATAGAGTACCAATTAAAAAAAAAAATTCTAATTTTCGATAGAATTACATTTTTAGTTTATGATAGAATTATATTTTTAATGTATAAATACGAATATACATAAAATAAAACTATTGATTCGGAAATTAACTGAAAAGTTATTTTTAGCAAAACGAAAAGCAGAACTGAAATGGTAATTTTTTAGTTGAACCGGAACAAAAACAATTATGGTTCGAAGTCTTGATTTATATCATATCCTTTCAAAAAAATATCAACTTTAAACTTGATACAATTGATGTAAAAAATAATAATACAATTTTTTAAAACAAAATTGAATTTCAAACATGAGAGAAATGATATTAATGAATTCTATATGATATACATTGATTTAAAAGTGGATTAGATAGAAAAAGCAGCATATTAAAGCCTTAAAATAGCACTTAAATATCACAAAAAAATGTGCTTTTATAACATATATATTAAAGAAATGCCCTGCCTCAATTACAAAATTTTGTAGTTACAGGGTTATAAACAAAGCTTCAATTTTTTTGATTAGTTTTAAGACATTTATAAGTAATAAATAATACACAAAATGCAACACATAGATACACACATAAAAACTTTGACAAAAAAAAAAGCAATATACAAAACAGATTTTAATTTTTTAAAAAAACTCTGTTAGTTATATTTCTTCTTTACGAAAATAATTTCTTTACAACATTTAACATTACAGCACATAAACATAAGGATAATACATCCATTTGAAACAATCTATCATTCTGGATATTACCAGCATCATATACACAGTATTGCAAGTTCTGCTAAATTATTTTCAAATCTTGTTGTGCATTTACAATTGTCTCCACAAAACATCACAGATATAAAAAGAAAATATTTCTTCGTTCTAAAGTGCATTTGTTAATTACAAATTGTGGCACTTTTAAAAAGATTATACAGATGGAATCAAAAATATGTCGTCGCAACATGTCAAAATGGAAGGGGAGGAAGAAAACCAACAAAGTTTTTTTCAAAATTAATGTTTTATATGTATGAAAACCCTATTATTTCAGAATTTCAGATTTCTTTCAAAAATGTTTAATAGTTCTTTCTTTAGATCACAAACTTTATTGCTAGGGCCAAAAATTTCCTATAAGCTTAGAAAAATATTCTACATTATCATTTCTTAGTGTTTGCCCTAACAAAATAGGCAACCACACGGCTTGATAGGACTCTTGGTTTAGTTTGACAAAGATCACTCACCCAGAAATACAGATTCAATTAATACATCATACTCTTAGTCAAGGAGTTGAATTTCATAAAGTATAATAAATATACATTGTGATTTAATAGTTTGATTCAGCATATGTGTTGATTGAATATAAGGTACATAGAGGGAATATGTTCCCAATGTGTTCAAACTCACTGCATGCAAACAGCATCAGGTACATTTTATCGCAACTGGCCAGCCAATTACGTTTCCCAGTTCAGTTCAACAGAGAGCCTCAGAAAAGTTATTTTGTACCTGACCAGAATAAGAGGTGTGTTATTTCCATTTTACACTGAGCGAATTTAAAATATGTAAAATTTCAGTGGTATGATTTACTGTATGAACTGCTCCTTATTTGCGTAGAGAGAGAGAGAACCCAACATCCCTCTTCAAAACTTTTGAGCAATATTTAAGTATTAAAAATTTTTTTAAACCTTGTCTTATATTTCATAGTAAACCTTTCCCCAGCTACTTTGCCTTTGAAGGGTGTTTCACTTGAAGAGTTTTGACTAGTTTCAAAATTAACACCATTTTTCAGCAGGCTGAAAGCTCTCACTTTCGTTTGGTTACGAATTCATGTAATATGTCCCTGGCCATCTGGAGGTCATTCCTAGCAATACCAAGGGCTCTAATGACTTCATTTTGTGCATAACCTTCTGCGGTTAGTGCTGCTATATGATCCATATGTAAATTTTCATAACTGACCCGATTATTTTCTTTATTTTCGAGGGCATCTAAAGGTTTACCAATTCTAATAAGCCTGAAAAAATTTTAAAAAGAAAATTTTAAGCATGAAATTTTTAAACTGAAATACATTTATGTTAATAACAATGTATGCAACACAATATATAATACCAAAGTTTAAAAATCAAAATAAAATTCCTTTTAATACTATTTTTATTAAATACAATTCTTATTTTCAACATCTGATTATGTAACTTTCTTCAAAACCATTGGTGAAAACAAACATGCCAAGAAAGCTTAGATAAAAGTTTTACCATTAAAAAACCTTAAATAAACATGTAGAAATTAAGTTTTGAGGATTATACTGTATTTCATCTTTAACAAACATTTTTTTAGTCCCAATAAAAATTCAAAAATGAAAGTTTTATTTTTTTTATACAAAAGAAAAACAATATTAAATATAAATTATACTTCTAATCCCCCCTCCCATTGTTTGAATAGGCTTTCAAAGATTTTAAGATTAAGGAAATAATGTATCACCATCTTTATTTGAAATCTTTTTTAAAAAACCAAATACTTTTTATGTACATGAAAAGTTTACAAAAAGAAAATCAAGATCTGTATGATTATTTTGAACAAAATACCATTATGCATGCAAAGTTTTATTCAAGAAATAACTAACTTTCAAGGGAAAATACTTAGTTTTTTAAGTCAGAACACATTTATATTTTAAGTTATGAGAAAATCATCATTTAGGGACAAATCTCTAAAAGAATCAACAAAATATATCCCCACAAATAATCTAGTTCTCATTTCTCTCATTAATTCAACACTTCTTTTTTGGTTAATAAGGTTCAAAATTAACTGAATAATGTTCTTAATTAACAGATAAGATAAAAAAAATATTTAGAGTAAAAGTTTATGATTTAACACAGTAAACAGTTTATTTTATGCTTTATTATTTTAATTTTTAAAAAAAGAAATTTTTAGTACATGTTTTTAAAAAAAATATGTAAAAAATATACCTTTTTTCAACTTTAGAAATATGGACTGGGACTTGTTGTGGGGATGAAGAAGATGGTAAACCAACTTCAACTGATGCTCGAGGGTTTTGAGATCCAGCTGAAATACAAGATGGAAGTATAATTAGGTTTGATTTTTAAAATGTAAAGAGTTAAAAAATAATTTCATGAAACTAAATTTTAGCACGACTTTCAAGTCGATTCTATTGCTTACAATATTTGGTACAAAATTATGAAGTTTAAATGACTATCAATGGACTTGATACATTATAGATTAAGATTACTATGACTACTAAATAATTGGTTAATACATATTGCAATAAATGCAATCGAAACAATAGTCATAGAAATATTAGAAAAGATATGTATAACAATCTTTTCTTCACATCAACTAATGAACTTAACATAATTTAATCAAAATATTAATATTTTACTATAAAGTGAAGAAAATTGCAAAAGAATCATTAGAACTCTGAAATATCCCCCCCCCCAAAAAAAGATAAAAATTTGGAATAAAAGATACACACTATTAAATTAGAATCATTCAAATTTCACATGAATTCAATATGTTTCAAGGGACAAAAAAGTATTTGTTTCTGAAGATAAATAATTACAGAAAGAATTCCTACTCTGCACTAAATACAACGTTTGAAATCTAAATGTTTAGTATAATTTTAATTAATTAAGAGTATTGAGTTAATTTCCCAAGAAAACTATTCTTACTCAAAACCTGTTAACCATGTTAGGAAGAAATACATATCTGGCATTTTTACAAGCCTGTGGTAGCTGTAAATCCATAAATCTACAAGATTAACTACAAGACAACCTGTGGCAATAACTAAAATTCTTATATTCAAATTTAACATTTATGCTCATTTTCTTGATTCACAAAACATCTTTTGAAATAATTTTTTTTACAAATGAAGCAAATAGTTGCGCTTTTTAAAGTTAGTGTGTTATTTTTAGCAATTTAATAGTTCATTAAGAAATATAATGTAATTACAATGTATTTATTTCAGCATGGCTACTTCTCATTTTTCAAGAATAATAACACCACTAAAAACACTTAACATATTAAATATAATGAATATTTTGTATTCACCAACACTTCAATACTCATAGCAGATACATGTAACACATGAAGTTTCTCTAAAAAAGATGGAAGAAAGCAGAATGCATGTTATGAAGTTTTAAAACAAATATTAAGTGCAATTTCGATATTTTAGTGAACCACTTAGAATCAATTGTCCTCGTTTTTACTTTATCATCTGTTAGACCATTACATACAACTAAGCAAACTCATTAATTCTCTATATTTTACAGTTAAAAACTACTTAACTAAAATGCTTTAACACAGAATTCATTCATTCTACATTGTATATGAATCAATTGTTTCATGAATATATAATTATACAAATGAAATTTATTATCTCCTACACATTATTAAGCTTCCTTATGTAAAATATTTAGTAATTTGCCAATCTACCTTAAAATGTTTTATTTGAATCAACACAATGAATTATCAGACAAAACTTTTTTAACTACTGTTAATTAAAGAGAATGACAATTGGGCTTTTACCACTTTTTTACACATTCTGTCATATATGACATTTTACAATAGAAATCAACATATGATAGCTTCCATTATTCTATATAACAACATGACAAAAGTAAGTTTTGAAACAACTCCCCAGGCCATCATATTGATTTGAGAACCTTTGACCTTCTAAATTAATTTTTTTTATTCTAATACCATAAGAAAAATGAAAAGCATAAGATAAAAATATTAGTGAATGTCAAGGAGATATAGTAATCAAATATAAGAAACTAATGTGTTAGAAATTAAAAACTACTCATTTTCATTCCCACAATGGTTTCTGTTATTGTTAATAAAGGTTTCGCGAAATGAAACTAAAAAAAAAAGTGCAGTTCCGTTAAAAAACAAACACTGACCAAATCTAGTTATAAAGAAATTGTTTATTTTCTACTAAAAATACATATAATTCCTCTTCACTGAGGAAAATACAACAAATGCAATGAAATATTAATTCTACAGAAAATACAAATAACAGCTAACTTTATTTTAAAGTTAATTTTCATAAATAATAACTTTAATGCAAGGATTCTCAATATAAATGCAAATGAAAGATTAAAAAATAAATTCTTATAAAAGTAATTTATTTCTAAAAAGTAAAAATGAATTTCATAGAAACAGTATACTGTTTTGTTCAATATCTATATATAGTCATGGCATACCACATAAAAAATGGCCTTCCTTTTGAAGCAATATGTAAAGCTCCAATAAAAAATAAACCTAAAAAATGTCCACCAGATCTTAAATAGTCAGTCCAACGCAATTTCATATATAAACAAATTTTCTTCATAGCAAAGTCAAAATGGAGAAGATGGCAGATAGAAAATTCAAATCTGTATAAAAGTATCTAACCTTTGTTTTCATTTCTATTTCATCCAGGCAAGTTTAAGAAAATGTGCTCTGCTTGCATTTTTGTCTTAAAGTACATGCCCAGAATATATTTATATATTGACAACTTTACAGAGAGTGAAATGTTTTTTCCCCTCCATACTTTAAAGCAAAAATAGACTATTTAAGGGTCTTTATTTCAAGCTCCATTCCAAGTTGAACAAATTTATGCTTTTCTCCTGAGATGTGACCTTTTCTTCAACTTTTCCACCCAGCCCTTGATCAGACTGAATCAGTTGACAGAATAAATGATCAATCAATAAGAGATTTACTTTGAGGTAACATATACTGTCAATTATTAAGTAACCAATCCATAAAAATGCATACAGCATTTTTAAAGAGGAAATTAACGTTTACCATTATTTAAGGTAATTTCTGTATTGGCATAACTAGGTTCCGGTGTTTCTTCGCGTATTTGGGCGAGTTCAGCATAATGCACTGATGGGCTGACTGGAGTTGTAGGTGAGGGTTCGACAGATGATGATGGAGGAGACAAAGTAGTAGGTGCTCCCACACCAGATGAAGGTCTAGGCCATGTACCACAACTACTATTTGTTGTTTTCCCATGAGCTATTTCAGAGTAGGAAATGCAAACTCCTAAAAGTAAGATATGTATATGCTGCAGTTAAATTAAGAACCAACAAATAAAAAATATTGTTTATAAAGTAACATTTTGATTATATCAATATAAGGAAAATTTTCTAATTCAGAAGCTTACTTAAAATTATTAAGTCATTAAAATGTTTTAAAATCACAAAATTCCAAATTATGGACATAGTACACATACTCAAAATTTTGTTTTTAGAAGTCACAATTAAACTTGAAATTTGAAGAGACTGTTTTTCAAAGTAGACCTGAACTATAGAATAATAGATGGTTCATCTCTTAATCTGAAATTAGATCAAGTGGCCAAAATCACTTAAATTGGCTGGTCATCTGGCTAGAATGAATGCAGATTGTTGCTGCAAGAAAATCTTTCTGGCAAAGCCCATGGGAAATAAACTTCAGGACAGACCCCCTTATTAAGATGGATTGACTGAATCGAAAAAGACCTAAATATTTTGAAGGTCAAAAACTGGAAAACAGTTGCCAAAAGTAGAGATGCATGGAGAAAACTTCTGGAGAAGGCCAGGACCCACCCAAGGCTGTGATCAGTATTTTGATCAGTACTTTATATTCACTAAACCTCCAAAACATACTAAGACTCATCAATTACATAGAGCATGCATTAATCCTTATTATACTACAGGGTAATCTTTATAAGGAAACTTCAATTCACAACCCACTTATAACAATTCAACAAACCACATTGTTGTAGCCTCCAAATACGAATGAATGTGTGTGTGTGTGAATTATACATTCAAATTTAGGCTGAAATAATCTTGTGCTGTATAATTCTAACTGATCAAATGTTCAAAGAAAAATATAATTACATGAATGAGACTAATTCCAATATCTTAGAGCAACATAAAATGAAATAATAATTACAGTTAGATTTAATATGAAATAATCTTACCTGATCCATCAGGAGACCCAGATGGAGAGACATATACTGAAACAGAGGAACCACTCCCAGAATCCTCTTTTGTTCCACAAGAATGTCTAGTCAATGAAAGATAAAAAAATAAATTCATGGCATTATAGATAGCCTTAATTATATCTCAAATTAAAATTAATATTATTAATATATAAAAAATTAATATTATTCCTTCACTTGATTAGATCAAGTGACAAATGAATTCAGTGTATCAAATGCTATATTTTCTAAAATTAATGTTACTTGAAAATAACATTATAAATTAATGAGAGACTGTTAATTTTTTCTTAATGTCATACTCTGAAACAATATGAGTGATATGTAAAACCATGCAATTGAGTATAATAATGATATAACAAGATAAAATTAAGTGGATACTTCTTTTTTTAACATTTCATGAAAATTTTGAAATTCTGAGAATTTTGATAATTATTTGGAGAATAAAAATGAGTTTCTAATCAATCAAGGAACAGAATCCCTTTTAGAAGAAATAACTTTGATATTGATTTTAATGTTAATTGTTCTTATAGACGAACAATTTTATGATTAATGAACAATCAGAATCAATATCTGAAATATTCTGCATAATTTCTACTATTTCAAGTTCAGATATAAATACTTTTGACACTTCAATATTGTAGCAGTAAAAACAGAAAAATTATGCCTACAAGAGATCTAATCATTCCTTAAAAAAGACAGTGAACCAAAATAAAACTCTCCTACTTACTATAAACAAATACTATATGCTTATTTAAAGAGCCACCATAAAGCATGCTATTTGGAAACATTTTTTCCTTATGTTTTTAGATCAAAAACCATGTACATGAGAGTCACCTTCTCATTTTGGGTAAAAGGTCAAATCTACATTTCAAATCCTATGGACATACAATCCCATAGTTTTAAAATTTAAAATGTCTTGAGTAGCTGGCAAAAATATGTCATGGCAGGGGTGAGCAAGGAAACATTATGTCACACCAACGTAACAGCTGGCAAATGAGTGTTTCTTGGTGGCACATACAAGTAATGACTGGTGCAAAGGAGTTAATATGAAATAACATGTGTTCGCTGAACTGTGTGGACTACAGTTTTAAAAAAAATTTGTGAATTATCTGAAAGAAATATACCTCATTTTAAATAGTTGGAATAGGGAAGATTTTAAAGAACCCTTGAAGAAACTAGTTTTTCACAAGACATATTTAAATGATCTAAAAAAAAAATGCAAGGAGCAGCACGGGAAAAAATTGAGATAATGTATGGATTGATAAAGGGGTTTGAATGTAAATTATATTTTTCCCATGGAAAACTTAATATCCATAACTTAAAAAAAACACATTAAAAAATAATTGGATCTTTAATTATGAATTTTGAAAAATTATCTGTGGTATTGAAGAAACTTTCAAACAGATTTTAAGAATTCAAAAGAATTGAAAGACTACTGTGAACACAGTAAATTATCTTGACTTATTCAACATAAAGGATTTTGATAATAACCTCATTTATTGAATGGACTTTTAACACTTAGAAATGCAGGCTGTAGATTCCTGATTGAGTACAAACATTTATAGGTATGAGTAACCATATGGAAAATTTGAAACATTATCAAATGTCAAAAATTGCAGAGTCTGAAATAATATGCTGAAGCATTTGCTTCCTTGAAAAAAACTAGCAGTCACATTAATCATCTTATGTCCATTTACTATTGTAGAAGTGAGGCGTTTCAGTTCTATATGAAGTACTGTCAAAGGCTAAAAACAAACTGATAGAGAATGGTACAGTGGCATGTACTACCTTCTAATCGACAACATACCAGACTGATATAAAAAAATCTTGCATGTAAGATGAAGCAAAAAAATTCTAACAGTAAAATTTAATTATTTGTTATGACATTTTTGTAATGAATAAATATTGTTCTACTTCTACGTTATTATTTATTACAAATAAAAATTACATCAGTTATGTGTTTTAAACATAAGGAACTGGCACTAGAAAACATTTGCCTTTCAATTTAAGTTAATTTTGGCATTTCGATAAAATCGTATTTGCTATCCTTGTACTAGATTGTAGAAAATCAAAGAATACAAATGTATACATCATTGTTTAAGACAAATTTATACTGAAAATACCTCCTTGCTGTTTTAATATGAACAGAATTAAAAATGAAAAAAATAAGTTTAATTTAAATATTTCATCTGAATATTTAAATTATTCAAAAATAAAATTACCTTGGAGAGGATCCAGGAGATTGGCCAGGTGTACCAGTAGGTGAAGCATGTCTGGGTGGAACTGGAGGAGGAGCTGCATTAGGCGGTCTTCTTGAGGACTGTGGTGAAGCTTTAGGCGATACCATAGGTGAACGACTATTAGACTAAAATGAAGAATTTTCCATTGGTCAAAAATAGTATAACAGTGTCACAATTAAGAAAAAACAGTTGATTAAAATATCGAAGATTATTGATTATTTGATATCGATATTTGAAGAAATATCGATTATTCGATGCATTAAAAATGATTTAAAATATATTTAATCTTTCTACCATAAACAGTTTAATCACCCAATTTTTTAAAAAAATTTTATTGCTGGTACTTAATTATATCATTGTATCCTTTCATGTATTCATCATAATATTCATATTTGTTTACTTTGACTTTTTCAGACATGTTAAATAATTTTTCCCTCATTCACAAAAAAAAAGGCATCTTACTCAACTGTGTCTAATTTACCCAAATTATTAATACACATTTTAAGATAGTCTGCCTCATGAATAATGGTTGATAAATGATACAATGATATGGTAATATGTTCATTAAGTCTTGTTGAACATAAAAATTTGTATCAAGAATGAAGAACATAATAAACATGTAATTAAAAATAAATTATTACATTGCTTATACAAATAAGAGATTAAAAAAAAGTAAGCAAGTAAAAAAAAGTGGAGTTATAAAAGAAACAGAAATTTGTCACAAAATTACTAGGCATGAAAATAAATGAGTCCAATTATATATATATATATATATATATGTGTGTGTGTGTGTGCAGCGGTGCACAAAAGAGGGGGGGAGGTCCGGACCCAAGGAACATAAGATTCTCTTGAATTTGTGTAACTTTCCATGGAAATCAATTTATATATTCCATGTTAAATCACTTTATATTAATTTTTAGTATAACTATATTTTATTCTGAAGGCATATTTAAACACAAATTAAAATTATTAAATCAAAACAATCTAAAATAAAAAAATAATCCCCCCAACAGGCTGCAGTAAAATTATCAAACGCTGACAGTGCTGACTTAGAATACATGTAAACCAGGTTGACTAAGATCATACAGGCAAAACAACATTTCTAACAAGGCAAAAAGAAAACAAACATGCTGATTTATCTCAAAGATACCCTTGAACTACATCAAAAAAAAAAAATTATATTATAAAGTTTAAAAAAATGCAACACTTTAAAATACATACATCACAGTAGTATTAAATTTATAATACAGTAAAGTTTAACATTTTCAAACATTAGCTACTGCTTAAAATGATTTCTTTTGCTTATTAATGCTACTTAAAAATCTGTCACAGTCTTAACAAAAGTTATAGCTATTTTTTGAAGAATTTAATTCTTTTACACAACATTTTACTTACATGATGCACATAAGATACACAGTTATTAAAGAAATATTAAGACACTAGCTATTATACCCGTTCTTCGTATGGGTGAATTGAAAAATTAAACAATACAGATTGAAGGATAAAGAAGTTTTTAATGAGTTAATTTATGTGAATTGCAAACTAATTTGCACATCTCAGCTGAACATAAAAACCCCCTGTTTGTTAAATTTTAAGTCTGTAGATCTAATAGCTGATAAAAAGGATTTTTTTTATCTCTAACTCCCTGTTACTCTCTTGTGGGTCGATTTTTGAAAACACCTTCCTAAGCTGATCTCTGTTCAGCAAAAGTAGCACATTGTTACATATTTTGTGTAATGAGCACTTAAAATAGTATAAATAATTTATATCTGGAAGTGTAAAAAGTTAATATTACTTTTTGTTGTATTTATTTTATGTTAAAATTGTAATCAGCCTCCCACTCCACCTGTTCAAGCTTTCGCAGTTCCTGGCACCTGGCGTAGACAAAACAAAGTGCAAAGTTTTGCTTCACACATAAAAGATAAATATATGCTGTTGTAGGCTTTTTTACAGATGGCAGAATTTTTTCCTACTTTCTTGACAATTATCGTTATATTTTGGACACTTCACACAATATCTTTATAAATTATAGCCTATGTGTTATTCTGAAGTATAAGCTATATTATTGTAAAGTTAATTTAGAATACATTCAGTTGTTTTTGCGCAAAAGAGTACCAAACATCCATACATACTTTCACGCTTATAATATTAGTAAGGATGTATAAACCCTTGATATAATTTATTAAATCATTTTTCAAAAAGATGAGATGTAAAAAAAAATTTACCTACCCTGCTACCGTCTGATACATCAGCACGTGGTGATAAGGCTAAGGCTTGAAGACATGACGTCCATGTGTTTGGGTCCTAAAAGCAATTAATATAGCAAATGAAAGAGATTCTTAATAGAATTTTAGAGAGGTTACAGCTTTTATTATAATTTAACATTGTTATCAATTATTTTTATAAAAACAAAAGCTCCAGTTACCTCAAAATTTTCATCTTCATCAAAATCAACTAAATTAACTAAATGTGATGGATGCCCATCACTACGTTTAAAAGTCCTTCCAGTAGGATCAAATGGATCAACAATCACTTGCTCTGTCCCTTTGATCTCTGCACGACAAAATGGACATCCTTGACCCTCGGAATCCTAAGATTAAGATAAAATAATTTTTAAATCCAAATGCAATATAGATTATTTTTTGAGCATTTAATGCCTCCCAATCATATTTATCGCCCCAAGAAACTTAAAATATTGTTGAAAAGCTTTTAGGATACTTAATAATAAAAACTACTTTGAAATTCTTAATAAGAGATTCTGATGAAAGAAAAAAAATCATGCATCCCAATATTAACAAATGGAAAAAGAACAAAATATCACAAAATCTATAAAACAAAATTTTAAAGATTATAACACTGGAAAATCCACAAATATTTTAAAGAGAAGCAAAAGAATATTAATTACAAATAATGAAAATTATTTCTTTATATACATGCAATACTTTTTCATTTTAATATTACTGATTTTTCTCCACTTCAGTATATTTAATACGTTCATTAGTCATATCATTATCACATGATAAATAATTTAATTAATTCCTCTTAATTTCCATAACGCAATCTTATAAATTTATAAAACGAAGGGAGTTAACACGACAAGCTCTACAAAACAAAGCCAATATATTTTTTGTAACACACTTCAAAAATATAAATTACGCAGTTAAAGCTAATATTGGATATTTAATGTATAATGCTAATAGATAATGTAAATACTAGATAAAATCAATACAGTAGAGCATCGTTTATCTGAATCAATTGTGTGTGTGTGGGACCGGACACCGCTCAGATACATGACTGTTCGGATAACCGAAAACCAAATGCGCGATACATGCAGTATATGAAACCGGACACTATGTGAATATTGAAAATCATCCCATGCAGGAAACGTGCTTGAAGAAAAAACAAAATAGGTGCAAAATGTTGCCATTTTACCTTTATTGAGGAAAATAATCACTTATTTTTTGCTGCAAGGTCTCCGATTCTCCTGAGCAGCATTAGTTGAGTAGGACCACTTCATAGCTGTCTCTAATGCAGAAAACGCATCAGCATTTGATGGACCCTTGCTACTTTCACTGTTGCCCTCGTCTTCCTCCGTTTCATTGTAGACAGGGTCAGATTCTTCTAGCACGGAAGTCACAATCTTGTCATCATTTAGCATTTGAAATCCACAGTCTTCTGCATCGATTGCCATCCAGGTTTCTACATCTTCATTGCATTCTTGAAATCCCGGGAAATCTGGTAATCACCTCCCTGTGGTCGTTATTGAAATCTTTTTTGCCAGGCCACAGCATATTCCATGCATTTTTCAGGCTCTGTCTTTCAAGCGAGTTCCACGCTTTGGCTAACATGTATCAGGCGTCCTTCATAGTCTTCAGTTCAAAACTCAACAAAAGAGCACATATACACTCCCTCACTTGGAAACAAACTGACCTAATATTCCGATCAAATGTTTACCAAATCACACAACTGAAATTCCCCAAATATCCCTGACCTTGGGTTTTCCCGTCACTTTTGGCCTCAGGCAAAACAACTGTTGAGCATTGCACTGTTTGAAAACGTATTCATATACAATACACGTAGTTGACAAAAAAAAAAAAAAAATGGTATGAATATTTGATGCTTCCAATAATAAACATTCGGATAAACGACGTTCTACTGTATAAAATAAGTAGAGAAAAAACTATTAACAATGAAGAAGCTATATAGAATTGCAACACATTAAATAAAAAATTTTAATAATGTATATAATTTTATGTTATAGGAGCTTTAGAAATGCTTCATAAATGTATTTAAGGTTTATTGGAAAAAGTTAATGAGATTTATTTTATGAACATTGCAATAGAAAAATTAAAAACCACATGAACTGCAGAAAAATATGGTTCTAATGTTATTAGTAATACAATTGCAATAGAGCAATTCCAACATTTAATCAAGTATTTGGCCTTGAAAAAAACAGTTAAACATAAATCGCATAAACAAAATGACAATCTCCTATTTATTGTTCCGATTGTTAAAATAATAATAAAAGTATCGATGGGAAGCGCGGATTATTCAACAGAACTTCAAAATTTCGAAGTCAGTTTTGTGGAATTCGTTTCTGTTCCCCTCACTGAGGGGTAGAATTCCTCGGCAAGGGTGTGCCGAAAAGGTTCCCGTGCCTGGGGGTCACTGGACCTATAAATTGTGGGGTGCGTCAACAAATCTCCCGCGTTTCCAAAGTTCAACAACCCTCGGGGTTTTGAACGATGTATCTCTGCGCTGGTTCTGGACCAATCAGCGATAATTAAGTGGACAAGACAAAGAGTCTGCTCTAGAATTTCTATGTGAAGAGTCGTAGAATAAAAACGGGACGCCCCGATTTTGAGAGACTCTGACCACGATTTTGAGACACCAAAGAGCCGATCCCTGAGCTATAGACTATCTGCAGAGACTCCTGACGTCGATCATGCCCATTCTCCCTCTCCGTGTACCTCTCTCAAGCTAAGTTAAAATTTGATTTTGTAATGAAGTAAATTCACAAATATGTGTTAAGAAATAAATTTATATAATTATGTTTAAAAACTATACGATCAGTGTATAATTTATTGTGAGGTGAGAGTTTCATTAATTTATTATTTAGATGATGCGATGGGAAATTGGAAATCTGGGTTAAAGTTATAGAAATTAAATATGCTAAATTTGCATCGCATCAGTATGTAGAAACATAAATCTCTTAACCCTTCTTAGAAACATAAACCTTTCCTCATAAAAGTTAATGGAAAATTTTTGGAAAAATTTTGCAAGCAAAGAATTTAGAAATCTCTCACACTTTTTTCTGGGGAACAGACTTTAGTTAATACACCAAGAGTACAATAAGAGAAAAATTTGCGAAATCCTATTATACTGTGCTGATCTTCTAAAATGAGGTATTTTAATTTTCCTGAACCCTTACACAATACATCAATAGCTAATTTAGCAAAATTACTTCAGATCTTAAAAATAAGTAAAAAAACTCCCATTTTTAATTAGAATAAAAAGTTAACCTATTCATTTACTTATACCTATTACAGTTCTAACAATATTGCTATTATGTGGGCTAAGATATTGGTTATGAAAACCTTTATTTTTCTGAAAAAATTTTGAAACTGAATAGTAGCAATATAACAGAAATGTGACTTCAAATGTTCGATTGTTTACTATTGCAGATACTGTGGATGTACTTTGACTATAATATTTGAAACACAGAAAGTATTTCCAATTTTAGTTGATCAGTAACTGGAGGAGATGAGGTTGAGAAAAGAGTGAAAATAGTTGTGTGCATTTTACATCCAATGACTGGGAAAATACTACATTTCTCTCCCTTAATACCTCATTTGTTATTTTGTCAAGTATAGCTCCTAGCACTAAACTGTGATTGGTTTAAAACATGATAGAGAGCAAAAAGTCAGATGACTGTATGATGACGCCATAGGACGTGTAATTTCTATGTTAATAAGGCATTCAAGATGGTGTTAGCCAATGTAGTCTAGCTAATATTGAGGAGAAAGCATTTAATTCAGTTCTGGATTATTTGTGCAAAAGATGCTGAAAAGACGTAATGGCAAAATTCCTCTTCCAAATGGATGGGATGTTGGGAAAATATATTTTATAGAACTTATTAATAAAAAACAACAACATGGATTGATCCTTGTGACAGGTAAGTCAATGATAACTCTATGGCTGGAATGAGTACCCAAGTGGGCCTCATCCCCGTTTCATTTTAAATAAACATTCCTTCTACATTCTCAAATTAACTGAAGAAGTACATTTCTGTTACTGATTATTCTCAATACCAAATAAAAATTTTACATTAATAATCCTAATTTAAAATTTCTTTTTAAAAAGATAATAGTTTGATTTCAGAACATGCAAGGCTATTTTTAAATGTTCAATTTAGAATTATAATAAACAACTGATTTCATATTCTTTAAAAGATTTATGTATTGTTAGATGTGCTTAATTATTATTAAGTTCAATGTATTTGATTAATATATTTACCTGCCAAGAAGTTAAACAAGGTGTGCATAAAAGATGCCCACAAGGTTCAATTCTAATATCTTTGTCATTTTCAGCACAAATTTTACATAATTGAAAAGTAGACCCCATTTCACAGTAAAGTTCATACTGTTCTTGAGTGACTTTGATGTGGTCTTCAGGTGTAGCTTGAACAGCCCAACTTAAATCAGGGTTGACATTTCTACCATCAGGATATAAATAACTGCAAAAATTATATAAAATTATTTTATAATTCAAAATAGAACTTAATGTAGATTATCCTCACTAAGAAAGGAAAAGTGTCTGTTACATCATATATATTTGGACAGATTACAAATATACATTTATACTCACTTTTATAATGTGTTTTGTACAATAAGTTAATATTTTTGATGAACATGCAATAATAATTATACGACATAAGACAGTGGATGATATTATTTAGTTGCCATTATTGGTGGTTTTGAAGTGATAAATAATTATCTATCATATATATTGCACAATGCAGCATATTCTATATATTACTTAAAAAGAAAATTGAGGTTTTAACTTGCCAGTCAATAAACATTTAACAATATCTATTTGATATCTTCTTTATTATAAGTGCAACAAGATAATTGAAGAGAAAAATCTCATTAAAATATTTGGTTATCTAATCATCTCAAAATTTATATCAATTTGGCACAATTAAATTCAATAAAGAAATCAGTAAAATACAAATAAGTAATAGATTACAGGTTTTTTAAAATTTTTTCTTGGAACAAAAAAAAATTCTTGAAACAAAAATAATTATTAGAAACATATCCTCTATTATATATAATCAAAAATTCTTTGCAAATTATAAAATACTACCTAAATATAAATTTAAGAAAACAGAGCTAGATCATTAGACAATAGTCAATGACAAATAGTAAAACTCACTAAAATGTGAGTGAAATGATTTTTTTATGAGAAGTAAAATGTTAAACATGTTTGAAATTTCTCTTTCATAGTTACACAAGATTTAATCAAATGTATACTGATTTAAAATTGAAGGAGAAATTCTTAATTTTATAAAATAATCAATTTTGGAAATTCTATTTTCTATTCAACAATTAGTTTAATAATTTATAATTAAAATACAATAAAAAATATGACTTACAAGCCTTCTCTATAGCCATCTAATAGTGCTTGGCACAATGATTTATTTTGAGGAATAGTTTGTAAAATGTTCCCTTCACCAGTAACATAGCCAATAGCCCATTGGCCTAACCTTGTACAACTAAGCCGAAAAACATAACTGCAGGAGGAGAAAAAAAAAGATTGTAGACATTTAAAACACACCTCATCTACACAAGTATATTTGCAATTAAAAAATTACATTATTTTAGTAACATAACAATTGAACTGAAAAAGTCATAACTATTTGTTGATATTGAATATCACAATTAGGATATTTAGGTAAACACACAGTAACAAAGTTCAAATAATGAATATTTAAGACATTTTGAAAAGGATATATTTATTCTTTCAGTTTATGATTGATCTTAATTTACCTGTGATAATTATTTTTAAAAAAAAGAAATCGACATTTAATCTACATTTACAGACAAATACTTTACAAGTCAAAAAAATAAGATGAACAGGCAAATTAAAAGAATTACTTTTTACACTTCTTTACCATAAAATTATTGATCAATTCAAAGTAACAATACTTTCATAAATTATTACAGCAGTGTTCTTCACTATACTTTAAAATTGACAAGATACATATCATAGCAATGAATGTTTTGCAGCAGAATTTACTGTCTTTCTTATCAGTTTGCATCTCATTTTAACTTCATGATCATCCAATTTTAAATCTATTTATGATATACACTAAAGGCTCAGTGGTAGCATATCGGGTTTCCACACCATAGGTCCAGGGTTCTATCCTCAGGCTGGACAAGGTTGACTCGTCCTTTCATCCCTTCAGTGGGTCAATAAAATGAGTACCCAGCTTGCTTGGGAACTAAACACTGGGGGTTTTCACTTCAGACTCACCACCTGATCAGGACATCTGCTCATGCACCTCAGTGCCCAAGGTCATGAGTACTGAGATGAGCATAGTAGGCCTTGGCCCTCGTGGGTTGTTGTGCCACTGAGTTTAGTTTATAATATACACTAGTCTCCGAAAGTTAAGGTATAAATTGTTTCTTGTGTCTAATTTGAAAATCAATGAACATAAGAACAAGAAAATGTGCACTAAACAGTTTTTTATTGAATATAAGCTATTGGCAACTTGAAACATGTCTTCTAGACACAAAACCTTTGGATTTAAACTGATTTCACAGTTGTTTGATCCCACTGTGAAATCCAGCAAAATTACCTTGAGACAAACCATTTTCATCATTTGACCAACCAACGCCTTAACACAAATCCGGTAAATGACCTTTCCTAGACATTGCTAGACCATTTTTGACATTGTTAATGAAATTACTAACTACTGAAGATCATTAATCATGCAAAAAAACATTGATACAAAGTTGTGAAGAGATTAATATTTGCTCATTTTGTCTCACTCCTATACAAAAATCAATTTCTTTAGAATGAAATGGAGGATATAATTTTTTTGTACATGTTTTCCTAAAGTTCATTACTCTAACAATCATTTAAAATTCGTATTTTATAGTTACCACCTTTTTGAAATGGTGAGCTTCAAAACACATATTGTACCTTAATTTTTAGAGTTCAGTGCATATAAATTTTTATCAGAATTTTATTTTGAAAAATACTTGGCAACTAAAAAAGTCAATTCCAGCAAAGAAATTATAAAAAAATATTTGAGATTTTTCCCCACATATTAACTAACTTATTCAATAATCTATCTACATGATCAAAAATTCAGGGCATAATTTGTTAAAACTAGCTAATTATATGATAATTTCCTCGAAATAGATTTAAGATAATAGATTCGATTATAATTTGAAAAAGATGGGGTGTAAAACGGATTTTAAAAATGTTTGAGTATGTGATATCTCACAACAAATTTCTCTTCATACAATGACAGCATACATATATAAAAGATATTAACTAAAACAAACAGCAGTTTTAAAATTTAAAAATAATTTCACAAAAATTTCCAAAAACAGATAAATTCTACACTAACCTGCCAGGTTTACTTATATAATTTTGTAACCTAGCCTTTACTTCATCATAAGTGAGGAAAGCTACATAACCAGGATGTGTAACAGCTAAAATATTCCAATTCCTTAATAGAGTTGACCAGGGTTGAAAGAGTCTACATGTGAAAAAATGAGTGAAAAATTAAACTATATAATTTATAATTTCTATTATACTATACAATATGCTTAGATTTTCGAAAATGATTTTATTTTAAGGATTTTTTGTAACTTTATACTAATATACACAAAATGCAATTTAACAATAAAACAAAATAAGGACATTAGAATCGGTTATTAATGAAGCTACAGGATTTTAAAATATTTCTTGTAAAAAGTTCATAAATAATTTAACTTTTTCTTGACTAGAAAATGAATATTTGAATTTTGCAAATCCATTACGTACAAGCAATATTTTCTTTCACAGGTAAATAAAATTAATTTCAGGCTGAATTTGAAATATAGTCAATGCATTCAATAATAAGTATTAGCACAAAGAAAAAAAATTTACAAAATCCTACAGTCCTTCTCCTACCCTCCAAAAAAACAATTATAGCAAAGAAAATGGTGACAAACATTTACAGACCATGAAATGAAGACGTTTGTCCAGTAGGTTTATATTACAGATAAAATATATTCAAATCCAAAATTCAAAGAAACATACCTAGTAAAAACATCAAATTCAAAATTTGATATGTAATCATTGCAAGTTAAGTCTATAGTTGACTTTAGAGCCATTGCTTCCAAACCAGAACTAATTGCATGAACCTGATGTAATGTTTGTCTGAAAAGTCGCCATGGAACTATGGTGCTAAGGAAAATATATATACTTTAGACATATTATAGCAAAACATTATAATATATATCTCAAACAGGTGTAAAATTACAAATTATTTTAAATATATTAAACTTTAGAAAAAAGTTGATACAACTTGATTCAACTAATTTATAAAGCGTAGATTAGTGAATTTAAAAATCAAAACCAATCAATATCAAAGGAAGTATTGTGTTGAACAAAGCAAGGCAATTAAAAGCTTTCTTTCAATTTTTTAGAATGTTTCAAAAAACTATTAGGTATCTTAAACCTGAAGTTTAAAAGTAATTACTTCTTTCTCTCTCTATATATGTAAATTAACAAAATTCTGAAATTAAAAACATTTCATTTTATGCAATAAATAAATTTATATAACCCCAAATGATTTTAAAATTATGTAAGACATGTGTACTATACTATTAAGCAAGGGCGTCAAACTCACGGCCCGCAAGTCACATGTAGCCACAGTGAACAATTTTGCGGCCCAGCCAATATATCAGCACACAATACATAAAATAATAAATAAAAATAAGGCAAGTACACACATTTTTCTAAATGTTTTTCTCATATTCTTTTTTTTCTTGTGTTATTAAAGAAATTATGTTCATTTATTTTGAATATACCACAATTAGGTAAATACTGATATGATGAATAATGATTTTTTTTTAACAGCCCATCTAAAGTTAAAACCTTGTTTGTTTAGCCCAAGTTAGCCAATGAGTTTGACACCCTTGCAGTAAAGAATGTATTACTCCCTACATAAAATTTAAATAAAATATTAGAATTTTTATTTTAGAATTGAGAATAATAATTTCCGAACTAATATCAAAATATTGGGTACCATACACCAGAGGTCCCCAGCCCCTGGGCCGCAGACCAGTACCGGTCCATGGATCATATATTGCCGGGCTGCACAAGGGAGAACGCTAAATTATTTCCATTTTATTTACTGTATTGAATTTCTCTCTGGTTTGTGTGTGCAACTTTATTTTATTTTGAAGCTATGTTTAAATATAAACTAAAACTATTAAATCAAAAGTCTAAAATATACACACAATCAACTTCCTCCCCTCAGTGAGTGTATCATGGTAAAATTATCAAACATTGACTGATCTGTGATGATAAAAAAGTTGGGGAGCAGTGCCATACACCATTTTTGCCACACAAAAGCTAGTACCAAATGGAGAGATTTGACATACAAGCTAATATATTAATGGTTAGTTTTGAATTTGGAGATTGTTGGCTAACAAAATAATTGGTTTTGTTTGAGAGATGCCAGTCATTTGACCAATTATAGTTCAAGAATATGCAAGTATCAAAACTTGTAAAATCATAGGAAATAAATTACAAACAAAATATAGACAAAAACAAGTGAGGTTTAACTCTAAAAATTCAAAAAACTTCACAAAATTAATAATAGTTTCTAAATTTCAATTAAACACGAATTGGTTTGAAAAGATCCAATTAAACGAATTTAAAAGTAAAAATTAATGTTAACTCAATGTGTATAAATCACATTGGAAAAGAATTTAAATATAGAAAATAATTTTTTAAAAGGTATATGTGTTGCACACACATTTTACACATAAAAGTTTAAAACAATATTTTTATATTGCATACTACAATCAATATCATACTACAAGAGGTCAATTTATCTCATTCTAATTTATTAAATAAGTAAAATATGATGTTTCATTAATTTTAAATGAAATTTATTGTTGGACAAATAAAAATAATACAATTTAAATTTAATTCTTAAAAGAAAAATGAACTATAAATACAATACGATAGATTTGCGCTATATTATACTGCAAATAGATCTAAATCTTAGATATGTTCTACAGATGGCAGTAAAATCCTTTGTATGAAATGCAAGAAGCATTTTTTTACTTTAACTACTTCTATATATTTATATATATATATAGCTCCCTGGCTCAAAATTTAAGGACAAATTTTCTGTGTGTTTGACAACTGTCTGCTTAATATAGACAACATGCCTCATAGTTCTTAATTGAGACAAAATTTCAAAGTCTCTCAATCTCAGGCTTCCTTCTTTTAATACAAAGATAGAGATAATAAAACTTGTGTTTCTATTAGTGTTTAAATTTCCAACACATTTTAAAACTACTGTATAAAAATATTTTTAAGTGGTTACAAAAAATGCAACAAATAATGATGAAATTCAAGAAGTGGTTTTTAATGTACATATAATTAAAAAGAGGAATATATAAAAGGATTGAAATGTCAAATTTAAAAATAGAATAAAATCTACAAAAAAAAAAAAAAAACTTGTCTTATTTATGTAAATATCTAAAAAGTTAAGTATATCATATGAAAGATATAATTAAGTATTATGTAAAAATGTATGTAATACATGAAACTTTAGAAAATGAAAAGAATATAGAAGTAACATAAAGACTACACAATAAGAACACAGTACTTAAGTTCAATAATGAACAATAAACAATTCGTAGAAACAATACATACAACACGCGAATTTCATCACAAATTTTTTTGTTAACCCATATATGTGTGTAACAAATGTGTAATGTGCAGTGATTTGTGAAAACATTGGTGCCATTTGTAATGAAATTCACATGCATGAATAATTAAAGCTTTTTTCTTCATGAATAATTTTGGAAGAAAATATAAAAATTTATACAAAGGGATAGGGTATTGATACAGACACTTTATACACTACTCATATTTTCCTTTTAATAAACTCTGAAATACCTGAAAGGTGGATTTTTACATGTGTATATTTACAGAACATTTTAGTTATATAGTTTTAAATAATTCTGTTTTAGAAAATTTATACCAAGAAATATTTTCCCATTTCAAAAACAGAAGATAAATATACATAAAAAATATAAAAATGAACAAATTTGTTTCATAATAAAAGTGGAAAAGTTCATTCTGTTTTTACACAGCACACACACTGGTTTTTTATAATATATATTTCTATACAATGGAACAACATTTTTTCCAAAATTATTGATACAGTAAACATGTGATTAGCATTTGTATGAAATTATCAGGATATGGAGTTATTATCTTAATAATGTTACAAACAAGAATAGTCAAATTAAACAGCATGGTCATAAACTATGGGTTACCTCTCTTGTTGATTATATCGAATTTTTCACAAAAATTGAAAATAAATAATAAAAATATTGAGAATATAAATTGAAATAACATCCAAGTTATTTTTAAAAAACTTAACAAGACATTAGAATTTAAAACAAACATAAAATTGTAGAAGTAAACACAAATGTAAACACTGGTAAGGAACTACCTTTCTCCGAAAGCATTTTTCCAAAATTCCGCAGCATCACTTTTTGTAATTCTAAAACTATCTCCCGCAAAACAACCATTCGGATAAATGGCTTTAAGTTCCGATAACATATGACTAAAAACTAAACTAAGTTTAGTTAAATTTCTTCGATAATGCGACGACTCGTCAAACATTTTCTCTTTGCCTTCTTTAAAAAGTTTAATGGCTTGTTTACATTTTCGGTTCAAATTATCTATAAAAATTCTAAAGTATTCTGTATCATTTAAAACATGCATTTTGTCCTCGTGTTTATGATAAATCATACGAAGATGCTGATACGTGTCCGGAAGTATATCCAAAATGAAAGGAGGACTATTTTTTAAGTTCATTTTCGGATGTTGACACAACTTTACCACTTTATCCATTAGTTTCCAAGTTTTTTCAATAGTTCTACGATCAATCATAAATTTTGGAGTAGCCATAGCTTCAGAAAATGCACCATGCAGGCGGCTAAAGAGCGATGTTATATTCATCGCCTGTATGTTCCGACCACGATTGCTAACCGCCATTTTGATTAGCCTACCTTCCCCCTCTTTGCTACACTTCCTCAGTTGCGCCTCCTTTCATTCACTATTTTACTGAAGTACATATCAATGAACCGATAGTAGTACTAGTTTTATTTTTGACATATCTACACACAGTTAAAATACGTCAACACACTATAATATTACAACAAATTTCCAATTGAATGAAAGATAAAGGTAAATGTTTTTTTAAAAAAACAAATTGACTCGGCAAAATTATTTAAAATAATGAAAATAACTCCAGAAAATGTATTCTTTAAATAGGAAGTAATACCGGCATTTGCAAATCAATAAAGTAAAAACAAAAACTAATCGATAATTTAACTTTTTTACTCTATAGTTTCAATAATACTACTCAAAAATAGTATTAAAAGCTATTAAATAATTTATGATCAATCTTTTTAAAGAGATGGAAACTCATGAAAGAAATGAAACAACTTTCTGGAAGACTTTCGAGGATTAACTAGCCCATTTTTGTCTGACATTCTTAATTCTAATATTAACGTTTTTAATAAAAATTATTACCCTGTAATAGAAAGTAAATAATCTTTTTTCAATGATTTGGCTTATATGACAGTAGCATACTGTATAATTGCCAAAATGCTACCGTTATTAAAATGAAAGAATAGATGTCTGTATGTATATGTTACAGAATATCAGGTCATTCATGCGCAGTTTGTACCCAAACTATATGGAATAATTTGATTTGTTTCAAATAATTACCCAATGATTTAAATAAATAAAATCCAGGTGATAAGACTTCAGTAAAAAGGGCTGAAGATTTTTTAATGTTAAATCCTTTCTTCCCGCTTAGTGGTTTTTAAATTTTGTTTTCAAAAAATGTTTATGCTGTATGAGAAATCCTGTGTATTCTACTTGAGTTTGCAACATAATATTTAATAACTGTTCTTGCTAAAAAAAAAATAGATTTTAACTTAAAATGTATTGATACGTCAAGATATATGTATACGTTCGTTGTTCTCTCTCCTCCATTGATAAAGCTTCTCATTTATCGTATATATTTTCTGGTTATAAATTTCGATCCGCCTGTGTCAAGGGGGCCTGTAGATCTTCTGCGCCTAGGGCCCGAAATGAGTTAAAATCAGCACTGTCATGTAATGACTGGAATGAGCGTGCTTTGTTTTGGAGAAAAGTTTAAAGTTGGGTTTCAATTGTTATTACTTGGAAATGCATTTTTTGTTCAGAATAAAATTTAAAATCTTGCTCTATTCGGGAGGCGAGTTGAGCTCCAAATCTTATTCTTGTTTACGCCCCTATCAAGGTAAATCTTTCCGAAGAACCAATTTGTAATAATCATGGGCAAGATGATACACCGGAAACTATCTCCGTTTAACAATGCATTGTTTTTTTTTGGTATTCAGCATTTTTTAGACATTGATATTTTCTGAAAATATTATCAGTATGGGTTGAACAAGGTCGAGTGGTAGCGTATCACACTTCCACACCTCAGATCCGGGTTCTATTTCCGGGCTGCACAAGATCGACTCAGCCTTTCATCCCTTCTGCAGTGGGTCGATAAATGAGTATTTCAAACTTGCTTGGGAGACTTAAACACTGGAGGTCTCGCTTCAGACTGACCACTTGATCGGGACAGTTTGAAAATTCTCAAATTTATTTTTTAAAGTTTTTAGATTTCATAAATAAAAGAAAATACTTCATTTAAGTCAATTAAATTAAATTTCACAATTTTTTTTAAATTTTATTTTTTGTATTTCATTTTATTTCGTCAAGATAATGCATCATATTCATTTGAATACGAAAGTAAATTATATATTTTTTTTTGCATATACAAGGCACTCAGACTTTTTTTATGTACGAGGTTGATCTGAAAAGTTTCCGACCTCAAACGTGAAGATAGCAGCACTTGTCAATAAAAGCTATTGAATTACGTTGTTTATCTGTTGACAGTTACTCACCAAAGTTTCAGCCATTTTGGACGTGCAGTTGTTATGTAACAGTATTTGAGTGAGTTGATGTGAGTGTTTTTGTGAAAATGGATAAAAACGAGTATCAAGTTGGCATTAAATATTTGTTTTTGAAAGATGAGTTTTGAAAGAAGAGTTGGATTCTGTGTAAGGGGAATCTGCACCCTAATTTACCACAGGGAAATTTTGAGAAGCTGAATTTAAACGTGGCCGTAAGAACTTGGGAGACGTTGAACGTTCGGGACGTCCAAATACTGCAACTACCGACGAAACATAGCCAAAGTTTACCAAATGGTGCTAGACGACCACCGAATTAAAGTGAGAGATATAGCAGAGGTTATGGACATGTCAAAAGAAGTGCTTGCCACATATTAAATCAATATTTAGGCATGAGAAAGCTGTCCGCGCGTTGGGTGCCGCGTTTGCTCACGTTAAACCAAAAACGTGTTCGAATGAACATTTCAAACGCTCTGTTGGCGCAGTTTAGGCGCAATAAATCTGAGTTTTGGCACCGATTAATTACAGTAGATGAAACTTGGATACGCCATTATACGCCCGAAACAAAAATACAGTCAAAACAGTGGACTACAAAGGGGGAACCGGCTCCAAAAAAAAGCAAAAACTGTTTTTTCGGCTGGGAAAGTGATGACGACTGCTTTTTGGAATAGTCATGGAGTTATTTTAATCGATTATCTTCAAAAAGGAAAAAAACCTTACAGGAGCATACTGAACATTATTACGTGACAAGCTGAAGGCAGAACTTGCGGAAAAACGGCCACATTTACAGAAAAATAAAATCCTGTTTCACCAAGACAACGCGCCGTCTCACCCCTCAGCGGTTGCTATGGCGGAAATTTACTGTTTGAACTACTTGAATATCCGTCGTTCTCAGCAGATCTAGCCCCAAGCAACTTTTTTTGTTCCTTCATTTATAAATTGCGCTCGGAGGACAGAGATTTTCTTTAAATGAAGAGGCAATCATCTTCGTGAACAATTCTTTTGCAGAGAAAAAACGCCGAGTACTATTTGGACGGGTTACAGAGATGGGAGCATCGCTGGGAGAGGTACGTTATAAGGAGCCTATGTTGAAAATTTTTAAAAAAATTCGGAAAAAATGTCTTGAATCTTTGTTAGGTCGGAAACTTTTCAGACCATCCTTGTATACATACATATGTTTCGATGTGAAAGATTTCTTTTAATATTTTTTTGTAAGAAGCTATAAAACATCCTGTTTAAAAAATTGTTTTATTGTTCAGAGAATTTACTTAGAAGAGAGATTTATTAACGAAGCACTAGAAACCAACGCAAGGGCTACTGGGGACGGACTTCAAAATTTTGATCTACAGTAAAGGGATGACATATTTGACATATTTTCTGAACATTATTGTGTGTGAATTTTTGGTATTTCATTTAACGTATCTTATTTCCTTATTTTGTACTCTGTATGTTTAATATCAGCATTCTTTTATGTTGAAACTTGAAGTTCTCGAGGCTGAAGTAAATGTTAAATCATAAAATTGATACGTTTACACATCTTTCACAAGTAACTTTCTCCCCATCCAGGTGTGGGATCACAATGGACATTCTTTGCACCCATACGATGTCCGGTGTCAGCTACCCATAAGAGGACAGGGGTAATAAGAGTTTTTTGTAGATATGGAGCAACAGGAGATATTTTCTTTTAGTTTTATGTGTAGTTACTATAAGTTAAAATAAGCGTTTGTGATCCACACCATCAGTAAATTCTTATTTCAAAAAAATTGGCTTGCTGGAAAAGGTGATTCCTTCTTACATTTTGCTCGATTTAAATAATAACAAGTAATTATTATGTCCTTAATTTCGAATTGTGTTTTTTAAGATTTAAAATTACATATATATGCTGCCTGTTTTTTCAACAGAATTATTCAAATTTTATAGGTGTTAATATATGTGAACAATTTATCTTTTTTAATTATAGTTTATTGCTTAGGAAAGAGGGGCGACATTTTTTATATTTGTCCGAGGCGGCATATCTACTAGAACCGGCCCTAATTTTTCTTTACATTCATGTATCACTTATTCTAATATATGCAGTACTTTTGAAAATGTGATTTTATAAAATCGGGTCCTTCTTTGGTACTCATTCGGTCTTTAATTTGTTTAAATAAAATAAAAGTAATTCTGCTACTTGCAAGTGTTACACATGAAAAAAATAGTAAAGATATACGTTTACTTGATTAGTTATGAAAGGATTGCCGGAAGAAAACTATGTTTTTAATGCATCTCGAAAATATTATTAAATACTCCATAATCCTAATAATGACATGTAACTCATAGCAATCAAAAAGGCTTATTAAATAACAAAACAATAATTTTAAATGTGGTTGAGTCTTTTTTTTTCTAAAATTAATTTGCTTTGAAGTTTCATAACACATGCTCTTTTGGCAACAAATTATGTCATATACGGTCATTAGATGTCTCCTCGGTAAGTTATAATTGGTATTGATAAGTTATAATCGTCGTGACCCCTTTAAATTACTTCGTAACATGGTAGCGTTAGGGATCACACGCTAACTGCCAAAAAGACATTTTATTCTAGATTAAATATACGAAATGAATACTCATTATTAAAGTATTAAAGTCGCTTTTCCAAAGCGAAAGACTGTGGAAAAAAACCTTGTCGAAAGTTCATTCGCCGACTCCTGCACTCCTTTCAAAATTATGCAAAGTTTATCTCCATAGATGAAAGTTTCTCAAACTATGGGGCGTGACAACTCTACGAGGGGACCACGAGCATATTGAAAAGTCGAAAACAAAATATTCTCATCTTCAAAATATTCTCATAAATCTATTACCCACTCCTTCTCTTCTACAATTATAAAACTCTGCCTTTATATACTCGAATTAATCTCCATATCAGAGTTTCTTCTTGAGAGAGATGGCTGTGAATTAAACGCGAATGCTCACCCAAAGATTCCCCAAGAGGATTAGTGTGAAGGTCACGTAAAGACCCGTCACAGCTGTACGCTGCATATTAAATGGAATTGGTCCTCAAATTTCTTATACAGCGTAATAAGAAAGTGAAGAACGTAGTCTGATGTCATCCTTATCACAGAATCACACTTCAGAAAGACGATGACCCTCTTCTATCCAAACTTAAGTTTGTGGCCATGTTATCCTAATGGTTATGGTCACGGACTCATGGCAGGCGTGTCATGAGTTCGAGCCTACTATTACTGAAGACCCGACGTGTAGAGGAACTGATACACGTCAAATCTATCGAGGATTAAAGTCTTCCTTTGTCTATGTATGATAGTTTGGAGAGGGCACACACATCCTCCTCCTTTGACCGAGGCTCAGAAATATGAGGTTTGTCATCAATACTCTTCATGTTGCTTTAGAGTGTGACTTTAATACAATGGATGGATACAATAAATTAGGGAAGCTTTGTTTTACGTTAGTTATCAGATGAAATATTTGCTTTATTTCGTCCACGTGCTCCCCTAATTTTATTTTGAGCAGTGTAGTATATATATGTGTGTTTTGTGTGTGCATTTCGCTATAGAATACGTAAAAGAATACAAAATTCACAATTTCTTATATAATCAAAGCAATTTCATTATACTCATTCTTTTTCTTTCAAAACAGACAAATAAAAAGCATAGTTAAAAATCTAAATGAATATATGGTTTTATTTAGGACTGGAGTGAGAGTTATATTAACGTCGTACTATAAAACAGCACAAGGGTAATTGGTGACAGACCTTTTAACCCCGGCCAAGTAACGAAGACGACACATGAGCTGGTATTTCCCTCTCCAAACTACCACACCACGCCAATGGAGGACTTTAAGCCTCGACGGATTTGACGTGCACCATCTCCCTTTACAAGGCGAGTCTTCAATGGCACCAGTACTCGAACCCATGACATGCCGGCCATGAGTTCATGACCATAACCACCAAGCAACCACGGCCACAGAAAGGCTAGAGAGTAAATAAAGTCAGTCACAGCATTCGGGGAAGAAAATATTTTATTACAAAAAGAAACCGGCATTTTATTATTTTTTAACACTTATTCTTATTTTATCATGGCAGTAATATAGCATTTACCAAACTAACTAATAAGGCTACGAATTTCAAAGAAGCGTAGAATGTCTTTTGGGGGGGAAGGGGTGGACATACATAATGTAAATAAGACTGTACCCAAAAGACTCACGATTCTTTTCAAATTACTTAGAATGTATTTTTGCATGGAGTTTTTAGAATAGCAAGAAAAGCTGCTTGTAAAATTAGTCACATAAGCTTAATTTCGCACAAGAAGATTAATAGTGCTCTGTCGTAATACGTTCCTCAAAAATGAAATTGCAACACCAGGAAACAATGCACGTAGTGTCATGCAAATTTCAGGAGCGATAGTCGTGAGATGGATATGAAAATGATTAAATTTGTGCACTCATCTGACCACGAGGTACTCTTATTCGGGTTATAAAGGCCAGCAACTTTCTCTTCTCATAAACAGCATCTGAGGTTTTGGGAAGCATTTGCGACTTTCGAAGAAGTGTAGAAAATGCCTCTGAGACATCGGCGAGCTCAATACTGTCAGTTAACAACTGAGGAAGGTGACCCAGTGGCGTAACGTACACCCTTGCAGCCCCCTGTAAGGTCAACCCCCTCGGGTGCCCTTCTCCTTGATTATCAGCGTGAGTTAGAGGTGTAGGAATAAGTGAAGAACTAGAAGCTGCCATGATATTAATACGACTTTATTAAGATCTTAACTTAAACTTCTAACAAATTAGATAATACTAATATATGTGAGAGAATCTACGGTGGCTAAACACACAATGTATGTAATACCGAAATAACGTAACCCGGACCACTATCAATACTAATTCGCCTAAGCTCAATTCCTAGACTATCACAGATCCAAATATTAAATAGCCACTCCTACCTTAATGTCGAATGAAGTAGCGGTCAATATAATCCTAGTTGAAGTTGCGGTTCACTGGAGTGCAATGGTATGCACCTTGACCTAGGGGCTCTCTGTCACGGATAACTTCTGTTGGCTGTCACTTAACGTTTCAAAAACCCTTCACACTTGAGTGACGGATTATCATAACATTCCTAAAATTACCACCTCGCTTACTCTAACTTCTGATATTTAAAAGCTTCCTAATTTGCATCTTTCCTTCCCGCTTCACTTCTTGGGTTTGGTTGGAAAAGAGTTGCCATTAATTCTAGCCCCAAAGAACCCAAAGGACATGTTAATGAAAAGACGCGTGAGCCCGTCACAGCCCGCATTGCGGGAGGCCCAAAGCCTGACTGACATCAAGTACGTATTTAGGCTTCGGGCGCAAAACCTGACTTTGCAGGGTGCCCTAGTATTCTTCGTCACGCCACTGACGTGATCTCATTATCGAATTCCCTGAACAGGGTTTGTTGCTGCTCACAAGATCAAATCGTGTTAGGCACAACGTGAGAACCATCCAACGTTGTGTCACACGATGAATTTAGGAAGGTCAACGTGCTTGCTGCAGAGGAAGTGGTGAGCACAGGTGCATATCAGAGCGCACAGACTGGCGTATTCACCGGTTGACTATTCGAGATCCAATCTCCGCGACACGTGATATCAGAAGCCTGTTGCCTCCAGAAGCAGTTGAATCTGTGTTCACCCAAACCATACGCAACAGATTGTATGAAGTACAGTTACGTGCGCGGGTACCAGCGACTGAAGTATCGTTGACCACTCTAAACAAGGCTAGATACCTGGCATGGTATCATCGTCATCGTACTTGGATCCTCGAATGGCATCGGGGATTGTTCACGGATGAATCTCATTTTTGTCTGTGGAGGAAAGAATGCCATCAACGGCCATGGTTGCCATCCAGTGAACGCTACGAACCAACCCCTTTCGCCTACTGTCAAACCGGTTATACACAGGGCATTATGGCTTGGGGGTCATAATGTTCAATCACAGGACGCCTCTGGTACACATTGATGGCCATTTGACAGTAGATCGCTGCATCACACAAGTTGTGGAACTTGTTGTTTTTCCCTTGTTGCCGGGTGCACCTAACATGGTATTCCAGTAAGACAATGCCAGGGCGCATGTCACACGACGAACTCTTAACAGCCTGACTGAACTTCATATCCTTCCCTGGCCGGCAAACTCTCCAGATCTAAATCTCATCGAACACCTGTGGGATCTCATTAGACGTGACATGAACCGAGGACCACTAGCGCTAACCCTGGATGATTTGTGTACAGCAGTAAATGTGGCTTGCCAACGGTTACCTCAGTCAACCATCAATGGACTAATTAATAGAATGTTTTGCAAGATTTAGGCCTGTATAGCTGCCCAAGGTAAGCACATTAGATACTGAATAAATTGGTTTATAATGATTTTATTTGTGTGGTTTTTTTTAATCATTCTCTCGCGAATCCACCTCACCACTATCACTCCTAAATTTGCATGACGCTTCATACATTATTTCTTTGTGTAGCAGTTTCCCTTTTGAGGGGTGTATATCGATTTAATTCATGTGTACAATTGTATTATACAGTTTAACCAGAGGTGTAGGTACCGCCGTATCAATGATACGGGTCCCTCCTCCCCGTTTCAGGGGCCCCAAAATGCATAGGAAAAAATTTCAAAATGTTAAGGGGTCCTAGAAAAGGGCACCTCAACGAATTATAACTTGAGGACTCAGGACGCCAGTGAGTTTAAGACACAAAAATTAATGCTTGCAGACCAATTCGACTCTAAAGTTATAAATTTATTTTACGCAGGTTACTAAAATTATAGTTAATATATTGATTGTTTTTGTATATTAAATTTAAAAAAAAAATGATTGTGAGGCAAACGTTAGATAATATTCCGGTTTCTGAAACTATCTTTATTTTACACTTTTATTCATTATATTACTTTTCTTTTTTCTGGTTTATTCCTTTCATTATTATCATCAATATTCTCTCTGAACAAATGAAATTTATTCTTTTAATATTTCAGTGCTTTAAAGCATCCGACTACGTTCGGAACCGTGATTTTAAAAAAGCGTATTAATTGAAAAATTTCATGATATTCAGTGTCACTTAGATTAGAATACATGTATAAAATTGTTTTAAGGACATTATGACAAAAAAATTATTTAAATACAATACTTTGGCAAAAAATTAACTTAGAATAACCTTTTTCAAAACGTTTTCCTTTTATAAAAAATACTTCTTTTATAATAATAATATTTTGCTTGTGTAAATTAAGGACTTCTCCAAAGAGTCTGAACTAGGATTTTTGAAAAATTCACATTATTTTCAGAGTTACCACCAATTGAAATAATTATTGGTGTTTTTTTCTTAAAATTTCTCCCTCTGTTGTAAAGAGTGCTTTTTTTTCCAGGTATAGAAGTTTAAGTTGGCATTACTTTCCAAGATGGCGATCGATTTAACAGCTGTCAAGTAATTTATTCTCTGTTTGGTTTGGCAATTCATCAAAACGATCATCAAGCAAGGCGTAGATTCGTCGAATGGGCCCAAAACGAGATTGCCGTTGTTCCCGATTTTCACAAGCGAATTTTGTTTAGCGATGAAGCGCACTTCTGGTTGAATGGCTACGTCAACAAACAAAACTGCCGCATTTGGAATGAAGCTAATCCACAAGTGTATGTCGAAACACCGTTACATCCAGAAAAACTGACTGTTTGGTGCGCTTTATGGGCTGGTGGAATCATTGGTCCGTACTTCTTCAAAAACGATGAAGGCCACAACGTTACAGTCAATGGTGATCGGTATAGAGCCATGATTACTAACTTTTTCATTCCTGGAATGAACAATCATGATGTCCAGAAGCTGTGGTTCCAACAAGACGGCGCAACATGTCACACAGCTCGTGCCACAATCGATTTATTGAAAGACACGTTTGGTGACCGCCTAATTTCACGTTTTGGACCTGTGAATTGGCCTCCAAGATCTTGTGATTTAACACCGCTAGACTATTTTCTGTGGGGCTATGTAAAGTCATTGGTCTATGCGGATAAGCCACAAACGCTTGACCATTTGGAAGACAACATTCACCGTGTTATTGCCGATATACGGCCACAAATGTTGGAAAAAGTCATCGAAAATTGGACTTCCAGATTGGACTACATCCGAGCCAGCCATGGCAGTCCTATGCCAGAAATCATATTTAGAATGTAATGCCACAAGATTATCTTTCGAATAAAAAAAAATTCATGCCAATCGAATAATACATCGTTGTTTTATTGCAATTTAAAGTTCTATACCTCTAAAAAAACACCCTTTAGTAAAATATGAATAAATCCACTTCTAAGTTATATATTTCAAAAATTCTAGTTCATCCTCTGTACAGAGGTCTGAGCAAAACATTATTATAATAGAAGCATGTTTCATAAAAGGATAATATTTTGAAAATTGGTCATTCTATGTTCATTTTTTGTCAAAATATTGCACTGAAATAATTTCTTGTTGCAATAATATTCTTAAAACAATTTTATATACGTTTTCTAATCTAAGTGACACTAAATAACATAAATATTATCCATTTATAAACTTTTGCAAAATCACGGTTCCGAACGTAGTCGGATACTTTAAATAGTCTTATTCATCCTTTAAAATTAGTTCTTATGGGGAAAAAGACATATAAAAAAATCTAAATTTCGGTTGCTGTTTAGACGTCTTCTTCAGCATTTATACAAAAAAAAAAAAAAAAAAAAAGCTTCGGTCTGTTTTCGATGGTTACGATCATAATCCAATAATCTTTTGATCCCCACCTCCAAGAAAGATGGAGCTGTCATTGAGGAAAGAAGTCAAGTTTTTCTTTCTTGCTTTTTTCTCTTTTCACGATTGAGAATCCCCCTCCCGACACCTATCCTTTTCACGCTTCCCTTTTCATTGGAGGGGATGATCTTATTGATAAGCAGGAGTGATATATTTCTTTCCTATCTTAAAATTCGATAAACAAATATTTGTACCAAGAGCTTTGCAACAGCCGAAGTCAGCTAGGAGTCGCGCGTGTACAGTTTTATAAATTCTTCCAGATTTATACTTAAGCAAACTAATAATCGTTCACATTACTCTGTGCATAAGTATGTTTAAATCCGGAGCATAATATGAGAGGTAAATATGGAAAAGACAGAAAGATTTAATTTTAATTGTTTCCCTCTTATTTTTCAATTATTATTTCGTTTTTCTTAAGGTATCCGACTACATTCGGTAAGGTGATTTTGCAAAAGCGTACAAATGGATAATATTTATATTTAGTGTTACTTAGATTAAAAAATGTATATAAAATTGTTTTAAGAATAGTATAACAATAAAAAATTATTTAAGTACAATATTTTGACAAAAAATTAACATAGACTGACCAATTTTCAAAATATTCTCCTTTTGAGAAAAATGCTTCTATATAATAATATTTTTCCTGTATATATCTCAGACCTTTGTACAGAGGCTAAACTAGAATTTTTGAAATATATAACTTAGAAGTGGGTTTATCCATGTTTTACGACAACAGAGGGGAGAAATTTTAAGAAAAAAACGCCGATAATTATTTCAATTGGTGGTAACTCTGAAAATAATTTGAATTTTTCAAAAATCATAGTTGAGCCTCTGTACAGATACCTAAGCTATAAACAGGCAGAGAACATTTTGGAAAAAGGTTATTGTAAGTTAATTTTTTCCGAAATATTGTATTTAAGTAATTTTTTTCTGTCAAAATATTCTTAAAACAATTTTATGCATGTATTCTAATCTAAGTAACACTAAATATCATGAAAACTATCCATTTATGCACTTTTTTTTAAATCACGGAATCACGGTTCCGAACGTAGTCGGATACTTTAAAGAAATGTTATTTATTTTTATTAGTCTAGATGAGCATACATCGATCTATATGTGTTTGTTACTTATATAAGAAAAAAATGATTCACTCACTCATCTCGAGATCTCTGTAATTATTAGTCTTACATATTTGAAATTGGCGGACATATTATTTCATTGTGAATAGAGATTCGATAACAACAGTTTTTGTGGAAATCGACTGCTAAGGAGGAATTGTAAAAGCTTTATCGATCCGAAAAAGTAATGTTTTTGAATTCTTAGATTCACAGACTTGAAATAGGGCAGCCATGTTTCTTTTGTTGAGAAGAGATCCATTAAGAATAGATTTGCGACAATCGACTTCGAAGACGATGGGAAGTGCATGCGAGAGGATAGTTGATAAAAGAAATTCCCATTTTTGAGCCTACAGAGGTGAAATTTTGTAAGAATATTTATTTCGTTACGCAAGAAGAGATATTTGAAGAGTCAGTTTTCTTTGGGATGATGGGGAAAGGGATGTAGGCGTAAAAGTAAAAAGGTCCATTTTTGAGTCCAGTAGACCTACACACTTAAAATTTGATAGGCATCTTTATTTCGTTGAGTAGAGATAAGCTAAAAAAGGTTTTATGAAAATAGAACTCAACACCGGCGTAAAAGGCAATATTTTAAAATTTGTTTAAAATAATATATCCATTTCTACAGTGGTGGCAAAAATTGTGAACACTTTTTAAAATTGTTATGTTTTTTAAGTTTGTATATGCTGATGGAAAATGCTACGTTGTACACAATGCAAAATGTTATATATGATTTTAAAGACAGTTTAATACTGAATTCAATACAAAAAACAAAATTCGAATATTTGTAACTCATGCTGTAATAACTATCGATATACATTAGGTACTTATGATAGCAGATCAGTACTTAGGGGAGTAGCCTTTATTTTTTATTACAGCTTCGCATTGATATTTCATTGAACTGAAAATAGTTTCAATATATTCCTTCGTTATTATAGGGTACCAGGAAAAAATTACATCTTCAATTAGTTCCTTTTGATTTCATGGAAACCTCATTCGAACAAGAGTTTTCAAACGGTACCACAAGTTTTCTATAGGATTGAGTTCAGGATCATTTTCTGGCCAGGACAACAATGATATTCAGTCAAAAAGCAATGTCATCACATAAAAGAGTAGATTGGATACAAAGAAAGAAATGTATGACGAGAAAGTGGTCTTTATTATGTTAAAATTGCTAGACGGACGGGTGTTTCAGGGACTATACCTGTAGACGGAAAATTTGGTTTAAGATGTCAGGAGACAAATTTAATAAAAAACGTAGCAGGAAAAGGCGGAAACAATTGATGACAGAAGAACAAAAATACTACGTCTCCATGATAAATGAATGTCATCAACGGTCATCGGAAGTTATCTGAATGATGCTGGTGTTTCTGTCGGTTCAAAAACTATCAGGAGAAGATTAGCAGATGTTGTGATAATCCCCCCCCCGGAGTGATTATCTCCTTGGGTATCAGCGTGAGCTAGAGGTGTAGGATTGACGGATGAATTAGACGTATACATTATCTTAATATAACTTTATTAAGATATTAAACTTAATCCTTTAACAAATTAAATTATAATAATATATGTGAGAGAATCTATGGTGGCAAAACACACAATATATCGTATATATATTACCGAATAGACCTAACTCAAATCACTATCAATAACTGACTCGCCTAAACACGATTCTAACACTGTTACAGATCCTAATATTAAATAGTCAATCCTACCTTGATGTAGCATCAGCAAACAATCACAATAATTTTAGATGAGGTCTTGCGATAACTCGCGTGCAATGGTATACACCTTGATCAATGGATCTCTATCACGTATAATTATTATTCTTCGCCACGTAACGTTATCTAAAACTTCTTCAATCTAGAACCACGAACTGTTTACATTCCTCTAATTGCCATTGCACTTACTCTAACTTCTGATATTTAAAAGCTTCCTAATTTGCATCTTTCATTCACACTTCATTTCTTGGATTTGGTTGGAAAAGAGTTGCCATTAATTCTGGCCTCAAAGAACCCAAAGGGCATGTTAAAGAAAAGACGCGTGAGCCCGTCACAATGTTAGACTAAGAGGTATATTTCCACGAAAAAAGTCTTATCTCAATTTACATCAGCGCTAAAACAGATTATAGTGGTCAAAGGAACACATTTATTGGGCAAATGATTAGTTGCCACGTTATACGGATGGATGAAATTAAGATATCGTTATTCGGTAGTGATGGCTAAAAATATGTAAGATGTAGAATAGAAGAAATGCTACATCCTGACTGCATCCAGGCAACTGTGAAGTAGCCACGTAGTTTCATGATTTGGTCATGCGTATCAGCAGATGGTATCGACCACCTTCATATCATTGATGGGACACGGAATCTCAGAAAATACATTGACATCATTCTAGAGCCCAAACTTCTACCTTCCATCAGGGATCTATTTATCCACAGTGTTTAGTTCATTTTTAGCAAGATTCTGCTCCTTGCCACACAGTAAAGTAATCCAAAAACTGGTATCGTTTTAAGATAATTGAGTTATTGCCTTGGCCAGGAAACGGCCCTGACCTCATTCCTATTGAAAACTTGTGGCACCGTCAAAAACACTTGTCCGAATAAAGTTTCCATGAAATAAAAAGGAACTAATTGAAAATATAATTATTTCCTGGCACCCTGTAATAACGAAGGAATAGCTTAAAACTATTTTCAGCTCAATGAAACATCAATGTGAGGCTGTAGTAAAAAGTAAAGGCTACCCCACCAAGCACTGATAACTCACTGCTATCATCAATATCTAATGTATATATCGATAGTTAATGCAACATAATTTTTTCAACAAGTTATAAATATTTGAATTTTTTTTTGTATTGAATTCAGTATTAAATTTTATTTAAAATGATGTAAAAGACTTTGCATTTGGAACACCGTAATATTTTCTGTAAGCACACAAACTTAAAAAAACTTAACAATTTTATTATGTGTCCACCATTTTGATCACCACTGTATATATAAACTATGGCACACACAAGGGGAATCTGTACCCCACACCTCCTCATCGTTTTTGATTTTTTCGATTGATTATAAATCTATGTATACAGTTCGAAAAATAATTTCAAACAACGGTAACAATAATTAAGGTATCCGACTACGTTCGGAACCGTGATTTTCAAAAGCGCATAAATGGATAATTTTCATGATATTTAGTGTCACTTATATATGCATACAATTGTTTTAAGGACATTTTGAGAATTTTTTTTTTATTTAAATACAATATTTTGGCAAAAAATTAACTTAGAATAATCTTTTTTTCCAAATGTTCTCCTTTTGTGAAAAATGTTTCTATTAGAATAATATTTTGCCTGTATATAGCTCAGACCTCTGTACAGAGGCTCAACTAGAATTTTTGAAATATATAACTTAGAAGTGGGCTTATTCACATATTTTACGACAACAGAGGGGAGCAATTTTAAGAAAAAAACGCGAATAATTATTTCAAATGGTGGCAACTCTGAAAATAATGTGAATGTTTCAAAAATTCTTGTTGAGCCTCTGTAGAGAGGTCTGAGCTATATACAGGCAAAATATTATTATAATAGAACCATTTTTCACAAAAGGAGAACATTTGGAAAAAAGATTATTCTAAGTTAATTTTTTGCCAAAATATTGTATTTAAATACATTTTTTTTATCAAAATCGCCTTAACACAATTTTATGCGTGTATTCTAATCTGAGGGACACTAAATATCATGAAAGTTATCCATTTATGCGGTTTTTTAAAATCAGGGTTCCGAACGTAGTCGGATACCTTAAGTAATTTAAGTATGAGTTATTAGCAATTTCTTTTATTAATATGCTATTATTTATTCAATAATTTATTTTTTACTATCTATTCCCCGATAATTGATAAAATCAATAAAATATGATTGGTGGTGTATTGGACTATGATAGGAGAATTGCGAACTTTTAACTTTCAACTCCCCCTTGAAACATTCCTGTGTTCTGTATATATATTGTAATGGATTTAGATATTCCTATCCATTATTTTCAACAGGATTTTGCTCAGTATTATTAACATAAAGGGGGCAGGTAGGCTAGCCACAAAGCATGTTCAACACCACTTTTTTATATAAACTTTTTAGATAGTCACAAGATGTTTCATTTTAGTCATGAGTGTAGTTACTATATATTAAAATAAACATTTGTGATCCCCGCCATCAGCAGATAGTTTTTAGAAGAAGTTGGGGATTCCCTATATTTTACTCGTTTGAATTAATAAAATGTAATTATGTTCCTAATTTCGAATTATTTTGTAATTATGTTCCTAATTTCGAATTATTTTGTAATTATGTTCCTAATTTCGAATTATTTTGTCTTTCACTTAAAATATTGTCATATATGTATTATTGTGTTGCGTTTTTGTTCGCAATAATTGTTAAAGTGTTTTAAGTGTGTATCTATGTGAACAATTTACCTTTTTTTAATTATAATATTTTTGCTTTGGAAAGAGTGGCGGCAAAACTGCTAGAGTCTTCCCTGGTGGTAGTTTGGATGAAGACGAAGTGTAGCCCTCGTTATTCGCCCAAGGCTCGATATTACGAGGTCCGTCGCCAACACCCCTCGTGTTATTTTATAGTGCGACGTTACTAAACTCTCATTCGTAATTGAGACAAGCTGAATCTGCACCTTCATTATATTCCGTGTGACCATGATTGTTGGAATCAGGAATCGAACATTACTAATCAGGAAATTTCATTTTTAATAGGTTAAAGCATATTGTTTTTATTCAATTCCTACTATTAGCTCACACTCTCAATATATTTATTTATTTATCTTCGTGGAATTTTCAATCGTTAATAAAATACACTTTAAGCTCTCAATTGAACTGAAATTTTATATACATGATTATTTTGGATAACAATACAGTAATTTTTAATTATAATTAATAAAAGTTAATTGATTAAAACTAATTATTCAAAGAGTTACAAATACAGCCACGTTGGCATCGTTTTTGGCGACTTGTGTCAAAACTTGAAAAGGTTTTTTTTTCTCACATTTTAAAGCCCTCGTTTGAGCTGAAATTTACTATACTTTATGGTTTGGGGTAAAAATACAGTAATTTAATTATAATTAATTAAAATAAATTGACTGAAACTAATTATTTAAAGAATTACAGATACAGCTACGTTAGTTTCATTTCTAACGACTTGGGCCAAAACTTTAAAAGATTTTTTTTCTCACGTTTTAAAGCATTCAGTTGAACTGAAATTTTATATACACGATTATTTTGGATGACAATACGATACTTAAAAGATAATAAAAATTAATCACCACTTAATGTTGTGATTATGTCATATGTATAT